>JAZHFQ010000121.1:1200000-1728062 GCA_038387885.1 Spodoptera picta
CATTTTCTAACTCACGTCTCTTATCTTTAAATTGAAAATTTTAGGGTTTAGGTAATCATTTTGATTGTAGTGGCTGATTTTTAATAGGTTAATCATTTTTTAACATAAAACTTAAGTAACTAAATCTGGATTACGCAATATGTTACTGAGATTTTCGGAAATGTCTTTAAAAGTCGTTCTTGGATCATTTAAAAGTGTAATTGGGTACTTGTCGACTACCGACTAGTCAAATTCAATACCTTTTTTCGATCTGTCAATAACGACAGTTTTCCATGAATTTTATGTAGGTAGATATTTGAGATTGTGTATTGTGACGTCACGTTTTTTTTTAAGTCAAACAGCATACTTATTTCTTAAAAAAATGCTGGAAAAATACTAAAACTAAGTTGATCATAAAATGAATTAATGAAATTCTGATTATTTTTTTAAATATTTTATTGTATTGAAGAGTGGAAATAATTTATTCTTGATTAAGGCAAGTATCCAATTGTTAATTTTATCTAGCGAAGTAATTGTGGATATAACTAGAGCAAACTATAAAACAATTACTAAGGTTCTACTTCCAATTAGCTATAAAAAATGTGGGAGAGCCATGCTTCGGCACGAATGGGCCGGCTCGACCGAAGTGATACCACGGCCTCACAGAAAACAGACGTGAAACAACGCTTGCGTTGTGTTTCGTCGTGTGAGTGAGGTTACCGGAGGCCCAATTACCCCCCTCTCTAGTCTCCCTAATCCCCGAATCCCCCACAATCCTCAAATTCCCAAAAGGCCGGTAACGTACTTGTAACGCCTTGGTGTTTCGAGTGTCCATGGGCGACGCCGATTGCTTACCATCAGGTGATCCGTCTACTCGTTTACAGGTTAATCCCATGAAAAAAAATCTAGCAATAAAAATATAACCTAAAATTTTACTTTACATCAAAACTTGGTCCTTCAGCCCGCGTGAAGACCACAACACAGAACCAAGCGAATATCTCAAACAATTCAAATAAAGCTACAATCCATTAAAATGTTTTATATCCCCAACTATTTCAACTCAACGAAAATTGTGAAACTTAACTTTTTGAAAATCATTAAGACGCTGCAAGTCTTATAAACTAAGTTTTAGCGGTTTCAACTGTACAAGTATTAAATTGAGATCTTGCAATTCTCGAGCCATTTCATCTCGTTGTTGGAGTACTATTTAAATTGGAGTTGTAAATAATATCATGGCTTGTATAAAGAAATAGCTAGTTTTTTGTATAAAGTTGTCTACATAGTTTAATTTGTATAAAAACATAATTATCTTAACATAACATTACGCATTTTATCCCCGAAAGGGTAGACAGAGGTGCACATTACAGCTCTTACCTAATGCCACTGTACAATGTAACACCCACTTTTCCCATGTAATAGGAGGTGAGCCTATTGCTATATACCGGGCACAATACCAGATTCCGTGCTACTACTGACAATTTAAAAAAAATCAGTAATTATTTGCCCGACCCGGGAATCGAACCCGAGACACCTTGCCCGGCAGTCGCACTTGCGACCACTCGGCCAACGAGGCAGTCAACTACTTCAATTACAACGAAGGAATAATATGATTGATGAAGAGAATATCGACGTGAAGCAACGCTTGCGTTGTGTTTCCTCGTGTGAGTGAGGTTACCGGAGGCCCAATTACTTCCTCCCATTCCCCAATCGCTCCAATCCCTGAATCCCCAACGATCCTCAAACTCCTATTCCCCAAAAGGCGCACGCGTAACGCACTTGTAACGCCTATGGTGTTCCAGGTGTCCATGGGCGACGCCGATTGCTTACCATCAAGTGATTCGACTGCTCATTGACCGGCTTATTACATTAAAAAATGATAAGGAACACAATATGTTAGGACCTCTTAGCCTTGCCCTGTAGAAAAAACAAAATAAAATTATAGTTTTCTTAAACAAATTACTAGTTGTAAAAGATTCACATACTGAGATACGGCCGAATCTGTGAAACAGAGTCAACCCTAAATTGTACCAAAGGACCACGAAAAAAACGAATTAATCTCAATATCTCTAACATTCCCTCGCCCCATTTACCTTTTAAATTTCTTTTTCATTCAATTATTTTTTTAAATGGCTTCAAATTCAATTTGTTAAGGTTCAATGTCGCATTTTTAGAATTCTGTGGCTAAAAGGTAAATTACTAGACGTAGTTTGTCTGTCCTTGTCATTACGTATCAATTTTACAGAATAACGTACTTTTAAATTTAGAACAATTTTGACAATAGTATTAATAACACAGAATTAGTACGGCAACTGAGCTCAAACCAGAAATGTTTCTGCTAATAATATCGAACATAATGTAACCGTTTTGTGTTCGTAAAATTTTATCGCGGGCGCTTCCAATGGCTACGGTTTAATATGCCATGTGTATTCGGATACCGTTTATGTTACTATAAATATACGAAAGAATTCAAATGATGGTGAATATGGAAATGGTTAGGGTGTTTTCTGTGTGGTCTCAGAAGGGAAGAAAAAGTAATAACTAAACATTTTTAATTAACTCAATTCTACCATACGAGCCCTTTTGTTTGAATTTCATAATAGATGTACACAAAGACTATAATATTATATGGTCATCCGAATTAAGAGTGTGTAAGTACCAAAAATCAGGGGGCTTACTCTTGAATCCATCCATCCATCAATTCCGATCAATCGACATTGGTATTATGAAATTTCGTACCTACTCTTGAGTTGCAACACTAACGCCCATTGCATCCGTATTGCGCGGATATTTAATCTAAATGGTATTGAAGTTATAAGAACGCTATTTTGACAGTTACGATATTGTATACGGGGTTGTATAATTTTGACATCGAATAATTATTGAGATTTTATTGGATTTAAATTGCATTGATATTGAGATTGGTTTCAAGAGTAAGTTCCTTGATCTGATCATCGTCAGAAATGCAGAGAAAATCCAATTACTAATTATGACCAAACGGGTCAGGCTAAATAAAACTGTATTACCATGTTCTTCAACTCGTTTCCATCTACTGCTTGAGCTTGGTCTTCGGCTCTTTATATCCAACCACTACCAGCCCTTTGCGTACTCTTCTTTTAGTTAAATAGCTTTCGATAGGTGCGTTCGAAGGTCAGTTTTACAATAATCGAACCAATTGTAAAATGTTAAACCCATTTGGAGTCGTAGACGTAATGATCTATCTATTATTGGAAAACAAGTGTAAACTTATGTTTTAAGAAGAAAAATACAACTGCAAACTTTTAAGAAAAATGTAATTAGAACGACTAGATAATTGTGACAAAATTATTTATCCTCAAATTAACAAAATAACAAAGAAATATTAATTGCCACGACAAGCGTATTGCCGGTCTGATGAATCTCGAACAAAAAGGGACAAGTTATGCACTCGACCCGCCTTTTATACCGAACTAAATTTTCTTCTACCTTCAAATATTCCTAACACTATCTTATCTATTCTATAGGTTGGGCTCGCTGCCATCGCAGCGGTAAGTCCCCTCTTTGAGGAGTGGCTTGAGAGACGCCACGGCGTCCTCACCTACCGCCTGACGCAGGTCCTCACCGGACATGGCAGGAGGTACCTGTGTCTGATGGGGCCGGAGGAAATGCCCGGGTGTCATCACTGCGAGGACCGCCCTGAGGACACGGTGGAACACACTGTGGCGGAATGCCCTGCGTGGGCTGAGCACCGCCGTGTCCTCAGGGAAGTGATCGGCGATGGCGACCTCTCGCGTCCGGGCCTAGTGCAGGCCATGATGCGGAGCGAAGGGGATTGGGATGCCGTCTCCTCCTTTTGCGAAGCAGTCATGCTAGCTAAGGAGGAGGCGGGACGCGTGAGGCAGCGCTGCCTCCTCGCAACCCAGCCATCGCGAAGGACACACCGGGCGTCGGGGATCGCAGGACGATCTCCGGCCACCGTAAGCGCGGGCCTGCGGACGGCGAGCATGGGTGGCTCCCAGTCCGACCAGAAACAGACCCGAGCGTACGGCGCGTCGCGTTCCGCGCGCGCCTCAAAAAGCCATCAGACCACCACAGATGGGGCCCAATAGGGTCGATGCCGATTCGGAGTCGCGGAGAACCTAACGGGTAACCGGGGCTCCGGCTCGACGTGGAGGAGAAGGAACGGGGTGGTTTTTAGTCAGTAAGAGTCTGACACTCCCTCCCGCCTCTTCCCAGGCGGGAGCAGTCATTCGATGATTTTCCCCCTTAAAAAAAAAAAATCTATTCTATAGGTATACTTATACATATAATAAAATCGTAGAAAAGTCAAAACTGTACATCGAATATAGTCGATACTGAGGACAAAAATATGGATTTTAAATTTTTTGTCTGTTTGTCTGTATGTATGTCCAGGATGATGTCAAAAAGTACTGCATGGATTAACTTCAAACTTTGTATGATTATTACTAAAGGATCGGGTCAACATATAGGCTACATATTATCACGCTATCACGCTATCACGCTACGGGATATGCACAGTAATTATCAATATTCCACGCGAAAGAATTCGCGGGCACAGCTAGTAGGAAATAAAGATATTAAAAGTCCAAAAACATTATTCTCCACTATCCGTCTACCACAGTCAAGGTCTCCATCTCTAACTAAGCAATCACTTCTACAACGCGTACTAAAGAAAGTACTTCAAACACGCAAAAAACACGAAAATTAGGCTTCCAACACATTCAAGATTAGTCGTAAAAACGTTGTTAAGAAATACCAGACGTTGACGTCACAAAGTGCCATCATATATCCGTTTTATATGCTAATCTTTTGTTTAGGTGCTATATAACTTGGTAGTCTGAACAGGTACCACAATTATTTATTTAAGTTGATATCTAAGTTAATATTACATGAGAAGGTGGCTTGGTGTGAAATTACGTAATATTAAGTAATGAAATACGAGATGGTATGTCGCGCATATTAATCTCTGTTGTAGATAGAAATGATACTATGTAGAGGTATATACTATACCTCTAATAGTAAGCGCGGGCCTGCGGACGGCGAGCATGGGTGGCTCCCCGTCCGACCAGAAACAGACCCGAGCGTACGGCGCGTCGCGTTCCGCGCGCGCCTCAAAGAGCCATCAGACCACCACAGATGGGGCCCAATAGGGCCGATGCCGATTCGGAGTCGCGGAGAACCTAACGGGTAACCGGGGCTCCGGCTCGACGTGCAGGAGAAGGAACGGGGTGGTTTTTAGTCAGTAAGAGTCTGACACTCCCTCCCGCCTCACCCAGGCGGGAGCAGTCATTCGATGATTTTCCCCCCTTAAAAAAAAAAAAAAAGTATGATATATACTATGTCCTACTTATATTATAAACTAGCGACCCGCCCCGGCTTCGCACGGGTGCAATACTTATGTAAAAATACCTATTACAAAATGTCCTTAGACACCACGTTATTTTGTCATTAGACAATACAAACATGTTTTATATTGATATTTTCCTCGCTAGAGAGCTCCGATAAACGCGTGCGATCGTTGCAAGTCACGAAGTGCTCTAGGACGAAACGCGGCCATCAACGCCGCAACAAGTACGTCCCTGCATTTTAAATTTGTAATATCTTCGAAAATATTCAATTAAATTACGTGCTGTAAAAAGCATATTAAATTTCCTTAAGAATCACACTATCTATTTAAAAAAAAACCGCATCAAAATCCGTTGCGTAGTTTCAAAGATTTAAGCATACAAAGGGATATAGGGACAGAGAAAGCGACTTTGTTTTATTGTAGTGATGATGATGATGATGCGACAGTTTGTAGGTTTATTAAATTTATTGCTCCTATACGCAAAAATGGCTGAAGCGAACGAGTTGAAACTTGGAACAGTGGTAGATTATCTTCAGGATTAACACACACAGGGTTATTCGATTTTGGTTTTTTGAATTCGGTTTTTTTATTTATAAACGGCGTTTAAAAAAACGACTTAAACCCCTTTTAATTTGAAATCGATTAATTAATATAGTTACTAAAACCTCCTGTATGTAACAAACCAGTATCTGAAAACCGAATCGAAATCGGTTCAGCGAATTGGAATGATGACAGGGTATGAAAATTAAAAATCTTATTAGTCCGTCAGTTTGGTACCTAATGAAAAAATATTAGACATGTATTTTTTTATTTTGTCGTAGTATAATAAAACAATACTTGGATAAAACGAATCAAAGTTTAGGAGTGGGGGCTAAAACGTCATTTCTACGTATAAAATGTACCTACCTACATAGAAGTGACGTCACGCGACATTTCGAATCAATATATCGTCGAAAGTATTCGTTTCTGTAAGAAAATAAAAAATACGTGTCTAATTATTTAAAATTTACTACCAGACGGACATTAAAATAAAAATTTGGCATCTACCTTATTGTGAGATAATCGCGCAAAAACATACATGCAGGTCGAACTGAGAACCTCTTTTTTTGAAGTTGGTTAATAAAATAAAGTATGTAATAAAATACCAATCCACCGACGCAACATTACCTTCCCCTTTCATTCGTAAATTAGAATTAAGCCAAGTTCAATTAAATTCACAATCGATTTTAATTGAGTTAAATCGATTACCGGTAACCGATTAATCGTTAACGCTGCAAACCGCGATCGGTATTACCGGCTGATACGCTAACGTCGCCTTTCCCTGTAATTGCAAATTAGTGCACATTGCTATTATATATAGAGAGAGGTAAATTATGTCATGCGAGTAATGTACGCTTACATAGGAAATGAATTGGGTCGCTTCACGCCTGTCTCCCATGGGGGTAGGCAGAAACTATGAAACGCCGATTGCTACGATTCCTACATACCTCTTTCGCTTCATCAACAGTCATCAATCTTTTCATGCATGCTCGTCGGTTAAGGGTACTTTTAATTTGGCCCTTCTTTAATATATCGGCAATCTGGGCAGTATTATGATAATTGTATACTAATAGAGGTATAAAAATTGAGCTACTATTATATCTTTTGGAAGTTTTTGTGTTTAATTAACGATTTTTTTTTTATTTTTAACCGACTTTCAAAAAAGGAGTAGGTTCTCAATTCGACCGTATACATATATGCTTTTTTTATGTTTGTTCGCCGATATCTCCGTTATTTATGAAACGATTTTTATAATTCTTTTTTTTTTTGTTCGATAGAAGATAGTCACCCATGAATGTAGAATGGTCCCATGATAAGAAAATCAGGATCTGATGATGGAAGACCAGGGGAACCGAGGGAAACTTTGATTTTTTTTATGGCATAAGCCGGTAAACGATCTTCATAAACGAGGATCACCTGATGGTAAGCAATCGACGTCACCCATGGACACCTGGAACACCAGAGGCGTTACAAGTGCGTTACCGGTCTTTTGGGGATTAGAATCGTTGGGGATTCAGGAATTGGGGAGATTGGGGAAGGGGAGTGTAATTGGGCCTCCGGTAACCTCACTCACACGACGAAACACAACACAAGCGTTGCTTCACGTCGGTTTTCTGTGAGGCCGTGGTATCACTCCGGTCGAACCGGCGCATTCGTGCCGAAGCATGGTTCTCCCACACTTAAATTATAGGGGCGACTATTGTATTTGTAAATTTTTTTGTGTTTATCTCACATTAATATTTATTATTAATTATTTCTTTTTATTGTGTTCTGGCTTCGCATCAACCGCTTCATTTCTCTGCACTTCCCTATGGTTGACTGTCACAGAATGCTTTAAGGCATTAAGTCCGCCATTCACTGTCATCTTTGGTGAAGAAGTAATAAATAAATAAATAAATAATATATTGTTTCTTTTTTACTAGTTACTACGTTAATTAAAGCATGAATGTTTGTCTTCTACTATTGTAACTATTTGATTTTATTTAGTTTTTTATTTTTTTAACATAACATAACATCACGCCTTTTATCCCCGAAGGGGTAGGTAGAGGTGCACATTATGCCACTGTACGATATAACACCCACTTTTCACTATTTATGTTATGAGTCCCATGTAATAGGGAGTGAGCCTATTGCCATATACCGAGCACAGTTCCAGACTCCGTGCTACTACTGAGATTTTTTTAAAAACCCAGTAATACTTTGCTCGACCCTGGAATCGACCCGAGACCCCTTGCCCGGCAGTCGCACTTGCGACCACTCGGCCAACGAGGCAGTTATTTTTTTATAATGTGATGTTTATTAACACGTCGAGTACCGTCATTATACCTCTAGACACAATTAGAGGTATTGAACAATAGGTCGCGGTCACGCGCTTGCTGTTTTACAGTATAATGTGCTTTTTCTGATATTGTAACTATTTGATCTTTGTGTCTGTGTTAATGTAATTGGTGTAAAGCCGTGTGTTAACATAACAATAATAAATAAATATGAAATAAATGAACAGACTGTGTTGGGGCTGTGATCTCGTTTGGTTGGTTGAACATACTGTGTCAGTCCATTCCAATGTTAAAATGTTAATTCTTGAATAGACGCTTTTGTTCAACTATACCCTCATATATACGAGGGCTTGTCATAACCTTCACGCTTGTCAAGCGGTATGACAAGTGCAGTATTAAGACTGATAAAGACTCATGTTTGTCAGAAAGCACTGCTATTCGGTGTTTGTCTAACGTGTAGTTTATGAGTCTTAGGACACCCTGTGAATCTTTGATCTGTCGTCGGTGGTATTTCCGAACCGATACGACCTTAAAACGTTAAAGAAAAGGGCGTATTCCTTTTTAAAAGGCTGGCAACATACCTGTGACTCCTCTCGTCTTGTTGGTGGCGCTAATCGCTTACCTTAATCGCTTAAATGATCAGTCTGCTCGTTAGCCTCCTATTTCATAAAACCCATGGGAGTAGTCACTTTAATATTACTGCCGACAACCCGAAAATTCATCAAAAGTACTTTCGGAAATAGTGTCTAAAGACCAAATTCGTAATAAAGCACCAAACTTAGAAGAACCCAAGTCTCGATCGATAAAGACCTGACTCGACAGTTTTTCTTCATAATTAAACCAGAGTCTGTAACAACCCTAAACAAAAATGCTATGTTGCTAAAACTCTTCGTTCCAGTAATTACAAATTAGTGCACAGCCCTAACGTTGCTGTCAAAAGTGCAGCTAAGTGTGACGGGTGGATCGCGGTATGTGAGGTGGGAAAAAGAAAAAAAAAACACGATAAAAAAAAATCTTGTTTGCATATTCCATTGATATCGAACACACTATTTGTCAATCTTGTATATTAGGAATAAACAAGTATAAGGCAGAAGGCATGACTTAGATGACTGCCTCGTTAGCCGAGTGGTCGCAAGTGCGACTGCCGGACAAATCATTACTGGGTTTTAAAAAATATCCAGTAGTAGTACGGAGCCTAGAATTGTGCCCGGTATGTGGCAATAGGCTCACCCCCTATTACATGGGACTCATAACTTAAATAGTGAAAAGTGGGTGTTACATTGTACAGTGGCCTAATGTGCACCACTGCCTACCCCTTCGGGGATAATAGGCGTGATGTTATGATGATGATGAATGACTTAGAATAATTCTCATAATGAATACTAACTACCCGTCCCCAATCCCCAATTATCCTCAAATTCCTAATCTCCAAATGGCCGGTAACACACTTGCAACGCCTCTGGTGTTTCGGGTGTCCATGAGCGACGCCGATTGCTTACCATCATGTGATCTGTCTGCTCGTTTACTGGCTTATTACATAAAAAAACTGATGGAGTTTGTGTTAAGTGCATGGTAAATCACTTCCATTATATAGGGGCACACTGGGTACACAATGTAACAATAAATAAATACGCCTACGTCTTAAAATTATAAAAACGCAATAATAATTATGTACGAGTTACCTACACTGCTCCTAACTAACACTACTTATATATTACTAGCTTTTACCCGCGGCTTCGCTCGCGTCACATAAGGATAAAAGTAGCCTATGTGACATATACCAATACACACAGCGCCATCTATAGGTACCAATTCTTTTGTTTTCCCTCGGGAATATCAAAATTTTCCGAGATAAAAAGTACCCTATTAATCCGGACTTCTAACTTTACGTCTGCAAAAATTCAAAGCAATCGGTTTAGTAGTTACGGCGTGAAAGCAGAACGAACAAACAAACAAACTCACTTTCCCATTTATAATAGTAAGGATAAGGATTAAATTCTTCTATTAACTTCACTTCTCACATTAAAAAATTAAACTTACACATTAACCCAAATAAAAAAAAACATCTCAATCATTCATTCTTAAAGAAAATATCAAGAGACACATGACATAAAAACACGAATCAATCTTGGTGTGTCTCAAATATGGCGGCGCGCAAAAAAGACATTGGCTCGCAAAATATATGTATGCAGAGAGCCGTATATTTGGATGCCATTCATCTCCATTGTAATGCCTAAAAGAGGGTTAGAATCTGGATTGAACTGGATCGAAAGAACTTTCTCGAAGTCTGGCGTTTAACCTACGAAGTGGCTCTCCAATTTTGAATATGAATAGACTCTTTATACAGTTAGGTCTTATTTACATACAACTAGTGGAAATGTATAAATACATCTCCCTTCTTAGGCATTTTTTTGGATATTTATTTTAGTCGCATGTGAAGGGTGAGAAATTTATTTATACTTTGTTAAACTCCTTGATATGTGTTAATAGTATTTGACATTTATTTTACGCTATGAATAATTATATAAATAACATCAAGATGGTATTTCAACAACAACATAACATTTGGCCTTTTGTCCTCGAAAGGGTAGGCTGCGGGGCACATTACAGCACTTAATGCCACTGTACCTCTACAATGTAACACCCACTTTTCACTATTTTATGTTATGAGTCCCATGTAAACTGCCTCGTTGGCCGAGTCACAAGTACGACTGCCGGGCAAGGGGTCTCGGGCTCGATTCCCGGATCGGGCAAAGTATTATCATATATATGGGTTTTTAAAAAAAATCTCAGATGTAGCACGGAGTCTGGAAATGTTACAAATTACATGGGACTCATAACATAAATAGTGAAAAGTGGGTGTTACGTGTACAGTGACATTAAGTGCTGTAATCTGCCCCTCACTATCTCTTCGGGGAAGAATTGTATTTTATGTTGAGTCCCATGTAATAGTGGGTGGTATTATTTCGATTCCTCAACAATTAAAAATGTTGTGAAGGTAATCCTGTGAACATTTAACTTGAAAGCAGTAAAAATACGACAGTCATTAAACTAATACATTAATTTAGTATAAATACAAATAACAAGTAAGACATTATATTTTCTATTGTATTTAATATAGTAGCAGTTAAGAGGTTATCACCAATTAATTTTTTTCTGGCTCTTTCTTGCATAAACCGATCGAAAAACCATATAGGTACCAACCACCTCAGCATCGAATTCGGACCGCCTAATTAAAATATTTCGCTGACTTGATACAAGAAAAGTAGGGGCTTAATTATTGCTGTAAATACCTATGTCGAAAATAATTATTTTTCGACGCAAGTGAAATTATTTTATGTGAATATTCGAAAATTTGAAAATGCTAACGGCCGGTGTCGTACTGAATTTGGTGACTGGAAGAAAATAATTAATAATATATTTTTTTAAAACGCCTGCTTGTTTTTTTGAGCAAATTGTTTATTTGCGTATTTTTTCGGAACGCACCTGTGAGAAATGTTAATATTTGTTTTATTAGTTTGTAATTAATTATAGAAAAGGTTCTACTCTGTAAGAGGTACTCGATACTATTTTTTTTTGTTAAAATTACATATCATTACATTACTCAGACTCCATACGTTTGGTATCTTTCATTAACCATGAATGAATTTTTCTCTGAAGATTATATTCAGTTGTTTACCGAACATAAATAGTTCCGTAAAATGTCGTAGTGGCCAGGCTTAAGATCCCTGAGGGTGCGGGCTCGAAACCTACCAATGACAAGTACCAATGCGACTTTTTTCGAGTTATATGTACTTTCTAAGATTATTTAAACACTACTGACAAACGGTGAAGGAAAACATCGTTAAAAACATTACCAACCCGCATTGAGCAAGCGTGGTGATCAATGCTCAAACCTTCCTGTATGAAAAGAGGCTTTGCTCAGCAGTGGGCATTTATAGGCTGTTGATGATGATGACATAGTTCATGATGAAATAGTTAATGAAATAGTTTTTACGGAATATTAACCTACACAGTTTACACAAAGAACAATTATGAATACACCCAAAATGTTCAGCTCAATGCCTTCAACTATGGATTAATTACAATAACAATTAATATTCATAGAATTATAATTATTTTGCGAATTATACGTAATAGGATCATGTGTAATTGAAAACTGGGGTATGGGGACTGTATTTGTACGTGAATATTGTACATACAAAGCTATTTGTAGATACCTATCTTCTGATGTCTTGTATAGAAGCTAATATTGTATGTAACAGATCGTATTTTAACCGAAGTGTCGAAGAGCCATGCTTCGGCACGAATGGGGCCGGCTCGACCGGAGTGATACCACGGCCTCACAGAAAACCGAAGTGAAACAACGCTTGTGTTGTGTTTCGCCGTGTGTACCCCCCTCCCTCGTCTACCGAATCCCCGAATCCTCTACAATCCTCAAATTACCAATCCCCAAAAGGCCGGTAACGCACTTGTAACGTTTGGTGTTTCGGGTGTCCATGAGCGACGCCGATTGCTTACCAATTACCATCAGGTGATCCGTCTATTCGTTTATCGGCTTGTGTTATAAAAAAAAGACTTCCCAAAAAGAGAAGGTTCTCAATTCGGCCGGTATCTTTTGTTTGTTTATTCACAATCAACAAAAACTTTAATCGTAAAATACATATTTGAATTAATAAATCAAAAGTACTTAACAAAAATACATCTGAAATCTGTTACACAGTGAAATAATGGGGGTCAATAAAAACTTTTTGAACTTTAACAATTTAATTTTTATTATATAAAAGTAGGAGCAACAATTTTTACGATTGCAACAAAATGAAAAACTGCAAACTTACATTTGCGGCTCTAAAATTTTTAATTCAATAAATGTAAGCTTTAATTCGTTGTCATAAGGTTTAAAGATGTGCTACAATCTGTTTTCTAAATGTAGTGTCAAGTTGGTTTGTTCAATAGTAGCAACACTGTTTTTAGCACTACCTTCGACAAAATTAGACTCGATATAATCTATACTAATACATATTATAAAGAGGAAAGATTTGTATTTTTGTATGTTTGTAATGAATAAACTCAAAAACTACTGGACCGATTGCAATAATCTTTTCACCATTAGAAAGCTGCATTATTCAGAAGTAACATAGGCTATATAATATCACGCTAGGTCCTATAGTTGTGGAGCAGTAACCAAAAATGTTTGAAAAACGGGGGAAAAGTATCGTTTCTGAGGCCTTCCGTGACGTGCGCTGAGCATATAGTTAAAGTTATACAAAAATGCTCTATAGATGAATTGTTCATCTTAACATTATTTTTAAAAAAGTCCGCGAGAGCATATGTCTACCTTTTATAGTTTACCCATAACAATCGTTTATGTAAAAAATCTTAAGTCCCCCCGTGCGAAGCCGGGACGGGCCGCTAGTTACTAATATAGGTATTTTTTCTCTCAATTATTTTATGTAGATAATAAAATAATTTCTTTATATTCTACTTTTTATTGTTATGAGAACAAGCGATAAAATAGACGATAAAAACAACAAAAAAAAAATACCCATAAGTGTCAATATCTTTTTGTTTTTTTTTTTACTTTTTTCTAATTTAATGCTATTAATTTAATGATCATGTGATTAGGTATTTTACAATAATTTAATAATTAATATATTAATAACAAGTTCACTATACAAAGGAACAAACCCAAGACAGAAATTACATAGTTAAATGGATTGAATAAATCCAGCACAACTTCAAAATACTCAGGTAGGTATCCTAAAATACGAACTAAGTTCCTTGGATTAAGGTTAGGCGACACCGATTCAACTGATTGTGGTCAGTGTGGTCACAGTTGCAACCACTATAGCTAATCCACTACGAAATAGACCTTATTTATATCTAGGTTAGCTCGGTTTTAGCTTGTTAATTGGGAACGAGTGTTATTTGTGGCGAATGTATTAAATACTATTTGTAGCTGAGGAGAAAATAATGTGGAATTTCTAATATTATGGTTTGTATTATTCGATTTTATGACAAAAAAACTGTTTTTAAGAAAATAACATAATAGTGGAAAATATGAAACAGGAGAAGGAGAACTGTAAAACAGGAGGAGAAACTATTGTCCAATATCTACTTATGGAACTCGAGTATCGAAAAATTAAGTATTATATATCTATTTTTGTTATATTAAAAGTATTTATCTTATGATTTTTGATTAAGTATTTAAAATTCAATTTAAAAGAAACTTTTCTTGGGGTTCCTAAATATTTTTAACGAGCTTAACATAGTTTCAGGCAATTGCTATGTTTAATGTCATAGGGGCATATTTAATTAAAATGTAATCATTAATTTAGAGAATATTGTCAACAGTACATAGTTACTCAGTGTTTTTTATTAGAAGTTCGAAAGTTTGTTAATTTCAGAACAATATTAAATTATAACTATAAAATATTTACCATTAAACATGAAAGTTAGGTTATAGTTTATTTACGGCATGGTCTAATTACAATACAATTAAAGAATACTTTTACTTTATAATTCAATATTTATGTCATAAATTTAATTAAACTACACATACAGTCATACACAATTATTTACAAAGTATCAAGATATCCACTCATTTTAACGCCAGGTATTCCTGTGTTATGCAAGTATGGTATAATATAATAATTTTCAGATTTTAAAATGTGGCCAAAAACAGCGTCAGGCATTCAACTCAAAAGTCTGCGATAGTTGACTCTTGAGAGAGCGGAGTAGAATCACAAAGATTCATATCCCGGGATCATCACCCGCTGTTCAGTCGAGTCAGTTAAGACCCTCCTGATGGCACTGCGTCACTAAACGCGCCGAGTACTTATACTCCGAGCGGTAACGAAACCATAGCGCGAATTTAAACCGGGCAACGCCATCTATCGAGCTATGGGACAACTCTGTGTATTTTTTTTTCATATTAATTTTTTGAGTTTTATTTTAAAGAAATTAATAGATAAAATTGTTTTTTTTGTAGAAAAATATGAATGTGGAAATTATTATGAATGCAATGCATAGTTTTGTTAATCTTTGTAACACTCTTGGGAGGATCTTTGCTTTGTGCCTTATCTTAAGCCTTAGCTTAAATTGTAACTAAAATCTGGCATACAAAAATAAAATAAAATATTTATGATATTTTAATTTCATTCAAAAATAAACTCTGCAGTTTAAGTAAAAATTTACGATGATATATCGTACCGAAAATCCCCTCAATTTGTTCATACAAAAATAGTCTCTATACATCTGAAATAAAGTCTATAATGGAGTTAGTGGAGTGCTGCCACCGGTGACCGCTTGGGGAATGCACAATGAAGGTCCAACTTTAATAACACCATGCAGATCTTGTGTCACACTTAGTCTAAGATATCAAAATGTATAAAAAACCTTACGGCTTTTCAAACATTGTATCTAATAACAGATTCAATCAACACCAATATAACAGCAGTTTTAGTACAAAATAATATTTTATTTACGAACTCCCAAATACGTTCGCGCAGAATGTACCATAACTAATTTCCCTCATCACAATCTCCTTACACAAACGCAATACTAACAAAATCAAAAAAATCAACACAAAACGTCAAATTGCTATGTCACCGCAACATTCATACAAGATTTATTTTAAATATATTTTCTTTAAACAAATACAAATGGTACGCAATTATTGATGGACAACGACGAAAAAAATAAATCAACAGATGGGGACAATACTACGACGGTCGATTTGAAACCGAGTGATGTTAAAAGTCAACGTTCTAATGCTAATAATGACGATGCAGGACCATCAGGAGCCAACAATCTGCCTGGAGCGGTCCAACAAGCAAAGTCCTGCTTGCAAGCTAAACCGGGCCTCTCAAAATCCGAACACAGCATGCGACATATCATCACAAGCAAAGACGTAACAAATGCACTAAAATCTCTAAGCTTCGGCACACCAGCCCAAACTATAAAAAACTTAAACCTAAAAGAACTAAAAATACCAATCCTAGATAGAGATGAAAATGCTGACAATTCTGCTACATTCATAGACTTAAAGAAGTTCATGGCTTCATGTTTTAAAGTCAACAGGGAACCAGCAGCTATGGTTTTGGGTGAAATACCAACAGTGCCAATCACTAATATACCAATAACTACTGTGCCAATAACTACTGTACCAATAACAAATATGCCAGTAGTTCATCCAGTTATTTCTACTGTACCTGAACCAACTGAAATGGCTAATCCAAGTTATAGTAATGTGACTAATGTACAGACGGAATGTCGATCTATAAATACGAATGAAGTTATAGTTACGAATACTATTGAACCTAAAATATCTAAGCCTGATAAAAAGAAGACTTCGGGTACTCTGTCTGAGAAATCTGATTTGGGTATTACAGCTAGAGATTCTTTATCCAGTATTGGATCAAATGTTTGCAGAATATGTATGACGCGTGGAAGGGAAAGGTTGGTAGCTATAAAGAAAAATAATGTTGGAGACAAATATTTGTTTAGTAGTACGTAAGATTTTTTGGCAAACGTATCGTCTTTCTTCGTAAGACTTTCGTATTTTAGGAATGTAATTCTGTATAGATATATTATCAGTTACGTGTTATGAGTGGAGACCGCGTTTAGGCAAACGCAGTGCAGGGCGCCCTCCAGCTAGGCGGAGTGACGACATCCGCAAGGTGGCTGGCAGTGGTTGGATGACAAGAGCTGAAGACCGAGCTCAGTGGCGTGCCATTGGAGAGGCCTATGTCCAGCAGTGGACGAATACGGGCTGATGATGATGATGATGATATTATCAGTTCTATTTTGGTATACTCACGTGATTTATGCGTTAAGTTTCAGTTTCATTATTAGCTCTAGCAGTATCTATTTATATTTTGTTAAGTCATTATAAGGAAACGTGGACACGAAACGTGAAAGGCATGGACGGTTAAATTCGCCGATCTGTCTCGAGCAAAATAAATGTGGTACCTAATTAATGTTACCTCATTTCTTACTTAATGTAAAATATGAGGTCTTTTGCTCAAATGTGGGACAATTAAATCAAACAAACTTACTATGATTATTATCTTCGTTGTTCGTTTCTAAAAAACGTTGCCCCACACTAGGGTTTTGTCCTGTGTCGTGTGGGTGTTCAAACAATTTCACATACACATGACACCCAGTCTCGGAATAACAATCTGTAAATCACAAAGAGTTGTTCCGTGCGGGAATCGAACCTGCGATACGTTGCGTGGCAGCCAGTTACCCAGCCACCCCGCCAACCGTGCAGTCAAATGATAATTTGTTTTGTTATTGTTTTCAGGTTAATTTCCCCGTGCAACTGTAAAGGTTCCCTGGCGAATGTCCACCTCAGCTGCCTCGAGAGATGGCTCAACCAAGTTGGAAGAAATCATTGCGAACTATGTGGGTTTAGGTGAGTTCCTTTAGTGTTCTGATACTATAACATAACATTCACGCCTTTTATCCCCGAAAGGGTAGGCAGAGGTGCACGTTTCGGCACTTAATGCCACTGTAGGTACAATGTAACACCAACTTCCACTATTTATGTTATGAGTCCCATGTAATAGGGGTGAGCCTATTGCCATATACCGGGCACAATTCCAGACTCCGTGCTACCACTGGGATTTTTTTTAAAACCCAGTAGTACTTTGTCCGACCCGGGAATCGACCCCTTGTCTGGCAGTCGCACTTGCGACCACTCGATCAATCAGGCAGTCTTCTGATACTATAATGACGACATATTCAACCTTTCAAAAGATGTTTACCTCTATAGTCAGCTGGCATGAAACACACCGCATCAGTTGTTTCTTTGTCGGTTGTTCATAACTACGGACACCAGGGCGGATTAAAACTAGTCGAACGACCTAATACAAAAGACTATAATTATTTTTAAGTTATTTGAAATAACTTTATTATGATGTAACATTAATTTTTGTTTAGAAAACATTTTTTTCTGTGATCTGGTTTACCGTAGGATTCCTAGCGGTCGCGGAGAACCTAACGGGTAACCAGGGCTCCGGCTCGACGTGCAGGAGAAGGAACGGGGTGGTTTTTAGTCAGTAAGAGCCTGACACTCCCTCCCGTCTTACCCAGGCGGGAGCAGTCATTTGATGATTTTCCCCCCTTAAAAAAGCATTTCAAGCGCCTATAGAAAAACAATAGCAATATGCTTCCCTGCAAAAAGTACGGAAATCGGCCAGGCACAGGTAATTAACAAAAACCGATAAATATCTTCAACGAAACCGAATAACGACAAAAACGGTTGGTCCAGAAGTTTCCGATATCCGATTGTTAAAAGTTATTTAACGGTGGTTTCAAATCGAGTGGAACAGTTGGCCAACTTGCCTCGGGCTTGTTCCTGCCTTGATCGTCCAGGTAGGGTTGTGTCTTGACCAAGCAATAGGGAATTATGTCCTGTAAAGGCTGATAGGTTAAGAAGATCAGGCAACGGGCGAAAAATAAATAAAATAAAATCTTTACATTTCAGACATATTGGGTCCATACATTTACAGTTTATTATTATTAAATATATAACTATACTAGCTTTTACCCGCGGCTTAGCTCGCGTCACAAAAGGATAAAAAGTAGCCTATGTGACATATACCAGTACGCACAGCGCCATCTATACTAATACTTTTGTTTTCCCTCGGGAACATCAATTTTTTCCGGGATAAAAAGTACCCTAGTATTTAATCCGGACTTTTAACTTTACTTCTGCAAAAATTCAAAGCAATCGGTTAAGTAGTTACGGCGTGAAAGCGGAACAAACAAACAAACAAACTCATTTTCCGATTTATAATAATACTAGCGGCCCGTCCCGGCTTCGCACGGGGGGACTTAAGATTTTTTACATAGTTTTACGTTTTATTTATATTTATTCTCAGTTTAATATTTTTGAAATAGTAGGTAAGTACTTACCTAATAGGTATCTTTTGGATGAATTAATAGTCTTAAGGTAACCGATTGAACAATTCAAAAGTTATCTAGAGCAAACTTTTATAAGGATTGAACCATTCATTAAAACGATTGTTATGGGTAAACTATAAAAGGTAGACATATGCTCTCGCGGACTTTTTTAAAAATAATGTTAAGATGAACATTTCATCTATAGAGCATTTTTGTATAACTTTAACTATATGCTCAGCGCACGCCACGGAAGGCCTCAGAAACGATACTTTTCCCCCGTTTTTAAAACATTTTTGGTTACTGCTCCACAACTATAGGACCTAGCGTGATATTATATAGCCTATGTTACTTCTGAATAATGCAGCTTTGTAATGGTGAAAAAATTATTGCAATCGGTCCAGTAGTTTTTGAGTTTATTCATTACAAACATACAAAAATACAAAAATACAAAAATACAAATCTTTCCTCTTTATAATATTAGTATAGATAATCATATTAATAATATTAATAAGTAAGGGTAAGGATTCTTAACTTAATTTAATTTATTACGTTATCACACCGCATTATCAGTCTTCAATTTATTTTATTGTCAATTTAGGTAAAAAATATCATAACATCTCGTTATTATAAACTAGCTTCTGCCCGCAACTTCGCACGCGGAATCCCATTTTTTCCCGTCCCCGTTCGTGATTTTCGGTAAAAAGTAAAAAAAAAGTATTGGGTAAAAAGTATCCTATGTCGGTCTCCTGGCTCTAAGCTACCTCCCTACCAATTTTCAGCCAAATCTATTCTGCCGTTCTTGAGTTATAAGTAGTGTAACTAACACGACTTTCTTTTATATATATAGATTAAGTTTTATTATTTATAAGTACAAAGAAGAAATGAAAAACAACATTATTTCTAACAATAGAATTAATTTAAGTAGGTAATTATTTGCCTCCCTTCGGTGCACCGGCCACGCACACTTTTTTTAAGGGGTGAATATCATCGAATGACCTCTCCCGCCTGGGTAAGGCGGGAGGGAGTGTCATACTCTTACTGACTAAAAACCACCCCGTTCCTTCTCATGCACTTCGAGCCGGAGCCCCGGTAACCCGTTAGGTTCTCCACGGCTCCGTATCAGCATCAGCCCTATTGGGTTCCATCCGTGGTGGTCTGATGGCTCTTTGAGGCGCGCGCGGAACGCGGACCGTACGCTCGGGTCTAGTTCTGGTCGGGCGGCGAGCTACCCATGCTCGCCGTCTGCAGGCCCGTGTTATATTTCATATTATATGCTCGTTTGATAGTCTAACCTTTCTAACCTTTCGAGGAATAAACTTTTATTTACTTATATTGTTATGTCAATGTGATTAATTCTTTCACTATAGTAAAGTTATTTATTACACTGGTACATTGCCTATTTATAAAGGTTTAAATCACCTGCTACTTTCATCTCTGCACTGCTTAAAGATTGACTGGGAGACAATGCCCAAGGCATTAAGTCCACCTGTACACGCTTGTTGTATGAAGTTGAAATAAATAAAAAAAAATTACAACATTGCAATATTGGTCCATTTTCCGCAACGTTACATGTAACGGAAATGGTTTTAATGGACCACTGCCCAGCTATTTTATTGTGGGTGTCGGTACATTATCATCACTTTTAGCGTTCAGAAAATATAGAAATGATGACAAAAATGTATTTTATTCTGTTGTCATACGGCTGAAAGATCTTTAGGAGTAGTTTTGACTTTCGAGAAATACAACTAGAAATTAAAAAAGGTTAATAAAGAAATAATAATATACAAATTAACCAAACAACTTAATAATGTTTACTGGCAACCCTGGCCCCAAGTAAATTCTGGTAACAATTTAAATTTAATTCCATCAACTGCAATATTGCGGTACTAGATTATGCCTTCGGCTTCATTCGGGTGAAATCGGAGTTATTCGGGACAAACAACTTATTTTCAAATATTTCTGGAATTGTTTGAAAGTGGAATTGATTGTGTTTTGTTTGTGACTTTTTTCTATGGGTTATACGAGCTGACGCATTACCTGATGGTAAGCAATCGGCGTCGCCAATAGACACTGACACACTGACGATGGCCTTTTGGGGATAGAGATTGGAGAAGGAGGGAGGGGTAATTAGGCCTCCAATAACCTCACTCACACAACGAAACACAACGCAACCGGTGTTTCACGTTGGTTTTCTGCTCGGCCGTGGTATCACTCCGGACGAGCCGGCCCATTTTTTTAATATTTCTGTGGGTCCATTCGTGCCAAAGCATCCCACCCTTGTGATATGATAGAGTAATGATACTGGTATTTAGACAAAGTTGACTTGACTGAAGACTGAACGGAGTGATTTGGAAGTCATTGCGGACTATGTCAGATAGTGGACGTTGTGGCTCATATGTCGATTAACGGATGAAACAATCAATATAATTAATAATAGAAGATTGATTTCACAACCAATCAATGAACACAATTATTTTTAATTAACAAAACCAACTCAAATATCATTTATTTCCTAAAAATGAATGAAATCACACTAAAATCAATCAAGATTTATAATAGGCCCTCAATCTCGCGAATAACTCAAATAACTCAACCGGAATTCATATTCTCATAAAAAAATAATCTCAATCCATTATTGAGCTGTACAATTCGTACCTCCTTTCTTTTTATACTTATCTATGGTTCGTACCATCGATTAAAAAAGAGAACCATTCAAAAGAGGAAATAATAAAAAAGTTGATTCCAATAATGATTCGAATTACAGAGACGTCCAAGATAAAGAATCCTATTCAATGTCCAACCCCATTCTTGTGCCGATGAATTTGTCAAAGAATTTAATATTTCAACCGATTTCGGTTTTGAAAACTTGATTAAGCTCTTTGGCGAGTTGTTCGTGGTTTGTTGGTCAAGTGACCGCAAACGTAAGTAAAGTCTTCCTAAGTTCCATTTTACGATGTCGTGGATTAATCTGGAAACATACCTGTCTCGTTTTTTTTAGGTAATTAATAGCTGTTGCCCGCAGCTTCATTAGAAATTACCCGTAGAATATGAATTTTTGGACACAACCAACCTGGACCAACCTTGTTTCAATTTTCCAAAATACTCAACTCTACTTGCCAATAAAAGTCCCGTCGAAATCGGTCTAGCCATTCCAGAGATTATCCAGTACAAACGGACAGACAGACAGACAAAAATTGGGCATGTTCACAGTCAATACCGAAACCAAAAATTAGGTTTTTAGAACTTTTGTCTGTATGTATATATGTCCGGTCCGGGATGAACACAAAAATTGCTGCATGGATATTTATTTCAAATTTTATATGAATATTACTAACAGGTCAGGTTATATTATATATATAGGCTACATATTATCATGCTATCAACTACGGGGGAGGAGCTGTGAATCACTACATTCTTCCAATTTGACATAGGCTACATTTCATTTTGAAAAAAATTAGGGATCCTTGGTAAAATTTGAACAATGTAACGTCGAATGCGCTGCCGAAACTATTAACGATAGAACAAAATAATGAACAACAATATTGAAGAACATCATAATGTCTACAAAAAACTCCGCGGTAGCATATATCCAACTATTGTAGTTATGTCACTACAACAATCTAAATTTCAAATAAATAATTGTCTACCCCGTGCAAAGCCGGTACGGGCTGCTAGTAAAATATAAAAAAGACAATAAATGTGTGACAGTGGAATTAATAAAAATATAAGAGTTGAACAATTAAAACAGAAGAATTAGAAGAGAGACACTGACAACATGTCTATGCTAAAAAGGTTACCCACTCAGTGTAAGCCAGGCATACAAGTCATCCAGCACTGATTTTCAGTGGGCACCCAATTCAATTCAATATTTTATTGCACTCCATAAGTTTCATGAAGGTGTTACATTAGATATTTTGTTACATTATGGACCCCGTAGGGCACGGCAACGTAGAAGAGAGGAGGAAGCTTGTTTTGTAACTATTGTTATAATTTTACTATTCGCCATAAATTGATTAGATTATATTATTGCACTAACTGTTTTATTTTAATATTAGACGAAATGTATTAGAGTTAACATTTGTACTGTACTGAGGGCCAAGCACGAATAACTATCGCATTCGTATCGTAACAGTATCGAGCGAGTTAAGCGTTCTGATTGGTTGGTTCACTTGAGCCGGCCAATCAGAGCGCCGAACGCACTCGATACTATTGCGTTACGAATGCGATAGTTATTCGTGCTTGGCACTCTGTACCATGCAGTGACGCACGGATGGTAGCAACGTTGTATGGTAGATTCACCAGCTAATAAGTGCAAACACATAATTAAATGCATCTGCTCCCCGACCAAGATGGCTAATATCTCTAATTGAATCATTGCGTCGATCAATCATTATTATGACGTCACACCTGTTAGCCCGAATAAGAAATCTGCATCACAATCAATCAATGTCGGTTTGAAAACGGCCGCTTGAAGGCTTGAACCCCAACCCTTCTTAATAGATTGTTATTATAAGGGTATTAAGGGTGGGTAAATATTGTAGAAATGCCTGGAATAAGTAATAAGGCTTTTAGGTGGGATACAGAAATGGTTAGGATAGGCAGACGTGCATATAAACATCACTATCGCTACATAGTATAAAACAAAGTCGCTTTCTCCGTCCCTATGTCCCTTTGTATGCTTAAATCTTTGAAACTATGCAACAGATTTTGATGCGGTTTTTTTAATAGATAGAATGATTCAAGAGGAAGGTTTATATGTATAATATATGCATATTGCACTCGTGCGAAGCCGGGCGGGTCGCTAGTTGTAGATAAAACACTTTTTTTATAAAAACGCAGGCGAAGTTGCAGGTTAAGCTAGTCAAATTAATATGAGTTCTATGTAGGTACTAAAACAAGAACTATCATCACGCCTTTTATTCCCGAAGGGGAAGGTATAAGTGCATTATGGCACTTAGCGTCAGTGTATAATGTAACACCCACTATTCACTATTTAGATTATGAGTCCCATGTAATAGGGGGTGAGCTTATAGCCATATACCGGGCACATTCATTTCCTGACTGCGTACATACTGACAAGTACAACTGAACTCAAATAAATATGAATTCTATTTAGTAGGGTCGATTACACCAGGCTCAATTTCAGCTAGACTTAATTTTATTAGGGTTTTACTCAAATATTGTTTTTTACAAAGGAATCAAACGTGATACCCCGTTACGGTGTTCCTTAGTCGCATTTGTATGTAGAGGTATATTGGTTATATACACAGAAATATTAAAACAAACTTAATGAACTAAAATCGAGGGTTACTCAAGTGAATATACTGAGAAAAGCTCTACTAGTTTCGAACCACAGAGGGGTTCTTCCTCATGAGCAGCGTGCGCAGTCGCGGCGACATCGCGCAGCTCACTGACTGGCGTTGGCGCTCGCCTCAGTGTTGCTACTTGCGCTGCAAGACAAACTTCTTTATTATATTTATGGTTCTATAATTGATAATTTAAATACATCAACTTAATCCTTCAAAATGAGTTAGAAAAAACATTTATAAAATCAATTAAAACCAAAGATACATAATAAGAGAAACGGATTGTTTTTTTATATGTAACTGTAAAGTACAATTTTCAAATTGCGATGACGTTTCACTTCAGATATTTGCAAGCAGAGGTCTTAGTACGAGTTTAATTTACGTTTAAAGTATTCGAAACGAGTATGCGTTCGGCACTCTCTGATTGGCCGGCTCCAATGAAGCAACCAATCACAGCGCCGAACGGCTACTCGTTACGATTACTTTAAGGTACTTTTAAAGTACTTTAAGGCCTCTGATCGTGGCATGTCACACGAAATAAAAAAATAAGTTACGAAACGAACCTATGCAATGCATTACGGACCACGGAGGATTCCGTGTCTACCCCGGGAAGGAGTACAAAATATTTTGAACCCTATTTGTTATTGACTGACAGCATGTCGCAGTCCAAGTTCGTTTAAAAATAAATTAGTAATAAGATGCAAATGTATTTGCAACAGACTGTTTTAATCTTAACATTCGTTTATGGCAAACGAAGAAACGGGTCTCCAGATGGTAAGCAATTAGCACCATCCATAGACTCTTTTAACACAAGAGGAGTTGCCAGCCTTTTTAGAGGCGGGTAATCACAGTGCAAGTGTTCTTTCACGACGATTTTCAGTGAGGCCGATCGAACTAACCCAGTTGCACAGAAGCATTGCTCTCCAACGTGTAAAGAGTGACAGAACCCTTAAAAACCCTCGGTCCTTTGATACGGAATTCAGATGGTCTCTGCTACAGCTAAAATGCTGCATTTTTTCCAGTTACCCTGCTATTCGGACGCCGAGGTACACAGTTTTACAGGCGCTCCGGCTGTGGTTCGGTAACCCTAGAAATAGAAGTCATTTACAGGTGAGCGATACCTTATACCCACTTAAAAATAAAAAATTTTGAAATGTTGCAGACGTAAAGTTAGAAGTCCGGATTAAATAATAGGGTACTTTTTATGCCTGAAAAATTTGATATTCCCGAGGGAAAACAAAAATATAAATGGCGCTGTGTGTATTGGTATATGTCACATTGGCTTTTATCCTTATGTGACGCGAGCGAAGCCGCGGGTGAAAGCTAGAGTTATATAAAACGAAGCCATCTGGTGGCGAAATGGAGTTCGCCGAGTTAGCTAGTTTTCTAGAAAGTTCGATTGTTATAATTTGTAAACCGCATCAAAGTAATGAATTGTAAATGTTTCTATTTAAAAGCTGTCTGTCTAACTTCTAAGAGTTTAAGAAAAAATCTTCAATCAAAATGAAAAGTTTGGGTCAGACTCGAAAATCGTTGTTGGATTTATTCTTGCTTTGATCTTAAAAATTGCTCCTGTCCGAAAGAAAAGAAATTTGTTGTATAACTGGAAAAGATTTAAATTTAGATGTAGGTACTATTCATGTTCATGTACTATGTTTAAATAAAACTAAATACTACCTACTTTTTGGGACCTATAATCAACCTTGGGTTGTGCAGGCACCTTTGTGATCAGTGATCACATATGCAACAGACTGACTCATCCTGTCCCATTAATGTACTGAAATCTGGAAAGTTATGGTTTAAGACATTAATTGTTAAAAAACAATTTACATTGACTCGACTGAGACATACAAAATACACATATTGTAGGTACCTACAGAATGCGAACCAGTCCTCGAAACAATATACCCACCCGTATTGATGAACAACCAAAATATTACATTACATACTTAAAACATACATAATTTTATTTTGATCGGAAAACCATTGAATTACTTCTCCCACCTGAATTGAATTGAATTACTCGCTTTTTTTTAAGGGGGGAATATCATCGAATGAATGCTCCCGCCTGGGTGAGGCGGGAGGGAGTGTCAGACTCTTACTGACTAAAAACCACCCCGTTCCTTCTCCTGCACGTCGAGCCGGAGCCCCGTTAACCCGTTAGGTTCTCCGCGACTCCGAATCGGCATCAGCCCTATCAGGCCCCGTCCGTAGTGGTCTGATGGCTCTTTGAGGCGCACGGAATTTGTAATAGGAATGATTCGATGATTTGAAACACATTAGTTGCTATCACAGGTGTACCGGCGTCGCCCATGGACACCAGTGGCGTTACAAATGCGTTACCGGCCTTTCGGGGATTAGGAATTTGAGGAATGTTGAGAATTCAGGGATTGGGGAGATGGGAAAGGGGGTACCGCACCCCCTTTCCCATCAGTTTGGCCTCCGATAACCTCATTCACACGCACACAATGCAAGCGTTGTGTCACGACGGTTTTCTGTGAGGCCGTGGTACGACTCCGGTCGCGCCGGCCCAATCGTGCCGACGCATGGCTCCCACACCTAAAAATACGGTTTATATCTATCGTCTTACAATCAGTCTCGAAAATGTACCTAACTACATATCCGTACATTTGCTTTTTTTTAAGGGGGGAATATCATCGAATGACTGCTCCCGCCTGGGTGAGGCGGGAGGAAGTGTCAGACTCTTACTGACTAAAAACCACCCCGTTCCTTCTCCTGCACGTCGAGCCGGAGCCCCGGTTACCCGTTAGGTTCTCCGCGACTTTTGTACATTTGCTTGAGATTGAATGTAGATGCATTTTCTAAGAAGATTAAAATGAAATATCTATCTCTAGTATTTATTTAACCTATGACAAGTTAGGGCGACTGTCATCATCATAACATCACGCCTTTTATCCCCGGAGCGGTAGGCAGAGGTGCACATTACAGCACTTATTGCCACTGTACAATGTCACACCTACTTTTCACTAGTTATGTTATGAGTCTCATGTAATAGGGGATGGAGCCTATTGCCTTTTTTTTAAAAAAAAAACCAGTAGTACTTTGCCCGACCCGGGAATCGAAACCGAGACCCCTTGCCCAGCACTCGCACTTGAGACTAGTCGGCCAACAAGGCAGTCCGACTGCGACTGGCAGTCCATATGAGATTACACATGGTACAAGACTTCAATATTAAATCTACAAGCATGACATTAATCTTCCAACGTATTTTATTTTCGATATAGACAGGGAACGTCCTCTACAAACAAATGTTCTCGAGAATGTCACTTCAAATCGAGAGTTACTTCGATCGATTATAATCACGATTTTGAGTGACGGCCGTTGACGGGGCGACAAGGTCGAATCGAGTCCCGTCTGCTAAATTTAAAAGGTACTTTGTCCCAATTGAAACTGGCTTCCTTAAAGGCTGTTGATTACTTACACATTTTAAGTTTGCAATGAAGCGGATAGAAGGAATTTTGTCGAGTTATTTTTGGAAAAGGTAGGGCGGGTGAACGGAGACGAGACGGTGACGTGTTTTTCTTTGGTAGGTACTTGGTCGTTGTGTTTGATATGGGGCCCTGAAGAGTTCGTGTCTTTATATGTGTGTGTAGATTGTTGTGTTACAGTTTCTGTTATGCAGATTTTTTTTTATGGGCGGAATATCATCGAATGACTGCTCCCGCCTGGGTGAGGCGGGAGGGAGTGTCAGACTCTTACTGACTAAAAACCAACCCGTTCCTTCTCCTGCACGTCGAGCCGGAGCCCCGGCTACTCGTTAGGTTCTCCGCGACTGTTATGCAGAATATAATCATAAATTTGTCACAAATTGGCTAGTTTTCTAGGTTTAAAATAAATTGTTTCAACTTTTCAATGCAATAAATAATTAAAAAATAATCATGCTCTCATCCATTGATTTGATAGTTTACCTGCTTTTGAATTTTTAAGGAAATAAGTAGGGTAATTTGACGCAGAAATATAATGACGTCATAAGTTGCGATCCAATACAAAATTCACAGAAAAGTATCGTTTTGACATTTCAATAAAAGTATTAAATTTGACTACCTGTCAACTACCGTATTGTAAGGGACAATTTTCGCCCTCACCACTCGACACTGGCAGTATAGTCGACAACACCGTTCTGGAGAATCGGTTGCCAAAGAAGAAAAAAAAAAAAATTTTCGCCCGTCATTGGTCAAGATTATTCTCTTAACCAATGACATGGCGGACCGCGATCCAGCTCTCTTCGAGAGTTCGAATTTACGTCTCACACCTATGGTGCTTGCCAAGTGTGGCAATTTTGGCAAATCGCTCTCATATGGAAAAGAAAATCTAAAGTGCAGTGGACTGTCATAAGATGATTATTCATCAAATAAAAGTTGTGATATTAATTTTAAAAGCTGTAAAAGGAGCCAGTATAATACCAGCGCGAGGCCCTGTCTTGCACATGCTGAACTGGTCACATTTCACGGCAGACTTGGGACATGAATATCCCTCAGTACCTACTAATAGAATAACACACATGTGCATGTCACTTATGTTTTACCGTGTTAAATAAGGATTTTTTCTTTGATAATGTCTTAACTTCTTATAAAACCGCAGCTTATCCACAATTTGGCTCTTGTACCTCCCTCAAACTCTTAATATCTGGCTCAGCTTTGTTATTTCGATGGAAATTTATCCCGGTTTCAATTGACACTCGAGATGTTTGGCGAAACCAAAGTCGATTCACATTAAAATTATTTGATTAAGCTTTGGATTGTGGCTTTAGATAACGGATTTATATTCTTGGTTAGTGTTAGAGTTACCCGTGAATCTTAGTGCGCGCACCCTTTACCATTACTGTACTTTTTTTGGGATTTTTGTCTTTGATTGTTTACTACAATCACCATAGTACGTAATAAAGATTTCTGTGACAATTACCATGACGAGGGCCATAGGAGCTACCCTTCGCGGAGAACCTAACGGGTTACCAGGGCTCCGGCTCTAAGCGCAGGAGAAGGAACGGGGTGGTTTTTAGTCAGTAAGAGTCTGACACTCCCTCCCATCTCCCCCAGGCGGGAGTAGTTACCTACTCGATGATTTTCCCCACTTAAAAAAAGATACCCGGGTTACTGCTAAGTAGCCGTACTGTCTATGACAGTAAAGCTACATATAAACAAAAAACTGACAGAATATCCTGTGGTCTTATGTCCAGCACGCTCAGACCGAACCCAAAAATTCTTTGTTTTGTGTAGAAGTCGAACATAAGTAAGTATTCACTTGTGGAACAGTAGCCGATTAACCTTTTCGTTACACCAACCGAGAACTGACTAAACTGACATTCCGACTTAGGACCTGCCCACTTATTTTATTTGTAAGGAAGTTGTCAATAGATTTTCGACGATAGTACTTAGGTAGCAAGTTATAAAATGAAACGGTCTGCATCGTTTCTCAGTAGCAGTCTATTTATCAAAAGCAAAGAGGTTGGCTAAAAGACTAGATTGAAATCATTTTATTTCATTTAAGTACTAGATGTTCTGAACGACTCTTTGAAAGGGTAAGACTTTTCCAGGAAATATAGAAAAATAGAAACCTAAAACAAAGAATTTGTGGACTTTTCTAGATAGCTTGAGTTAGTTTTCTTGCCACTTGAGACTTAAATGTAAATCTATTGAAATGTTTCGGTTCTAGGAAACCAGGTAGGTAAGAGCTTAAATAAAGTCTGCCTTTTGGCGTCAATGCGGTCATAAGTAGATCGGTATAAAATTAAGGTACCTACTAAATAGCTATTATTCGTAGTTTAGTATATTTTAAACTTTGGTCTCCCCCTATGTGGTACCTACTTATAACATAAATATGAATGAAGTAAGTAGGACCCAACTAGGTATCTACTTATTGGAAATCGTACTCCTATTTTATTTTAGACATAGCTGGTCCTTTTGTTCGAGCAGGTTTTAAATTCAATGATCTTCGAAATGGCTAAACCGTTTATCATGAAACTTCAAATTAGGAAAAGATTTATGAAGTCAACATCGTTAATTAAATTTTAAGAACATGAGGTCGTCTAAATGCATAAACAAGGGTCTTTTAGAAAATTAAATTCAACAACATACGACGTCACATCGTTCAAAATGAACCGTTTCTCAAACGTTGACAATATTTCACGCGACGCGTTGACCACAAAATGGCGGCTAGGCAAAGATGGCTGACGAGCCTTGACGTGACACGACACGCATATATTGGATTTCTGTTGTCAGTCTGTCATTTATTGAATTACGGAACGTCTCCCCAGCTTCTGCTTTGTTGTGCTCGAATAATATTAAACTTATTCATCTCTGTACGTCAATTTTTTAGCTTCATGATATTATTGAAGGGTTTATGTGGTTTTTTCGTTGTATATTCCTTGTTGCTTTTTAGATAGGGTTCGTTCTAAATTGAAATGAAACTCAATATTTGGGTGGCTTTGGAATGCGTTCTTTTGTCGAAAATCGTAAGGCATGCTAAACGAATCTACGGAGTAGTCATGCCCTTGTGAGGGCAATTTTATTCATTGTCTGTGTTTAATTTATGTAGTAGTTATTCTGCAGTAGACATATTCAAAATTAAACAATATAGGCGGTAATTAAAAACATTATTCTGGAGTCCAATAGGAGTAGGTAACTCTGACTGATCCTCAATCACAAAAATGTGCGTACCTAATGTATGTACCTACCTAAGTACCTATAGGTACCAGAACATCACTCCGTTAGGTAAAGAGGTACTTTTGTACCCGCCTACACCCACTTTCCAGTAGACGTATAATTAATCCCATTGTAATAGGGGCGGACGGGTTTCTAAAGGTTCTCACGCAATTCAAAACTCAACAATATTGTCTTCAAAATAAAAAATCAGGCACAAACTAAGTATTTATATCGTAGGTGGTATGCGATTAGATAGATCACCTGGTGGGAAGCTATCAACTCCGCATATGAACTACGCAACATTAGAGAAGTTGCAATTAAAGATGTTAAATAAGGTTTCTTATAAATATTATCATATCTGGTTTCTTACAAATATTTCCATCCAAAGGTTGTTTGGAAGAAATCACCATTGTGTGATAAGGCAGCCCATTGTACGCATATTTAAATGTGTACAATAAAGCATATATAAATAATTAAAATAAATAAATAACAGAGTGGCCTATAGGAATAATTAGACCTTGCGTACTCACTCACACGGCGAAACAAAATGCAAGCGTTGCACGCCAGTTTTCAGCAGGTACGATTGTAGTATCACTCCGGGCTCCGGTCAAGCAGGCTAATATTTGGTCGGATAATTAGAGATCTGTCGATCATAATTACACAGATTATGAATAATTCTAATACAGTGTATTCTTCATTAACTTAAACCCAAGTCTCACATACAAAATCACATAATACTACATACGGAAATCGATTCGCGAGTCGCGACACCCAGCCATGAGTCTTCCCAAAATCTTACTGTTCCAAAGTGGATGATGAAATATTTGCGCCATATAACACTGTCGTTTCAAATCTTCGCCACTTGCCTAGAATTCCAAGGACTGCTACCGCTTTTGACAAATATCCTTTTGACGGGAAGCTTTGGGGCCTTCGTTATTTTGTGCTATAATTCATTCGGTAACGCTGAAAAACAGTTCTCAACTTTGGTTACGTTGTAACTGATATTTTTGGGGAACGTCTTAGTTTTTTGAAGACAATCATTTTGGCGGTATTTTTACTTTTTTTTAGAAGACCTCATTGGTTTTTTTTTTCTCGATTTTTTGCACAAGATATTTCCATTTCAATCATCGAGGAGGTTTGGATTTCATTTCTTAGTTTTTAAATTTATCAACTTCATTTATTGGTGGTTGGCTGTAGTAAAACTTCTCCAAGACATAACAAACTATCGCACGTCCTTCTTAAACGGTATTTGACCAATGTCTAATCTACTATAATATTCATCCCCTAAACTTTTATATCCACAGTCGGATTGTCTGATATTCTGGCTGCTATCGACCGTGACCGCTGGCCTGCTCGCAGTATGCATCGTCGGAACTCAATACTTCGTGATTGAGGGAACCAATTTTGGTAAGCTCGACGCAACAGTGCGAAAAGAGGAAGGTGTGTTTTGTTTTTGCTTTTTTTTTATTTTCATTTTTTTTTGTACCAGATCGAAAAGGAAATTTTGCTGGCTGATTGTAAAAGATTGCGTTCTTCTTTTTCTTTTATAATTTAACATTTGGTTTTTACTTTGTGCTTTTTTTTATATGTTTTTGTATATTAGATAAAATGCAAAAGCAAAATTGCCTTTTTATATTTTTATCTTTATCGTATACTATCTTTTACTATTATATAAAGCGGAATAGTTTGTTTTTTATTTGTTTGTTTGAACGCGCTAATCTTCGTAACTACAAGTCTGTATTAAATAATTATTTTTGTGTTGTATAGCGCATTTATCGAGGATGCTTATAGGCTATAAAACATCACGCTACGACCAAAAGGAGCTGAGCAGAGCGTGTTAAACTGCGCGGAAGTAGCTAGTTTATTTTAATTAAGTTCGTATTATTATATTTAAAATCGGAAATCAGTTGCTATCTAAGTGGTGAATGAGGATTGTACATTTATAAGCGATAATTGATTGAAATGTTTTAGTGGCCTGAAGGTTACGTTGCTCGCAGCCTTACCATGAAGATGCGAGTTTAAACGTAACGAGTGATTAGTTTTCCAAGTTAGAAGAACTTTCTAAGGTGTATTCAGATATATACACCACTGACAGACGGTGAAGGTAAACCTGGACATGAAGTTTGAAATTGCCAAGTTCCGTACCTATCTAAGCGTGGTTATAAATGCTCATTTCTTCTACATGTGAGGAGAGGCCTTTTCTCAGCAGTGGGCTCTTATAGGCTGATGATGATGACGATCATGTGAAATAAGGTCGCCTCTTTTCAGGGATATCGCACCGCATCACGGAAACTGCAATGGATTTTTTTATGGCGATCGTTTTGTGCGGTTACTCAGTTACCGTCTACCTTCTTTGGAAGGATCATTATGTGATGTGGAATCGATGGCGCAGGGCCAATGTGAACGTCAGGCTACTCCTCACTCCTGACTCCCATCCCGTACCATTTGTACCACGACCAAGGTATAACGTGGTTTAATGATTTTATCGTCTTATTTAGCAACTTTGTGTGATCAGTACCTTTTAAATATTATATGGAAGGATTCTTAGTTTGATTCTGTGTTTTTTTTTTCTTTTGTAGTTTTTACTTCCTACTTAATACCTACTTGTTGTAATTGTGAAAGTTTAGGTACTCTTTCATATCAAAACTACTGAATGGTTTTATGTGTTCTAGAAACACATATAGGCAACCTGTCTACTTTTCCGAATCCTGAATGCGAAACTAGTTTGTATTACAATAATTTTAATTGGAATTTGGAAGTCATAAAGCTTAAGCTTCGCTCAGAACTCTCTCTCAGAACAGCTTATTCAGAACTCTTTTAGACAATTTATGAAACATGATTGATATGATGATAAAAGGAACGATATCTTCAAGCTCTCATAGAACACAATGTTATTTTTTTACATAACGCCCTGTTTACTACCGGTTATAGGGAAAGCAAACGCCTATGATTTGCAGTCAAGCTCTCATAGAACACAATGTTATTTTTTTACATAACGCCCTGTTTACTACCGGTTATAGGGAAAGCAAACGCCTATGATTTGCAGCCTGTACTATTTGGCGCTCCGCCAGCCCCAAATTTACCTCTTATAGGTGCATGTTGAGTGGCTTTGTAATTCACCCAATGAAAAGATTAGATAGAGAATTTATGCAAAAGCAGGTGTGTTAGCAAATTGGCAAGAAGCCATTTTAGATTAGCTTGGGAAACGCTTCTTGCTACATGGCTTATTCCTATTGGTATTGTATAATCGTGGTTCTTTATTAGCTAACACTACCTATTATATTGGTGCTGTAAGAAGCAGTTTAGCTTATAATTTAAGTGATATTCTAGGTACTGTGATTTGTGGAACATCAAATTAAACGGATTATTAAAGAACACAAAGCAAAGTGTTTCACTAATGTGTATTCAAACTTTTGTCATTGCTATAGTACTATTAATCTCACAAAAAAATTAAAGAAATAATAACTATTGTACTATGTACACAACCACTATAATGGCAAAACATAGGAAAAGTATGTATATAATAATAAAGAACCTGTTATTTTGAATGCAGCAATAAGCAAAATTGAAGGTTGTACAGAAAACGGAACGTTTCTGAACGTAATTCGTTCGTCAAATTCAATGGCGGGCTGCGTTTGTTGACTTTTATTTGTTGTTGTAACGGAAAACTTAAATTTTATTAGAAAATATTATTAAAATTAGATATATAATATTTAAAGACTGTGTTTTATTAGTTATAAAAGAAATTTATAAGGTTTAAAAATGAGTTTCAACTTTGGTTCTGCTACTACGACAGCGGGAATCACGTTCGGCACAAATTCACCTTCTACTGGTAAGTTTGGCATATTTACTTACTAATTTCTTGTAAAATAGGATCCAAAATCTGTTATTGTGCCATAGCTACTTATTTTTGACAATTTAAAGGGACAATAATGCCCAAATTAACAGATTTTTCTCTTCACAATTTCTAACCTATATTTTGCTAATAATTGTGCAATATAACGTGAATTATCTATTGCAATTTACATTCATGTACTTATGATTCATCGCAGTTTATATAGATATTGAAATTATCATATTTCAAAGGTATAAACAAAAATAACACAATTTTGAAATTCATACCTTTATCATTAGATTATTTCTGATAAAACTGACATGTTTTTACAGGTTCAGGATTTGCCTTTGGCAGCGGTGATGCTGCTAAACAAGGATTATTTGGAGCTGGAAATACAGGTACCTAAGTCAAAGACAAAACATCAATAAAGCTGTATTCGGGACTTTTAACATATCAAAATATCATTGTTACAATCAGTTTGTGTGTTAGTGAAGCTGGGTAGACTAACACTAACAGGAATAAATATTCCAAATAGTAAATCGGATCATATAAACATGCAGGCTGTAAGTGAAATGCTCCCAAAAAGAGGACAAAAAGATTTGTATTTACAATTTTAATTGTTTTTCTCTTTGTGTTATTAATGCAACATCAGCCTTGAGCAGTTGATTACAACTATTATAACACAAAAGAAACATTTAATACCATACTTATATGAAATTAAAGCTTGTTTTTGCCCGCTGCCCCTGTCGGCGTTTTTCGGGAGAGTTCCTTTTACACCATGTATAGGATAAGTTTTAATGCTTCTTACTACCACTAAAGTAATATGGATACTTTTTATATGCTACTAGCTTCTGCCCGCGACTTCGAACGCGCAATCCCATTTTCTCCCATTCCCATAGAATTTTCAGGATTTTTTTCCGTCTCATGACATTAACAAACACACCAAAAAAAATTAGCCTAATCGGTCTAGCTGTTCTCAAGTTATACAACGGGAAAACATTGATATATCATACTGAAAATCCCTAAAATTAGTTCATACAAAAGTAGTCTCTAAACATCAGGAAAAAGGTCTATAAAGGACCACTCTCTATTAAAGAGAGTGGTCGCGGCGTGACTACTTGGGGAGTAAAATGTATGAATGATTAAATTATAAAAGTTACTTTAGGGTCCATGATAAATAGTTCTTTAAATGGAATGGGTGTTAGATATCAACATTTTAATGTACGCTATAATAGATGTGGTCAGCACTTCTTATATAATTTTTGGCATTTTGGATGAAAAACTACAGCTTGTTGGCAACAACCTACATTCTAAAATTTTAATTTTTAATGACATAACATAACATCACGCCTTTTTATCCCAAAGGGGTAGGCAGAGGTGCACATTTCGGCACTTAATGCCACTGTACAATGCAACACCTACTTTTCACTATTTATATTATGAGTCTCATGTAATGGGGGGTGAGCCTATTGCCATATACCGGGCACATTTCAAGACTCCGTGCTACTACTGTGATTTTTAAAACCCAGTAATGCTTTGCCCGACCCGGGAATCGAACCCAAGACCCCTTGCCCGGCAGTCGCACTTGCGACCACACGGCCAACGAGGCAGTCTTTTTTTGTTTTAATGCATATTTATTTATCTCCACAGAAAACAAGCCAGCATTTAATTTCGCGAGTCCTTCAGGTGGAGGTTTCTCGTTCGGTGCTGCTAAAACTACAGCGGCTGCACCTTCAGTGTGTAAGTTTCTTTTAATTATTTATTATTATTATTATTACTTTTTTTTTTTTAAGGGGGGAAAATCATCGAATGACTGCCCCCGCCTGGGTGAGGCGGGAGGGAGTGTCAGACTCTTACTGACTAAAAACCACCCCGTTCCTTCTCCTGCACGTCGAGCCGGAGCCCCGGTTACCCGTTAGGTTCTCCGCGACTCCGAATCGGCATCGGCCCTATTGGGCCCCATCTGTGGTGGTCTGATGGCTCTTTGAGGCGCGCGCGGAACGCGACGCGCCGTACGCTCGGGTCTGTTTCTGGTCGGACGGGGAGCCACCCATGCTCGCCGTCCACAGGCCCGCGCTTACGGTGGCCGGAGATCGTCTCGCGATCCCCGACGCCCGGTGTGTCCTTCGCGATGGCTGGGTTGCGAGGAGGCAGCGCTTCGCTGCCTCACGCGTCCCGCCTCCTCCTTAGCTAGCATCACTGCTTCGCAAAAGGAGGAGACGGCATCCCAGTCCCCCTCGCTCCGCATCATGGCCTGCACTAGGCCCGGACGCGAGAGGTCGCCATCGCCGATCACTTCCCTGAGGACACGGCGGTGCTCAGCCCACGAAGGGCATTCTCCCACCGTGTGTTCCACCGTGTCCTCAGGGCGGTCCTCGCAGTGATGACACCCGGGCGTTTCCTCCCGCCCCATCAGACACAGGTACCTCCCGAAACTTCCATGTCCGGTGAGGACCTGCGTCAGGCGGTAGGTGAGGACGCCGTAGCGTCTCTCAAGCCACTCCTCAAAGAGGGGACTTACCGCTGCGATGGCAGCGAGCCCAATTATTATTATTACTAGCTTTTACCCGCGGCTTCGCTTGCGTCACATAAGGATAAAAGTGGCCTATGTGACATATACCAAAACACACAGCGCCATCTATACCAATAATTTCATTTTCCCTCGAGAATATCAAATTTTTCCGGGATAAAAAGTACCCTATAATTTATCCAGACTTCTAACTTTACGTCTGCAAAATTTCAAAGCAATCGGTTTAGTAGTTACGGCGTGAAAGCGGAACAAACAAACAAACTCACTTTCCGATTTACCTCTATAATATTAGTAAGAATTGTAGTACACTAGCTTTCTGTCTGTGGATTTGCCTGCATTATGAAAATCTTGCACATTCTTCAGAAATCATACGATGTATTGGTAAAAACTTAATAAAGACTGCCTCGTTGGCCGAGTGGTCACAAGTGCAATTGCTGAGCAAGGGGTCTTGTGTTTGATTCCCAGATTAGGCGAAGTTCTGGGCTTTTATAAAAAAATGTCAGCCTCAATCGCAATCTCAGATAATAATAGGCGTGATATTACTACACCATTATGTAAAAACTTAAAATTTGAGTTTATCATGTTCAAAACAGATGTGAAAAGAGCCTTTGTTTAAAATATGCCGAAGCATTTATTTCAATGAAACTTCACAGAGGAACATGTGAAATGTAAATACAACAGATTTTTTTTTATCATATCAGAGTAACAGATAATACAGAAATTCAACAAATTAAAGGATATCGGATCCCGGTATAAAATACATTATATCCGCAACTTTCAACAGACAAGAGGATATCATACATGAGGATATTGATCTGTCTGTCTATTAGTAAAGCTATGTTCCAAACTTTACAACAAGCAAGAAACGCCATCATTTTCTACTCATTTAAAAAATATGGTATCTGATTTTTCAGTTTCAACACCGGTGACTAGCAGTGCGGCTCCAGCGTTTGGTGCTTCTAAGCCTGTAAGCTTTGGAGGCTTCGCATCACCACCTAACCAGACGGTTGGCAGTCCAGGGTTTCCACAGGTACAAAATATGATATTTTTTAGTAAATATAAGGTGTTTATAAATTAGCTTTAAATATTTTATGAGGTTGGTGGGAATCAATAAACTGACACGTTTAGCAAAAAAAAATTAACAATTTTAACGACTTTTATTTTTAAGAAAAATAAAGGAGTTGGTTAAACTTTTTTGTGCAAACCGTACGTGGGGCTGCGCTTGCAGCCCTAGCGAAGCAATGGCGCGCCGTCACCGTCCCCATATTATCGCAATCTCTCTCTCTTTCTCCCTCTCTCCCTTTCGCTAGTTGCCCCGCTCTCTTTCCCACTTCTCTCTCTCTCTCTCGATCGCCAGTTGACCGATAGCTGTCGCGCGGGAAGGGTGTGGCCCTCAGTGTCGTTCAGTGTTGTGTCCGATCAATCGCACGCGCCATTTTTTATTGTTTGTTGTTCAATATTCAATAATGCCGTTTACGTACAGTAACCGCAAGTACTTAGACATGTTAATGTGGTACATTAGAAGTGGCGAAAATGTATCTGCAGCTCGTACTACGTACCAGGAACTGTATGGTGCTCAACGACGAGTACCGGCTTTACAGACAATACTGGGAGCTTACCAGCGTTTACTGGATTATGGTCAGTTTCGTCCTCCCCAAGCAGATGCCGCAGGCCGCGGCTTGCCGGAGATATTGAAGAACGAGTTCTCGACTACTTCCACGAGAATCAGGTCGTAGGTCGTGACTTAGGATTAGGAATAAGTCACGTTACCGCATGGAACATGCTCCGTGAAGAAGGCCAGGCCGGCCCACTACCACAGAGCAGCTCGCGAGTATTTAGATGTTACCTATCCAAATTGCTGAATAGACCGTGGTGGACCGATTGCCATACCAGTCGTGGTGGCCCGGAGGTTTAAGACGCCCACTTCTCATGCATGAGGGTGCGGGTTCGAAACCTACCAACGGCAAGTACCAATGTGACTTTTTCCGAGTTATTATGTACTTTCTAAGATGATTTAGACATCACTGACAAACGGTGAAGGAAAAACATCGTGAGGAAACCTGGACTTATAATTTCTAATTATAAGTTTGAAATCGCCAACCCGCATTGAGCAAGCGTGGTGATTAATGCTCAAACCTTCTCCGTGTGAGAAGAGGCTTTGCTCAGCAGTGGGCATTTATAGGCTGTTGATGATGATGATGATGATGGACCGATTGCATGGCCATCTCGATCCCCGGACCTCATTCCCCTAGATGTCTATCTTTGGGGTCGTGTTAAGGACTTAGTGTACGTCTACAGTGGTAGTGAGATTAGAAACGCGGACGAATTAAAAATAAGCATAATAAACGCGTTTGATATTATTAAAAGTGACAGAGACACATTATTGCGAGTGAAAAACAACGTAATACGTCGCGTCGTGCAAACTTGTGCATCGAACAAGGTGGAAGACACTTCCAAGTTCCAGCATCTTCTGTAAATAAGGTAGACTCTTTGTTAATACTTAAGTATCTAGAGACGGACATTTATTCCGATGAATACTTGTAAATGATAAATACCTAAGTAACTACCAACTACCTAGTACTAGTACTACTAACTACCGAAGTATTGGTTTTTGGTTGAGTTATTATTAGTATTTACCTATTCAAAAAATTGACATAATTAATCATTGTAGCTATGCTATTTTAATTATAAGCATATCAATTCAGTTAATAATAAACCGAGTCGCGTGGTCGTTTATTAAAATGAAACATTATTAAGTTCAGTAGTAACATAAGCGCGCGGTACCGCGACACCTGCGTCAGCGCGGTCGCTCGGGGCTTCGTCGACGGCCTAGTACGCTGTACGGCGCGCATATTAGGTTGTTTACGTGTAACACAAATAGTGAAATAACTTTAGAACGGTAGCTTTTTTTTAAATTATTTTTTCGTGATTAATTATGGAATAAATGTTTCTACAAAACCTTAGATTTCCTGCAGCTAATTTATTAACACCTTATATACATAAATTGGCCAACAAGTATTAATTTATTAAAAGAAACAACAGTTACCGAGTCGGGTTGCCGGGGCTCCGGCTCGAAGTGCAGGAGTAGGAACGGGGTGGTTTTTAGTCAGTAAGAGTCTGACACTCCCTCCCGCCTCACCCGGGCGGGAGAAGTCATTGGATGATTTTCCCCCCTCAAAAAAAAAAAAAAAAAAAAAGGCCCAACGCAAGTATTGTATAATAACTTACTGGAACTGCCCTCAAAATGTTAGACAGATATTGTAATTCTTAAGATAATAAAGAATTAGAATTTGCCTTTTTTTATATGGCATAAGTCGGTAAACGAGCAGACGGATCACCTGATGGTAAGCAATCGGCGTCGCCCATGGACACCTGGAATACCAGAGGCGTTACAAATGCGTTACCGACCTTTTGGAGATTAGAAGTTTGAGGATCGTTTGGGATTCAGGAATTGGGGAGACTGTTGTAAAAACCTAATCTATGCATGATTTTAGTTGGAATAATCATTTCATTTTAAATCCAATGATAGCTCAGAAGCTACATAGCCATATTTTTACTAGAAACTAGGTGCTGTGCAATGTTATATTTTTTTTTTAAGGGGGGAAAATCATCGAATGACTGCTCCCGCCTGGGTGAGGCGGGAGGGAATGTCAGACTCTTACTGACTAAAAACCACCCCGTTCCTTCTCCTGCACGTCGAGCCGGAGCCCCGGTTACCCGTTAGGTTCTCCGCGACTCGTGCAATGTTATATAGCGTGTTGCGATGCGACACTGCTGCAGTGAATATGTTGTTTTAAACAACATAAATATTAAAAGTTAAAATCAATTTTATCAATTAGACCGTCTAGTAGACCTTTTTATGATGACAAATAAAATATTTAAAAAATATCAGTCTGTCAGTCAGTCCTCTAGTGAAGCTATATTATACGGAACCGCGGAGGAATTAAAGGGTTGCCGGGCCTCCTCGAAGTGCAGAAGTAGGAACGGGGTGATTTTTAATCAGTAAAATCTGATACTCCCTTTCGCTTTAACCGGACGGGAGAAGTCATTGGATGATGTTCCATAACATAACATAACATCACGCTTTTTATCCCCGAAGGGGTAGGCAGAGGTGCACATTATGCCACTGTATAATGTAACACCCACTTTTCACTATTTATGTTATGAGTGCCATGTTATAGGGGATGAGCCTATTGCCATATACCAAGCACAATTCCAGACTCCGTGCTACTACTGAGAATTTTTTTAAAATCCAGTAATATTTTGCCCGACGATGATGTTCCACCCTCAAAAAAGTGAAGTTATATTAAATTTCTATCTATTTATATTTTATTCTTCTTTCTATTCCAGAGTGGAACTACAGCTGCGGCACCTACATTTGGTACACCAACCACACAAGGTGAGTAATCTATATATAAACAGGATTGCGCGTACGAAGTCACGGGCAGAAGCTAGTTTCTTTATATTATAAAAACTAACTTCTGCCAGCGGGTTGGCCTACATTCTAGTGGGGTAAAAAGTAGCTTATGTGTTATTTTAGTCCATAATCTCACCCTATTTCCAAATTTCATCCCAATCTCTTCAGCCGAATTATGAAAAAGTAAACTGAAAAAATTATAGACACATCATAACGAGGATTGAATTTGAATGTCCTGTACCAAAGCTATTTTAGCTTCATCATGAATTGTTTGTTTAAGGGTATTAGATTAGTAAGATGAGATATTGATAGCTTCACCTTTTTTTAAGAAACATAAAAATATAATAATATTCTTTATTGTACACCGCATAAACACAAAGAAAAACAAAAAAATAAATATAGTGCACAATGGGTGGTCTTATCCCACAAGGCGATCTCTTACAGACAACTTTTGGTTGGAACTGTTATAGAAGTCAAATATGGGTCGTCTAGTGTACAATTTAATGACTTTAAAATTATCTTTTTTGGTTGTATCTGACACAAAATAAATGTTTAATTTTCTTGCCCTGTTATCATCTGACCATATCTAGTTTTGATTCGATTAGATTCACATCTCTTAGTACATTTAGACATAAGATTCCAATTCTTACTTAACACAGATATTAATATTGTTCCAATACCATTTATTCCAGCTACAACCGGTTTCGGCGCATCACCTGGCACTGGTTTTGGTTTCGGCCAATCAGCAACCACACAGCCGTCTACAGCGGGTTTCGGTGGGCAAGCAACTACAACCGGTTTTGGCAGTACACCGGCAACCACTGGTTTTGGCAATCCGCCAGCTGCGGCAACCACTGGTTTTGGAAACCCGCCAGCTGCGGCTACCACTGGTTTTGGTTTCTCTACACCTGCTTCTGGTTTCTCTGCGCCTCAACCTCAAGCTAGTACTGTAAGTAATAGACATACTACTACTGTAAAAAAATACAATAATGACTGGCTTAAAAGACCCAACTCGAGAATCGAACTTGAAACCTTCGTGAGGCATACTAAATGAATTGTCGCCAGTCGCCGAGTCGCGGGTCGCGGAATGCTGCTCATGAATATGAGCCTCTAGCATGGCTTGAAACTAGTCGAGTTCCTCGTCAAACAGTTACGTGATTCAGCCGAAAACATAATAAATAATTGAAAGCTTTTGTTAGGCACTTACACTTGCGACCTTCAAACTAACGAGGTAATCTTGTCATACCATATATTATGTAAGCAACAAGCAACTACAGATAACCTATGAATATACAGGGTGTCCAAGAACCCGGCGTCCAACTGGATTCCCACGATGCCCCAAGTTCTAACAGTACTCAGAAAAATATTTTAAAAAATCCACCCCATGTACTTACAGAATTATACTGATTTCAAAAAAAAAGGGGAAATGAGCACCCTGTGACATACTTTTGAATGCTGTGACTGCTAATGCTGATAATTTCGATATTTCTTGGAGGTTTTGTAATCTAGGGTATTGCTGTGTCTAAATAGAATGTAAAAATAAAGTACTTATTGTACCATTTTAAAATAAAATATTATTTTAACTAAAGGTGATATGGAAAACTATTGAATTTCGCAACTTTGACCGACTGTAGTGTAAAAAAAAGTACCAAAATAGTATGGCAAGTGACGTCAAATTTTGACGCGTTTATTCCTCTTTTTAAAAAGGTATAATACTTACACATTAATTTGAAAAAAAAAATTTTGATAATATTTTTACTCAACAACCCAATTTTTACGAAGTGCCTACCTACTAACGGTAACTGTCCGACCCTTTCTTATCTTAGAAACTGTTATGTTACTACTATTATTTACTTCGGTTCCAAGAGTGAGCAAGAAGGAAATACACACAGGTAGATGGGTTCCCAGTAGAATAAAAGCAAAGAATGTTAGTTTAAAGATATTACAATAAATGTTCAAAATGTTGACCACCCGCGGCAATACAAGCTCTCACTCTCCTTAAAAAGGACCGCTTTATGTTTCGCGAGTAACTTTTTTGACGTATCACCGGCACTGCTTGTGTTATCTTCTCACGAAGGTCAGCCATGTCATTAATGGGCTTCGCATAAACGAGCTCCTTCATAGTTCCCCAGAAAAAAGAATCCAGCGGATTTAAGTCAGGTGAGCGGGCTGGCCACGGGATTGTTCCTGATCGCCCAATCCACCTGTTCGGGTATTGCTCGTCCAAAAACTCTCTAACGGATACGCGAAAATGTGCTGGACAGCCGTCGTGTTGGAACCACATATCTGGTGGGGTCTCTTCTAGTAAGTTTGGCAAATCATTTTGAAGAAAATTTAAATATGATTCGCCAGTCAAATTCTCGGGCATCTCAAATGGACCAATAATATTCCCACAGAGAATACCGGTCCACATGTTCACTTTGAACCGGTACTGGGATCTATCTTCTCGCATCAAGTGCGGATTTTCCACATGCCACTCGTGCAAGTTGTGTAGGTTCATGTAGCCATCCTTCTTAAATGTTGATTCATCTGACCACAAAATTTTGTCGTAAAGTTTTCGTCTTCTCGATGTTTTTGCAGGATTGTTTCACAAAACGCGACTCGGCTCGGATAACCTTTTTCTCCCTCACTCTTACCTGAATAATGGGGTACCATAAAGAAGAACCAGCAAAACGCAAAGATAGTTTCTGTCTTGCTCCCTCCTGTTGTAATAACGAATCACTATGGTGAGATGCATGCACATACCGTCCCTTACGGTCTAACCTGTTTTTTGAGAGGCCTGTTGTTATTTTTATGAGCATACAATAGTAATTCTTTAGAGGTTAGATTCAATTCGTCGTAAATTTTTCTTTCTAAGAATTCTGTAAGACATCGTAAAAATTGGGTTGTTGAGTAAAAATATTATCAAAATTTTTTTTTTTTTTTTCAAATTAATGTGTAAGTATTATACCTTTTTAAAAAGAGGAATAAACGCGTCAAAATTTGACGTCACTTGCCATACTATTTTGGTACTTTTTTTTACACTACAGTCGGTCAAAGTTGCGAAATTCAATAGTTTTCCATATCACCTTTAGTTAAAATAATATTTTATTTTAAAATGGTACGATAAGTACTTTATTTTTACATTCTATTTAGACACAGCAATACCCTAGATTACAAAACCTCCAAGAAATATCGAAATTATCAGCATTAGCAGTCACAGCATTCAAAAGTATGTAACAGGGTGCTCATTTCCCCTTTTTTTTTGAAATCAGTATAATTCTGTAAGTACATGGGGTGGATTTTTTAAAATATTTTTCTGAGTACTGTTAGAACTTGGGGCATCGTGGGATTCCAGTTGGACGCCGGGTTCTTGGACACCCTGTATATCTCGATTTCTCAGAGTCGGAGAATCGTTACCTTGAAACTAAGATATTATCTTGAAAATTTTAAAATATGGTCGTGTAAAAGCGATTTATCATAATACTAGCGACACGCCCCGGCTTCGCGAAGGTGCAATATGCATGTATTATATATAAAAACATTCATTAACAATCACTCTTAAAAAAAACACATCAAAATCCGTTGCGTACTTAGTTTTAAAAATCTAAGCCTACATAGGGACAGACAGACGCGGATAGCGACTTTGTTTTAGAGGTATACTATGTAGTGATTAATTTTATAAAACGAATGAATGAAGTAGAGTAAAAATGTTCCTTGCTTATGATCCACAGCTAATAGTAATTATTATAACATTAGCAATTCTCTCTGTCTGTGGACCATGGACAAGACTTCATTTTATTTAAGCCCTGGTATTCTAAGTTTTATATTATTTTCTGTCTTGACTGCCTCGTTGGCCGAGTGGTCGCAAGTGCCACTGCCCGGCAAAGGGTCTCGGGTTCGATTCCCGGGTTGGGCAAAGTTAAACTGGGTTTTAAAAAAAAACTCAGTAGTAGCCGTAGTCTGTAATTGTGCCCGGTATACGGCAATAGATTCATCTATAACATGGGACTCATAACATAAATAGTGAAAAGTGGGCACCTCTGCCTACCCCTTCGGGGATAAAAGGCGAGATGTTATGGTATTAATTTCTGTTTACCTTCGCTTTCTATTATATTTCATTTTTTGTAGTTGTTAAGTTTGTGTGCTCTGCCCAGAAATAAAAGGATTTTCATTCTTTTGTCTTTTTATTTTTTCATAAATATGTAAGTATTATCCATCGACCATGAACTAATTCAATATACTCTCCATCAGGCTGCAACTACAACGTCAGCTGCTCAACCAACCAATTCATTCCTGGGCGGGGCCACGACAGGTTTCGGCCAATCAGCGTTCGGCGCTAAACCAGGCTCCGCCTTCAGTTTTGGTGGGGGTAACACTGCTGCGCCTGCGTTTGGTACTACGCCTGCTACCAGTAAGTTATTACAGTTAATTTTGATATTCTTCGGAAACGAAAAATCTTTATTTTATTCTGTATCCTGTGCCTTGGGCTTCGGCTCGACGTGCAGGAGAAGGAACGGGGTGGTTTTTAGTCAGTAAGAGTCTGACACTCCCTCCCGCCTCACCCAGGCGGGAGCAGTCATTCGATGATTTCTCCCTTTAAAAAAAAAAACTTCCCCGACACAGCCTCACTCCATTTTTTTTTAAACGAAAAAAGGTCATCATGCACTCGCAGAACTCTGAAACATCTTATAAATAAAATGTCACATGTCAACGGATGACGTCATAAAATTCTACATCGCACATGCGAAGTTTACAATCGAATTAACACGAGTAAAAAATCCCAACGAACAACTGTTGGGCAGAAAGCCCGCCAGGCACGAACACCTCGCCTGCTCGGAGGATCCTCCTTTTCCGATCTTAGGGAACTATACTCTCTGTTCCCTACAATGTTAAATACACAATTTTTATTTCTTCCAGCAACCACAGCAAGCGCGTTCGGCCAGAAACCAACGCTAGGTTTCGGTGCAAGCAATGCTACGACAGCGCCTACGAGTCAGACTACAACTACACCTGGACAGACCGGGCTTAGTTCTGGAATAAGTTTCGGACAAACTACGGCCACTACTGCGCCGACATTCGGCACTGCGACTCCAAGCTTTCAGGCTGGACAGTTTGGTAGCTTGACTGGTGCACGTGAGTTTTATTATTTACTAGCTACTTCCGCGCTCTGCTCAGATCCTATTGGTCGTAGAGTGATGTTAGCCTATAGCCATTTATACGAATTTGTTATAATATTAACTCTTTGTTACTTAATTTACAGAACAATCAACGCCCATAAACTTCAGTACACCAAGTACTCAACCACAAACGGGGTTAAGTTTTGCTCCAGCCTCAACCGCCCAACCGACACCCTCACTTGGATTCGCAACTACAACCCAATCCGGGCTTTCTTTCGGAGGGAACCTATCTACTCCAGCAACTACGACTGCAACATCAGCACCGAGCTTGAAACCAGTTTTGGGTCAACCATTACCTGCCGGCCAGTTTCCTAAATCTACTGGGTCATTAAGCTTTGCCCCACCAACTGTTACACCTAGTTCTACGGCTACTACATCGGCTGCGCCTGGCCTTGGAGCTTGGTCTACTCCGTTAACGACCACCACTGCAACTGGGCTTGGTTTCGCAACTACAACTACTTCGGCCCCGGCGCTTAATTTTGGTACAACTGCAACTACGTCGACGTTGCAGACTGGTTTTGGTTTGACGTCGACCGCAGCGAAACCTGCAATTAGTTTTGGAAAGCCTACTACTTCTGTAGCTGCGTCGTCTGCAGGTAAGATATGTCATTGTAATACATAGTTCAATACCCAAAGTCAAAGCATTTATTTCAATCAAACCATAATTTGGTACTTTTGAAACATCAACAAATACAAATGGATTATAGTCTGTCAGTCAGTCCGTCAGCGAAGCTAGGTGAAACTAGGTGCTCATTCCAAGATGTACTTTTATTGAAATGTCAAAAACGATACTTTTCTGTGAATTTTTTATTGGATCGCATCTTATGATATCTTAAAATTAGCGAGAAAAAATCCAAAAGTAGATCGTCAATCAATGGATGAGAGCATGATTATTTTTTAATTATTTTGATTGAAATTAGCATTGAAAAGTTGAAATAATTTATTTTAAACCTAGGAAACTAGCCAACTGCCTCGTTGGCCGAGTGGTTGCAAGTGCGACTGCCGGGCAAGGGGTCGCCGTTTCCCGTTGTCAACGCCATTACTTGAGAACGGCTAGACCGATTTGGCAGATTTTTTTTATGTTGTGTTTATTATTATCAGGAAAATGTTCTTATGACAGAAAAAAGTCCTGACTGCCTCGTTGGCCGAGTGGTCGCAAGTGCGACTGCCGGGCAAGGGGTCTCGGGTTCGATTCCCGGGTCGGGCAAAGTACTACTGGGTTTTTATAAATTCTCAGTAGTAGCACGGAGTCTGGAATTGTGCCCGGTATGGCAATAGGCTCACCCCCTATTACATGGGACTCATAACATAAATAGTGAAAAGTGGGTGTTACATTGTACAGTGACATAATGTACACATCTGCCTAGCCCTTCAAGGATAAAAGGCGTGATGTTATGTAAAATTGTTCAACAAAGAAATAGTTTTTGTTAATAAACACCTTGTCTTCGAAACTTCACATATTCTAAAAATAAATATTTCAAAATAAGATAATTGAAAACCATGTCATGGTGACGGTTTACAGAAAATTTCCTTTCAATACATGTTTTATTTTATAAGAAAATGTTTAAAAACAAATTAACTGTATCTTCTTTGTTTAAAAATTGGAATCAATTAAAAAAAAACTTCAACATGATACCAACATTTTTCGGTACATGTTCTTATGGTACATTTAATTTCACTTCTTTTGCATGCAAACTGATAATCTAAAAAAAATAATAGAAGTTTTGCAATTATAATTAACTCTTGCTGAAAAGGAGGTGACGGAACGAATTAGACATCTATGACAAGGATGGGCCGCAAAAAGCTTTACATAGAGAGGAGTGGAAGGAGTTGGAGTTGAATTGGACGATAAAGGCAGAAAATTAAATAAATAAATAAATAACCTCTTGTTTTTATCGGATACGACAAAACGTATCATTTAAGTTATTGGGATGACATCGAAAGATTGATTTTAACTGACTATCGAGAGTAGGTCTCTTTACCCATGGTTTGAATATTGAGAACGGCCGTTAATGGTTAGCAATCTAAGTCAGCCATGGACACCCAAGGTGTTACTAATGCGTGGCCGTCCTCTGGGGGAAAGCTTGTATGACTCATATGGAGTTATATTTGTGTTCAAGATAAATTATATAATAACACTCTGATAAATAAAGCAAATAAATAGTAGTAATAATTTATGATAAATTGTATTTATATTTTTGTTTCAGCGTCCACAACCGCTCCGTCGGGCATCATAGCTCTCGGCAAAACTACAGCTACCACTACAATGGCGTCCTTGACTACGGCTACTACGTAAGTTTTTATACTTAGAGACTGGCTATTTGGTTGAGTGCAAACTTGCAAAGGGTAACAAACGGTCACGGGTCCGATTTCAGAGTCAACAAAACAACAAAATAATTGCCTGCAGTTAATGCAGTGGTATAGCACCAAGCTGCTGTATATATTTTGTATAACGTGACGCGGATTTCCACTCGCATTGAACAATTCTCAGTGTTTCGGTGTGATATAACATCACGCCTTTTTTCCCAAAGGGGTAGGCAGAGGCACATTACGGCATATAATGCCACTGTACAGTCTAACACCCACTATTTACTTTATGCGTCCCATGTAATAGAGGGTGAGCCCATTGCCATATACCGGGCACGATTCCAGACTTAATGCTATTACTGTGAATGTTTTATAACCCAGTAATAGTTGCCCGACTCGGGAATCACTCGCAATCGCTCGGCCAACGAGGCAGAGTTTTCGAAAACATAATAATTTCACACTCGAATACTGAAAGGCTACTCAACTTTAAGTTGTGCTTAAATATCGTGCCATCTCTGTCGTTTTACAAAGGATTTGTAGAGACAGAACTATATTTAAGAGCGACTTAAATTGAGCGACGTTTGAGTATTTCAACGTCAGAAACACAATTAGACTTAGTCATTCTTTCTTTATAGATCAGAGGCCTTAGTACGAGTTTGTTTTACGTTTAAAGTAATCGTAACGAGTTCGCGTTCGGCGCTCCGATTGGTTGCTTCATTGGCGCCGGCCAATCAGAGTGCCAAACGCAAACTCGTTACGAATACTTTAAACGTAAATGAAACTCATACTAAGGCCTCTGTCAACCGTAACCAACGAAATAGATTGTTAACCTTATATTTTGTTATGTTGGTAGATTATTAAACTGTCAAACACCAAGCGGTCAGCGGTGACCGCAACCTATTGTTCTATAATTGTGTCTATAATGACGGTACTCGACGAGTTAAATTATAGGCGGATTTATTACAATAATGTGCAGGGCGCACGACATGTACACACACTAGATTATGACAGGTAGACAGCAGCGTTAATGACGAGTATCCTACCTTATATAACACATTATAGTGAGGGGGCCACTACTTACTAACTAGTGATGTTGATACAGACTAAACATACATGTAACTTATTTCATAATTTGTTTTCAGTACGACAGCCGCAGCGCCTCCACAGATAGTGACATCGATTACCTTCGCGCAGCTCGAGGAGAACATAAACAAGTGGACGTTAGAATTGGAAGACCAAGAGAAGACGTTCATCAATCAAGCTACACAGATTAACGCGTGGGATCGACTGCTTATTGCTAATGGGGAGAAGGTGAGTCTTACTTTGTTACGAATAAAGTTTAATTTGCTCTGGCAAATTACTAACTATACAATTAATTGTCTAGATGAAGTAAATGTTGTGCATTACTTTGTATTTCTTCTTTCATCGGTTGCGAAGTTATTCGAGATTTTGCTGGGGTAACGTTTTTTGTTTTGCTAGATCTTTGAAATGGTTAAGCGGATTCTTATCATATTTTGTACATGACTTCTTAGGAATTAGTTAGTTTAAATTTATTCTGTAATAAATAAAACCAAAATAATACATAGCTTAAAGGTTATTTCATTAAATAGAAAAACACTTCAATTGGTCCCAGTATTCTCAATGAGCGTTCTAAAGATTTACTTTAAACGTTATTTTAAAACTTGTAACTGCCTACAAATGTATGTGAAGTTTCATTAGTATCCTGTAAGTATTTAACAAGTTATGATATATTGTATTCTTCACGATCACGGTCTTGATGCGCACAGTGTTGTTTGCCCACTAGCAAAACGAAAAACGTTACCCCAGCAAAATCTCGAATAACTTGGCAGCCGATGAAAGAACAAATACAAAATAAGGCACAACATTCACTTGATCTAGACAACTAATTCTATAGCTAGTAATTATTTAATTATTTCAATTAGAAAAAAAAAGGTCTGGCTGGGGTAACGTTACCCCAGCAGAAAATGTTCTTGTGAAATATTAAAAAAGCTCTAGGCGCAACAAATTTAAAAATATGCGCAACAATTACAGAAGCAGCAAAACTAATTGTCTATAACTATCAAATTATCATTTTCGACAACATCTGGCCTGGGTAACGTACACTCCTCCGGGTCATTAGTATTGTGAAAAAATGTTTAGAATATTTTATTTAGTTATCTCGAACCACAGGTATGGATGCAGATGTTCATATTTTCGACATACATTCTATTGAGTTTCTATCAAAAATTAATATAGGGAATGTTCTAGATTGTTGCATTTGAGTTTGGAATTCTCGGTATATGGCAATAGGCTCACCCCCTATTACATCGGACTCTTAACATAAATAATGAAAAGTGGGTGTTGCATTGTACAGTGGCATTTAGGTGGCGTAATATGCACCTCTGCCTACCACTTTGGGGATAAAAGGCGTGATGTTATGTTATGATAGTTATAAATATTTTCTTTTACAGATAGTAGAATTAAACGACGCAGTACAAACAGTGAAGAACGAGCAACAGAGCTTGGAACACGAGCTCGACTTTGTACTGGCACAACAGAAAGAGCTAGAAGATTTACTCGCGCCCATGGAGAAACAACTGTCGGAAGAAAATGTTGATAGGCTCAGAGACCCAGAGAGGGAACATATGTGAGTTATTTTTGCATTAAACCTTGCACTAATAAGGACCGATTTTACCCACACCAGATAAATTTTAACTGAGGAATAACTTTGAATATTTGACAATACTTCCATACTATAAACTGTCAATTTTATGCTACAGTTAGTATTAACGTAATGGTGATTGAAAAGTCGACCCTAAGGTAGTCGAAAGAATATCAAGGGGCTTACTCTTGAATCTAAATCCGATCGATCGACATTGGCATTTTGAAATTTCGTACTCTTGAGATGCAACACTAGCGCACATTGTATCCGTACTGCGTGGATTTTGAATGAACTAAATGATATTGAGTTTGGCTTTATATTCCATACACTGAATGCTATTTTAACAGGTGCGATAAGGATTATATAGTTTTGACATTGAATAATTATTGAGAGGTTTTTTCTTAGTATTTTTTGCATTAAAAAGTATAGAGTGCAGTATTTGATGAAAAAGTTTTATGAAAAAGAGTAAGCACCAAGGTCTGAGCTCCACCAAAGAAGAGACGTGAGGAGCGAAATAGAGATTTTTGTATAAAACCAATACAATTTTGTTATTCACACAACTCCTCTCTACTAAGGTTCAATGGAGATTACCGAGTGGTTGTTTAATACACATAGAAAGAAAGGAAATACTCTCAAGTCCTCTCATTTCTAGCTGGTTTCAAAACTTATTAATCTGTACTTTTACTCTAGATTTTTGATATCCCTAGGCTACGTGCGTAATTCGATGACCCGAATCAAACTTAACGTTTCATATTTGACAGTTACCTTAGGCTCTAAGTCTAGACATTTCAACAACAATCCAACCGCAAAATGCAGTTCGGATTCAGTTTGAATACAGTCGTGTCACGACTGCAATTAAACTGCAAACCCAACGTGCAGTCCGATTGTAGTTCTATTGCAGTCGTGATCAAACATTTGCAAACTAAACGTGCAGTTCGATTGCAATTCTGTTGCAGTCGTGTCAATTGCGTTCAAATTGATTGGAATTGCAATTTGTAATTGGATTGCAGTTAAAATGCTTTGTCTGTTTAGAGCCTTACAATTTAGCAATAAGACAATTTATCGTATTACATTTTATAATCCTCTATTGTTACATTTCCAGGTATTCACTAGCAGAAAACTTAGACACACAACTAAGACAGATGTCAGAAGACTTGAAGGAGGTCATCGAACATCTCAACGAGACCAATAGGAGTCAAGACAGTAATGATCCGGTAAGTTATATGCCTACTGTATGAATTGGGTAGGTACTTTCCTTAATCAAAAATAAATTATTTAGACAGTTCAATATAATAAAATATTAAAAAATAATCACACTGTCATTAATTGATTTTACGACCAACTTAATTTTATTATTTTTCCAACAAATTCTTAAGAAATAAGTATGCTGTTAGACGCTAAAAAAAACGTGACGTCACAATCCACAATCTCGTACAAAATTCATAGAAAACTGTCGTTTTTGACAGATTGAAAAGTGTTGAATTTGACTAGTTGGCAATTACCCAATTCTCTCACTCTCTCATCCTCATCAGCTGCAATGCTTACTCCTGAACAAAAGTATATATAGGTATATTTGGAAATGGGATTCACATAGGTCTTACTGGTGGGGTTTCTTTGGTCAAGAAAAGTATTGGGAACTAGCTGACCCGGCGAACTTCGTACTGCCTAAAATTTTTTTTACGCCTTTTAACCCTTCCCTGGACTTCCACGAACGTTTCAAGACCAAAATTAACCAAGTCGGTTCAGCCGTCCTCGAGTTTTAACGAGACTACCGAATCGAAATTCATTTTTAATGATGGAGATTGTCAGATTTCTAAAATTGACAGTAGAAGGGCAGGGTAAAGAATGTGACATAACACTGGCTCCATAATTATTATATGGGACCGGCGAAAAGTGGGTGTCACCTTTGAGGGGGGAAAATCATCTAATCTCCCGCCTGGGTGAGACGAGGAGTGTCAGACTTACTGACTATTAACCATCCCGTTCCTACGCCGGCACTTCGAGCCGGAGACCCGGCATTGGATGTTACCTACGTTGAAGCTTTACACCTCTTAACTTTTAGGATCAATCTTTTAATCTAACCTTTAATCTTTTCTCATAATTCATTCATTTTTTTACAGATTGTCCAAATCGGCCGCATCCTCAACGCTCACATGTCATCAATGCAATGGATAGACAACTCCATAGCGCAAATATCCACAAAACTGGACCAATTGAAAGCCACGCACGATACTCTACGGCGGGACAACGAGAGATCTTACCAACTTACTTACAATTGATTAACAACTCTATCTACATGTAATATAGAATTAAATTTTGTGTAATTCCGTCAACGCTGGAAGGAGGCGTAATTACGTCTGACAGATGATTTTCCATTTAAAAAAAAGAAGTACTTAGATAAAGCAAGTTAAGGTTTAGTCATCGCTACGTCAGGGTTTTTCATTCAGAGAAAAAAAAAAGTATGTGGCAAATGTTGTTAATTAATTTACTAGATAGACATTGAAAAAATAAGTCTGGATGGCAATTTATCAAGCATAAAAAGGGCACAGTAAAACAGTATCGTTGGTATAGTTTATAGATTTTAAAATTAAAATGAATAAAAAAAATAAAACAATAGACTTGAATACTTCTTTGTATTGACATAAAAAATGTAATAATTATTTCCTTCTAAAAAAAACATTGTATTTTCTAGTATTTCTTCATTCATTTCTTTGTTAGACTTTTTTAAATTTAATACCAGTACAAGCAAATTGTTTGAATTAGATTGTTGAATTCTTTTTATTGATGTAAAAAGTTCTACAGTGAAATAAAAGTGATTATTATTTCTTAATATTTATGTCTTACGTCTTTTATTTGATGTAAAACCTCAAAGCAGCGTTGGACCAAGGTGTAGACACCTATTTGGCGCTATGTTCGTAATTGGCACCGTGTCCGTTACCCAGGCCAGATGTTGTCGGAAACGGTCATTGAATCTTATAGATAATTGGTTACGAAAAAGCCAAAGTTGAAGTAAGTCTTTAGAGCTCTTATTGAGAGTGCTGGGACCAATAAAATTAATCTAAAAATAATGCAGTGTTTTTCTATTTAATGAAATAACCTTTAAGCTATGTATTATTTTGGTTTTTTTTATTGCAGAACAAATTTAAACTAATTCCTAAGAAGCCATGTACAAAATATGATAAGAATCCGCTTAACCATTTCAAAGATCTAGCAAAACCAAAAACGTTACCCCAGCAAAATCTCGAATAACTTCGCAACCAATAATAAATAAGGCACAACATTTACTTCATCTAGACAACTGATTGTATAGCTAGTAATTATTTAAATATTCCCATTAGAAAGAAAAAGGTCTGGCTGGGGAAACGTTACCCCAGCAGAAAATGTTTTGGTGAAATAATTAAAACACTATAAGCGCAACAAATTTAAAAATGTGCGCAAAAATTACAGAAGCCGCACAACTAATTATAAGATTCAAATGACCATTTTCGACAACATCTGGCCTGGGTAACGCACACACCGTAGTCTGGTTCAAAAAATATGGCGGCGCTGTTCTCGACATGACGCTCCGTCAGAATGACTTCTGTGGTTAGATGTCATCCTAATTCCAAAACCAATAATAGACGGTGCTGTGGCTGCGCCGTCATATATATTTTTTCATCTTTACCCTTTATAAGGCCCCCAAACAAATTATACGGGGCCCCGCCACGGCACGCTATGCGGTGTAGAGTTATCTTCACATTTATTCATACATCGTCACGCCACTCATTGTGGTAGGCAGAAACAATCAAATGCTAAATAAAACGATTCTGGCATACACCTTTCGCTTGATCGATGCAATAATTTAGCAATACACTTGTTTTTGATATCTGCGAAAGTGAAAAAACTGAATAAAAAACTTACTTAAAACAGTAATATTAATAATTCCATTAATCAATACACAATTCCACTTATAAAACATTGTAGTTTTATATTCTCATCTGTTTGCAAACATAGAATCACTAATTTCCTATGCACTATACTGCAAACTGTGCTGTTGGTAGATATTTGTTCTGCGCTAAGAAACATTGATAGCTTCTTAGCATCGAGACGACAGTAACATACTCGAGACATATCTTCGTTTATTTGAGTCTCCGTTTCTGAATCTGAATGTTCTATGGGCCCTGAAATTAATTAGTATTATCGATCACTACAATAGCAATTATTAGATAGTATGCGAGAGTACACTGCTAGACTATTGGGCCTCCTCTACGACAGAGGGATTTGTCATGATTGCCTAACTTAGCAAACAAATTGGAGATTCACAAAGGATCAAGTATATCCGCTGCCGCCCTGTCTTCTCAAGTCCCTTAATCAGATCTTACAAACGGGAAGAATAAGGTTGGCCACAAACGTATTTTAGTGCGCCATCACCTCAAGGGGAATCTTTCACTCAATAATAGTCTTTCTTTACAGGAATCAAAAGCCTAAAATCATTTACTTACCTCCAAAAGCTTCCACCCTCAGCCCTTTAAACCGCGTGGAGACTTTAGCCATATCAGTCTTAATTTGTAATGTTAGTCTTCCTTCAGCAGACGCTCTGATGACTACCTCTGATGCCATAGTTTTCATTCTATCTATGGTCGTCCGGAGTTGCTTTAGAGGCGGTAATTCTATTGATATCTGAGAACAAACTCAAAATTAGGTAAGGAAAGAATGAATTTCGAAAATCTAAGTGATGCGAGGAGACAATGGTACGGTTGTCTCGAACTCAAGTCCCAGCTCATGACGTGTCGTTGTTTCCGAAAACTCATTCAATCTAATGGCTAGTTTCGTCTTGTGCAAAGGGCGGCAAGCAAGAAGACTGATTAGCAAGAAGTATTGATGTCGATTGTCAAGTTGGGGTGATTAATATTAGAAAATAGAGTTAAAAGTATGCACAGGAAATGTGGTCGGAGTATGGTACTTGATGTGATATATAACCGTATAACGGGTGAAAGGTTACTAATTATAGTATTATATGAACCTACCACTTCAGGTGTGTGTTACCCAGGCCAGATGTCGAAAATGGTCATTTGAATCTTATAGATAATTAACCCTTTAACCGCCAAGATTCTGAACTTTCAACTTACCTCTAGCGCCACGTCACTTTAGGTATAAGTTGAAACAGTGTTGGGAACACTTAATATCGATGCATATATTCTTTATTAATTAAAAAATTAAAATCAATGTTTTATTTACCTACTTAATAAATAATCTAAAAATTTTCAATCTTCAAACGAAGTATACGATAATGTGTATTCGGGAAATGGGCACGGCGGCGTCGTCCTTCTCCTGCTGGCGACGGTGACGATGCTCCACGAGCATGTCGTATTAAATTTAATATTTTCATGTAAACTTCTGAGCGGATTTTCGACAGTACGGTTTCCAGCTCAAAAGGTTTTAAAGATGCAAAGTATTCATTTCGTGGATCACTTGGTCTCTGATCAAAAACTTTTCGTCACCATCTTCTACCTTTGCATAATGGACACATTTGGTTTTGACTATGTTGATTTATTTGAGAAATAACAAAATCCCAAAAAAGGGGGTACAACACTAGTTGCATTGAGTGATAAATGTTTAACGTGATTTTACGGTGACGGCGCTAAGGCAACTCACAATACAGCGCTATAATCTCCTTGGCCGCACGTAATATTACGGTGATGGCGACCGGCGATTGTCCGCACTAGTGCGGTTCTGCGTTATGAAATTTTTATATTATTGTTATAAATATTAAATAATTTTAAACATTTTAATTAGTACAAATACTTGCATCAAAGTAACACTATGGTTATTTTCTAATGAAAATATACACTTTCATTGCAAATAGTGACAGTAATATCTATAGTGCCTTGTTTGTTCTTAGATAACCTATTAAGTATTTTTCGAATTCGCCCCATCCCTAGTACTCGTAAAATTACGTGATTGGCGATACAGATAATGGAGACGGTGACCACAATTTAATTAAACCTCAAATTTCACAGTATTTATCACTCAAAACATTGAGAAATATCCATAACAATAAAGATTATACCCTACATCTTGAAATTGACACATTTTATATGGAGTTTGTGCACTATAAGTAGATTTTTAATAAAATAACGTGATTGTACGTATGTGGCGATTCGGATACAGCTTTCGAAAACCGTAATATTACGTTGTCGGCGGTTAAAGGGTTAATTTTGCGGCTTCTGTAAATGTTGCGCACATTTTTAAATTTGTTGCGCTTATAATTTTTTAATTATTTCCTAAAGAATTTTCCTACTGGGGTAACGTTACCCCAGCCAGACCTTTTTCTTTCTAATGGGAATATTTAAATAATTACTAGCTATACAATCAGTTGTCTAGATGAAGTAAATGTTGTGCCTTATTTATTAGTTGCGAAGTTATTCGAGATTTTGCTGGGGTAACGTTTTAGGTTTTGAAATGGTTAAGGGTATCATCATATTTTGTACATGGCTTCTATGGAATTAGTTTAAATTTGTTCTGTAATAAAAAAACAAAATAATACATAGCTTAAAGCTACAAATTTACAAAGCTTAAATTTAAAAATGTGCGCCACAATTACAGAAGCCGCGAAACTAATCTAAATAAGATTAAAATGACCATTTTCGACAACATCTGGCCTGGGTAATGGACACCCACCTCAGGCTATAAAGAGTGAGGCAGTGAAAAATTCCTTGATTATAAAGTTGACTGCCTCATTGGCCGAGTGGTCGCAAGTGCGGCTGCCGGGCAAGGGGTCTCGGTTTTCTCGGGTTGGGCAAAATATTACTGGGTTTTTAAAAAAAGTCTCAGTAGTAGCACGAAATCTAGAATTGTGCTCGGTATATGGCAATAGGCCCTTGTTATATAGGATTTAAACATAACATCACGCCTTTTATCCCCGAAGGGGTAGGCAGAGGTGCACACAGAAGTAACACCCACTTTCCACTATTTATGTTATGAGTCCCATGTAATAGGGGGTGAGCCTATTGCCATATACCGGGCACATTTCCAGACTTCGTGCTACTACTGAGAATTTTTTAAAACCCAGTAATACTTTGCCCGACCCTGGAATCGAACCCGAGACCCCTCGGTAGTCGCACTCGCGACCACTCGGCCAACGAGGCAGTCAGGCAGGCAGTTATATAGGATTTATAACATAAATAGTCAAATGTGGGTGTTACATTGTACAGTGGCATTTAAGAGCCGTAATGTGCACCTCTGCCTACAATAAAAGGCATGATGTCATGTTACGTTATGTCCATATAGAGTTCTATAACACTTACATCAGGATCCGGTACCCTTGGCTCATGGTAGTCGCTCCATAGCTTTCTAGGGACCACTGTCACAGGTATATCATGAGTTACTTGGCGAGTCTGCTGTGATACAGTGCAAGGCTGGAATTGGAAAAAAATGCCTATACAATCCAATGTTTTACATTTTGAATATAATTGGGTAAGTATCATGCTACAATTGAAAAATATAAAATGCAATACTAGAGTCTGTGTCCTGAAGGGTATAATCTGAGTATCTTAAAGGCCCAAGTGAATAGGTTGATTATGAGCAAACATGTTCCATCGTAGACCACATCATCGCTTATCACCAGGCAAGATAGTGGCCAAATGTTGGCCCAACAAAAATATAAAAAATGTTCATACTATGTTTGAATATGCCAACTAAGTGGGGTAAGTACCACCTAACAGAATACCAGCATGAAGCAGTGATATAATGTTACATTTGCATGGAGTCCTCTCCTGAGACAACATTGAAACTCAACAATTGCACTTCAAATAATGGTAAAATGGGGTGAATAGGGTTTGAGTGGCAAAAAGGGACAGAAGAGAGGTGAATCGATACTATGAAGAATTTCCTTATATCACCTCACCTACTCACCAGTAATAGCAGAGATATAATTTTTTGCATATACAAAAAATTATGTAAAAAAGGATCCATAGGCTACCTTTCATGAGAAATACACAAGAGTAAAGCCACAAGTAAACGCTATATACACTTAAGAGCAAAGAAATGGAGTCACTAGCGTATTTCCTTTTTCATAAAAAGTAGTGTAGTTGGGTTTAACTCGTTGAGTACCGTCATTATAGACACAATTATAGAACAATAGGTTTCGGTCACCGGTGACTGCTCGGTGTTTGACAGTTTAAAATGAGAATGTGTTATTCTTATGTTCTAAGAGGACTTGTATGTTTTAAAGTAATAGAATGCTGATAAGATGGAAAAAGACCTAGTGGTTTGCCGTGTAGAACCTAACGGGTTACCGGGGCTCTGACTCGAAGTGCAGGAGTAGGAATGGGGTGGTTTTTGGTCAGTAATTGTCTGACACTCCTTCCCGCCTAATCCAGGCGGGAGCAGTCATTTGATGATTGTCCCGCCTTAAAAAAAAGTGGCTCTATTTCTTTGCTCCCAAGTGTAATTTAATATAACTACTTTGACTGATTGTCTTTACACAAAACATTACTTATACTCACTGATTCAATTTCTAAAGTAAGGCATGGACACTGTTTCTTAGTGAGTTTCATCTTTAATGACTTAGCTGTTTTCAATGTGACTAGTGACCTCGCTAAATTACCTGAAAATGTATATAAAAGAATATTATCATAGAAATATACCAGATATAAATAATTATACAGGATAATATATTTGCAAATCTGAGTAAATCTTATTGGAATTTATGAATTGGGAGGTTATATAAAACTAGATGGCAATTAGGTGTATTTCCTATTTAATTTTAATAGTTAGTTAAGGATTCTATAAAACAACAACACAATAAACATTTTGTTATGAAATTTTAGGTTGTTTTCGTACAAGCAGTTGGAAACTTATTAATATTGCAAAAACAGTAATTATTTTAAGTTAAGGGATTGTATAGACTAACCTGAGTTTAAAGCTAAATAAATGTCTTTATGTTCTTCGTCCAAACCGATCAACTGGTACTCTGAGCATAACATCGCTTGCGGTATCTCACACCATAATACAGGCGGACTCGGCCCACTATTCTCTTCACTCACAATAAAATATATCAAATCATCACTCAATCTTAACACACATTCCTTAGATAATTTCGATATAATTGTTACAACATCTGTAAATAAAGATTTTTGTTAACACTCAACTACGGTTTGACCGTTGTTTTAAATGTTTATGGTGGATATAGTGTATTGTTAATACTTGAAAATTCCCGCATTGGCCCAGCATCTATCATTACAGCGCGGAATTTCATGTTTTATATCGAATTTTATTCAATAATGTTAACAATTATTAAAGTTTTTCTATAAAATTCGCGGGTTGTGCCACTTTTGTTTATTTTGTTTTTGACAGTTCGAAATTGAGCATAGACAGTAGAGAAGCTTAGGGATGTTAACCTATGACTAAAATGTTTGAAGTGAGGTACATATTCCATTACTATTTCGAGATATGTTAATTGCTTTATCTACCGAGTCCCAAAGCGGATTTTTTGTACACCTTGTGGATTTTTTGTAATCAAAAACACTAACTTAAAGAATAACTTACTTGACCAGTATAATTAAAGTATTTCAAAGAATTATGTTATGAAATGACTAATTATAATAAGAAAGTAGTGAATTAAACGCTTATGTTACAATAATAAACAAAATAAATAAGAAGGTGTTGCGTTTTATGAGTGTAAACTGTGGGTGTGAGTGTATGACTATTTTGAAATCATGAAATGTGACATATTCGAGAAAAACCCTACTAATTTCGAATTTCGAGTAACTAACAAGATTTATGACTAATTTTGAATGCGTAATACGCGTCGGTGGCGTCGCGCCGTGCATGGTTCCTCATGAATATGAATCACAGTGTGTGTGTGCGTGTGTGTGTGTGTGTGTGTGTGTGTGTGTGTGTGTGTGTGTGTGTGTGTGTGTGTGTGTGTGTGTGTGTGTGTTTGTGTGTGTCTGTGTGTGTGTGTGTGCCTAATTAGAATAGTTCATCTGATTAAGCCTGTGGCGACACATGTCACAAGTCAACGGATGACGTCATAAAATCCTACATCGCACATGCGAAGTTTACATTCGATTTAACACGGATAGAAAATCCCAATGAGCAACTGTTGGGCAGAAAGCCCGCCAGGCACGATCACCTCGCCTGGTCGGAGGATCCTCCTTTTCCGATCTTAGGGAACTATACTCTCTGTTCCCTAAAGTGGTGACCCCGACGTGATTGGAAGTAACCTTCACTTAACGGAGCAGATCAGCACCGTCATCCGTATCGCCATCCCTCTCATTCATCATTTCTCCGCTGAGCGGAAATCAAGCCAACCAGCATCCTCAGCCTCATCAGGGACCACCATCGCCTGCAACGAAGTTGTGCAGCCTGGTTCTTCCCTACGGCCTCACCAGCGTCTAGGCACAGCACTTCTGCACACGGTTCTGAAGGACATCTCCTCCCGTCAACGCAGACGCCAGCCACTACGCACATACCCTCGCAGCATCTATTTATTCCCCGACTCACCGTGGGACACTGCAAACTCATCTCTCCGACTCACTGGAGTATCGCCCTGCACCGCTCACCCGACTCACTGGGCACTCAGCGGCACAGTTCCAACTCACTGGAACTAGGGACTTTCTACACTGGCTCTGGCACCGCTCATCTCAAGCACCAACAGCCGTCTCAGCGGGATCGACCTCCGGTCTTGGGAGGGAGTGATGTGGCGACACATGTCACAAGTCAACGGATGACGTCATATAATCCTACATCGCACATGCGAAGTTTACATTCGATTTAACACGGATAGAAAATCCCAATGAGCAACTGTTGGGCAGAAAGCCCGCCAGGCACGATCACCTCGCCTGGTCGGAGGATCCTCCTTTTCCGATCTTAGGGAACTATACTCTCTGTTCCCTAAAAGCCGTTTATTTAGAACTACTCAAACACAGTGAACGAACTGAACTATTTCAGTACTGCGCGGAATTATCGTTCCACAGTTCACCGCTCCTATATAGGTATATTATTTTACTTTGTGGTTCACCGGCTCATTATAATCCCGATTCCCGCGTCTCTAGTCTAAGTTCACAGTTTGAACGAATAGCTAAACAAGTTCCAAATCCGGACTCTGTCGAATACATGTCTATTCTACAGTTCGTTTCGCTCCAGTAGTACTGACTGACCAACCTACCAAGTCAAGTCCGAAGCGAAATGAACTGTGGAACGAGTTCACTTCACGGAACGAGATTTGATGAACTAGATCCATTAAGTGAACGATAATGCCCAAGGCTAAAATTAACTGAACCCATTACTCATTGGCCCATCGTATTTTTGCTCACCACCAGATGGTGCTAGTGTGAAGATAACCTCTCGTTTTTAGAATTATTGGGAATTAGCTAATGTCACGTCACCCCATTGGACATTCAATATTTGACAACTACCTACAATTATTGTGGTGCTAACAATCTCTTTCCACATTTGCGCCATCTGGTGATCAAAATAATATGTGGCAGCCCCTATTGATTTGAAATGTTAAATATCTTCATTAAATTCTCAATTTTGTTTTGTTTTATTCTCTTTTTCCAAAATCAACTGTAATTCATCAAATATTTTGTACATTTTAAAACATTTTTATTAAATATTATATATTATTATTTAGAACTTAACAAAAGTTCAAGGAGTGCATGAAAAAACAAAAAAAAACTATTTCGAACTTACCTATCTAAACTAAGAATATTTCGGAAATCAGTTTTAGTCGATTATTTGTTTCTTATATGATATCAAATCTACCATAGACAACGATCTATGTGTTCTCGTTTCCTACAAAGATGGCTCTGAATGGCGCTGTCGCGTTGATAAAATTCTATTTACGGTACATTGTTGCTCTCTTTCTCGCTTAAATGATTTTACAGAAGAATGAGTGAAATAGATAATGCTCCATTTTGATTGTAACGAATACTAACGAATTGTGGTTATATGACTTGAAAAGTTTTTATTTATTTTTACCAAATTATTGTGCAATTTAAAGGGTTAAATGCCTTGTTACAGTTAATATATTCATCATAAATTTAATTCTTAATTTTATTTTCGTAATATCTCAAGACGAGACGGGCAAATGGAGAAAAATGAAGAGTCAAGGTATGTGTACGATCGATAATGTCGTCATTACGGATGTGTTTATGTGTTATAACCACAAATACACTTTCTTTCACACGTTTTTTTCACTTCTACCTCGCTTCTTTATCGCGCACAATGTTATTATTGTTATTCATGTGGGTATTTAATGAGTAAATATTACACGAGTTGTTTATTTTGGAAAAATATTGGCACACATTCCACCGTTGGCCATAACGTTTTCCCTTCGAATTTGATCTTCGAATGTTTAACGGATTCTTATTTGAAAGAAATTCGTTATTGTATGTTTCAATTATAGGATTTATTGACACGATAAACAATAACAACCAGGTAGGAAGCAGAATTTGATAGATATTTCCTTGAGGTAAGAGTAATTTTAACGTGATGCAACTACGTAATACGGTTCAATGTCGCCCGTGATTAGGTAGGTGCGTTGATTATGCAATGTTAACTTGTTTATTTTATATGTTCGTATTTCAAACCTGAGAAGATTTTTCATTCATTGGTTATCTTTTATTCGGAAACTATACAGGTGGTTGCGAAATGAGGTTAACATTTGTTATGAACGGTTCTGGTCGAACAGATTATCTTGCTAGAAAAAGATAGCGTATATTTATAATAGGTAAACATAGCGTTGATACGTTTGATAGCAACGCTGCGTTCACCTCTCTATTATCTGGGATTGTTTACTGCAACTTTTTATTTTTACCTTTGATTCTATGGTTGCATCATTTTATTGTATGAAGCACATTTTAAGTGCAAGTTGATTTTATCGTACCGATTTAAATGGTACCTAAGGTTAACTATACATGCGTACGAGCTTGTCCTTGGCCGATTTTTATCTCATTAGGTATGCCAGATTCAGATTTGGAGCATAATTTTTTATGAATTTATTCGTTTTGTTGAACGCTTAGGTTTTGGCTAACCTAACCCTACATGCCCGCAAAGTCTTTACCAGAAAAAAAGGTATAAGGTTTCGTACATTATGGATTAGGGATTAGAAGATACAGTATGAGTACCTACCTAATTGTATTTAGTTTTTGGTAAGTTAACATCCAATAAAAACAGATTTTTCAGTGTCCCATATATAATAATAATTATATAGTCAAATCGACATCGAAGCGATAACCGACCCTAATTATTTCATTAAGAATTTCGACAACATTCAGATAAGCATACAAATAATAATTTGGGGATTATTGATCGGTTCTCTTGGGTGGTAATATATCGCACACATTTCAAGGTAAGCAGGATACTCCACCAGAAATGAGGTCATCAGAAGCACATTATCAATACGTGTTCGATAAAACCCAACCTTATGTGTTACAAAATAAAGACTATTTGAATTACGTATTAATAAGATTCAGACCACACTTTCGTGGATCATGTTATGAACCTCAATGAAAAGCTATCATAATACGAAGATCTATAACAATGAGAGCAGTCTGCTCGTGCAGCGTGATGCAAGCTGAGACGTGGTGGCCCGGAGGTTGAAGATGCCCGCTTCTCATGCACAGAAATGAAGAATTAAAAAAACATTCGTCAAATAGGCACACAAATACAAAGTATACCTCTATAATAATAAATAAAATACAGATATTTATATACAGGGTTTCTAGCAAAACAGACATGACAGAGCGGGTTCGAAATCTACCAACAGCAAGAGTACCAATGCGACTTTTTCCGAGTTCGGTATATGGTCTTTCTAAGATTATTTATTATTTAGATACCACTGACAAACGGTGAAGGAAAACATCGTGAGGAAACCTAAGCTTATAATTTCTAATCAAAGTTTTAATTCGCCAATCTGCTTTGAGCAAGTGTGGCAATTAATGCTCAAACCTTCTTCGTGTGAGAAGAGGTCTTTGGTCAGCAGTGGCCACCTATAGGCTGTTGATGATGTTTATGATGAGAACACTCTAAGAGAATCCAAAAAATCCGAGAACCAACCTTAGCAAAATATGTCATATCATCGTATTCTTGAATGAGTTTTAAGAGAAAAATGGCAGTTGTTCCATCTGTACCTTAACAGTGCGTGATATCCCACTATTGAACTATAGGTCTCCTTTAAATAAGCATGTTAGAATGTGTGCCATAATCTTCAGACTTGTCAAGCGGATTTATCATCGAGCCTGATCTCTGTCAGATTTGTACAACCTTCCTCTGCGACACCGCATCCTTACAAGAGTACGAGTGGACAAATGAATTTTACTCTACCGTCCCATAACTTTTTTTTAAGGGGGGAAAATCATCGAATGACTGCTCCCGTCTGGGTGAGGCGGGAGGGAGTGTCAGACTCTCACTGACTAAAAACCACCCCGTTCCTTCTCCTGCACGTCGAACCGGAGCCCTGGTAACCCGTTAGGTTGTCCGCGACAACCGTCACATTTTATTTAAAATGCTTTATGTAAAATGTTTGTATCCCGCTGCATCTAGTTACGACTAGGTACGATAAAATAATCTAGAGAAGGAATGAAAGCAGGAAATAACCAAGGATACTTTAATTTACCACCATATTTATGCAGTTGCTATCCCTTTGAAAATTTTGAAGCCTAATTTTTGGCACCTAAATGTCAAAATCTGAGTAATGAATTAAGAAACAAAACAAATCGATTGAATAAGTCAAGCCGATTTTAATGGATGCGTTCGCGGCATCCATTCATAATGGCAAGAACTTTAATCACATTAAGGACCGGTTTAATATGAATGTTGAAAAACAGCTGATGTTATTCTTAAATTTTATGAGAAGAAAACATGTTTAAATCCTGGAGGATTATCATAATTTATTATCATATGGATGAGTGCGATATAATGACGCCATCTTTGTTATATGCAAGTTGTTTTGCGCCGGGCTCGCCCGACTGATAATACTAAGTCCCAATCCCAACATACTTTAATTGATTACAATATTTTACAATTCATATTTTTTTTGTTTTTAAAGCTATTCCGTTAACTGGGGTTAAATTTAAATTCAATGCAGCAAAGAATCTTACTTGACTTCTGTCACCATCTAAGTGATTTTGTTCCATTCATACTTCGGAACTTCGTTGCATAAAAATCGGTGTCTTTTAGCTCCTAAATAGATCATCAACGTCATTTTACATAATATTTGAATAACCAACCCACACAGGCCAAGACATGTTCAAAGTATTATTTTCACGGTCCCTTCACGCTGTAATTGGTACTTTAAATGACATCGGCACCAGGTGCATCCATAAATATAATTCCAAGCCACATGTCGATTGAGTGTTGATTTAATGTACGTATCGTGACTAAAACACACTAGAATGAAATAGGGACTAATAAACATTTAAAACTAATTATTTTAGAACCCCCTTGGGACATCCAGTTCCGTTCATTAGATTTGTAGGTAGTTAATTTAAAAAATTACTCCTTTTAAAAGGTGCTTCATAAAGCTCTTTTCTAACACGAAGCCGCGAACAACCTAACGAAGCAGGAATAGGAACGTGGTGGTTTTTAGTCTGTAAGATTCGGACACTCCCTCTCGCCTCACTCTAGGCGGGAGAAGTCATTATATGTCATCTATCTAGGACAATAGACAATGATCATCTAATAGATGATTGTCCTAAATACAGGTCTTATACAAAAAAGCTCTTTTGTGACTTCTACCTGAAAATAAAAATAAATATGAAAAGGAGTAGTCAATTTTTTAGCCTAGATATAAAATACATAGCTATCCTATATAGGTAACTCCCTGACGACAAAATCTGTATAGAGGTAATAAAGTATTGCCGTTAAAAAGTCATAAAGTGCTCCAGTAAATAACTTAGTTTATCCATTACAACAAATGCTCAAGCACGGTGGTCCCACTTAAGTTTTAATTACATCTTAGCACAAACATCTCGCGTCTTCATCTTGTACCTGTCGCGCATCCCTTTTATTATGCCCCTCAAACTGGTTTACTACAATCAATCAAAATTACAGGACTCTTGGGTACTTCTATTTCTAGATTGAAGAATCTTGATGACGTATAATCAGAGGCAGTGGTTTTTGCTGCGTTGGCGTGCGCCTTACGTCCTGTCATCAACTAGATTACTTGAGACTAGTGTCTTGTTCTGTGTACTGTACCTGGTATTACGTCGTAGGATGGATAATGTAGTGTAGATTACTTAAAGAAAAGGACCGTGTTTGGTGACTTATTTGGTGCTACCATGATTTTTACCTCTTTTTGATACTTATAACTTATCTCGACCAGAACATGCTAGCTAAATTGCAATCTCTAACTTGCCTGACAGTCGTAATCGTAAAGACTATAGCAAACCCTCATATGTAGAGGAGACCCATGGTATTTTTTTTTAATATGGGGAAAATCATCGAATGACTGCTCCCGCCTGGGTGAGGCGGGAGCGACTGTCAGACTCTTACTGACTAAAAACCACCCCGTTGACCCCGTTCCTTCTCCTACACGAGCCAGAGCCCCGGTAACCCGTTAGGTTCTCCGCGACTCCGAATCGGCATCAGCCCTGTTGGGCTCCATCCGTGGTGGTCTGATGGCTCTTTGAGCGTCGCGTTCCGCACGCGCCGTACGCTCGGGTCTGTTTCTGGTCGGACGGGGAGCCACCCATGCTCGCCGTCCGCAGGCCGCTTACGGTGGCCGGAGATCGTCCCGCGAGACCCATAGTCTACCATTGGATTGGACTGACACAGTGTCTGTGATAATGTTCCGTAGTTAAAATTAGCTTCATCTACATATGATTTTTTCAATTTTGTTCACAGTATGGACGAAGAAAAAGGCACAAAATCCTACCTCCAGTTACAGATTGAAAGACTAAAGGTCTTACAAGCGAAGCTGTCGACAGAAGCTGAAGAAGATTATGTTATTATCAAAGAAGAGTAAGTACTAGATGTAAGCTTTACAGAAACGAATATATTGTTTTCTTACGTTTAGCTTGAAAATGTATGAAAGGGATTTGATTCGGCGATGATTTAAATTTGATTGAAGTAGGTATAATTATAGCATGTCAAAAATCCTAGGAAGATTCTTTTAGATACCTACTTTATCCACTGTAAATAACACAATCAATAATTTACGATTCAATTACCAGCATTTTGTTTCCAATCAGAGCTTTGACGTCGTACAACGATTGATAAATTAACATACTATTTATGTAGAGATAGATACACTAATTGCGAACGAAACATCTTACTTTTAAATCCAGGCTGGAGCTATCTACAGACATAAGTCTATCCTCTTTTTATCGTGAACGCTAATGTAGTTCGTGGATTCACTACGAGACGTCGTTGCATTTCTAAGGGTATAGTGCCCTTACGCAGTTTAGTTGACCTGTAGAAATGTGAGAAACTCGAACGATGAAGAAAATTTGTCCCAAGTTTCATTAAAATGCTTTTTTTTTCGAGTCGATTATTTCGTTAGGTTATTTGATGTTCCTAGCACAACACTTTGGATTTGGTGCTCTTGGTAATAAATTAATATTTTTTTGCAACGGAGTGTTCAATAGAACTGACCAATAATGTCTTGACAAACATATATGGATGCATACTGTATATCTATGCGCTTCTGGGAATAGCATAGGTATACATATTATCTGACAGTTATTCATGTCCCTAAGACGCGTTTGACTTTAGTGTTCCGGTGTTTTCGTGGTTGTATCTACTGTAGATCCTGGCTTAAAGGAGTTGCAGCGGTTATGGGAGGAGGTGGCGGGCTTGTCCCATTAAAAAAAAAACATATTATCTATTTTAGTAATCTGGCTATGCTGTAAGTACACAAAACACCGTTAATTAGTTCGCAGCGCTACACATCGACACTAGTATGACTACACAATATACATGTGTGGGCAATTTCATATTAATAGATATGTATAGAAACATTCGTCTATCATACACATATTGGTATTTAAATATCATTTTTGTGTCGGTATACGTAATTATTTAGTAAATAAGTTTAAATAAAAACGAGGGTAAAGATAAAAATAACTTATAACAAACTTGAATAAATCGAAATCAAATAATGAGCAATCGAGCCATACAATACCCATATAAATATAGTGTTTTCTTATCGTATTTTTATGTTACTGAATGGTATACAATATTTCGATGATCTCATTCACAGCGCGTTTGGCGTAATGGTTATCACCTCCAGTAAAGTGCCGCCGGATCGATTCCAGCATTCACAAGTTGTTTCTAGAATTCATTAATCAAATATTTAAAATTTGAAACAATGTTTTAATCTTTTCTTTTTTTTCTATCCTATTTTTCTAAATCTTCTTATGTTAATTTTAAAAGTATATACTTTATCGCATGATATTTCCCAATTCGACTATAAGGTTTATTGGCATATTGATTAATTATTATTTAAAGAACTTTAAGAACTTAACTGTGGTATGATAATTAATTATTATAAATATTGAATATAAAACCACTTATTTGTATAATAAATAAATTAATTGTAATAAAAGATAGTATTGTTTTATTTACCGACTTATCTGCTTCTTTTATAGCCCGATTAAATATTTCAAAAAACAAAAAAAAATAAGAATAACTACATAGTAAAATAAAAAAAGAATCTTTCAGCTGGAATAGAACTCACATCATCATTGATCATTGAAAGACGATAAAAGCGTGCTCATTAACCACTTAACCAGTCGACCACGAACACTACGTTAATACCCGTCAAAATGTCGGGTCATATCAATGATTGTAAATAGTTTTAACCTTACCCGTGAATTAAATTATAAAAATACATATACCGACACAAGAATGAAAATACCAATGTGAATGTGGTGGACGAATATTTTTATACACAGTAATATGAAATTATCCACACATGTTCACTGTGTAAAAGATAGTAGTGTCGATGTGTGGCGCTAGTAACTAATTAGCGGTGTTTTGTGTACATATTCAAAAGAATATGTGCCAATTTTAACGATAAAACTAGAGCCACAGTTTTGGTTTTAGTTGACTTCTCGAACGCCTTCAATATGGTCAGTCACGACATCCTTTTGGCCATCCTTTCCCATCTAACGATCTCTGACAAATCATTGAACTGGTTTTCATCTTATCTTCGGGCCCGCCAGCAGTCTGTCAAGCTTGATGATACTTCATCAGGTTGGCGCGAACTAACGGCTGGTGTTCCTCAAGGCGGCATACTATCACCTCTTTTATTCTCTATCTTCATTAATCTCATTACTTCTGAACTTCAGTGTGCGTACCATCTATACGCTGACGATTTGCAACTTTACTGTCAGGCCAGTGTTGACAGACTCTCTGATGCGATCTCGGAGATGAACGGTGACCTGGTATCCATCAAGAACTGGTCCGAGAGATTCGGTATATCAGTTAATCCCGGCAAATGCCAGGCTATTATAATAGGTAGCTCCCGTACGCTGGGTGGAATAGACCGAGCATCATTACCAGCCGTGCTCTTTGATGGTGCAGTAATTCCGTTTGGTACTGACGTCAAAAATCTGGGTTTGCATATTGACTGCAATTTAAAGTGGCATGCTCAAATCACAAATGTATGCAGGGGGGTTACTGGATCATTGCGTGCTCTGTATCGCGTAAAAAATTTGCTTCCTCCCGCTACGAAGGCCATGTTGGTGCAAGCCTTGGTTTTCCCTATCATCGATTATGCTGATGTCTGCTACTACGACCTGAATGCAGATCTCCTCAATAAGCTCGACCGACTTCTAAATGACTGCATCCGATTCGTTTTCAACCTGCGTAAATACGATCATGTTTCTGCACATCGGTTGCAACTAAAGTGGCTGCCCATACGCCAGCGCAGGGAGCAAAGGGCGCTAACCACTCTATTCTCCTTTCTTTCTTCACCTTCTTCACCCAGTTATCTATCCCCTTACTTTCAATACTTATGCGCAAACCACAGTAAAAATCTTCGTTCTTCTCACAACCGTCTTCTCCAATGTCCCACTCATCGCACTGACTTCTTACATTCATCCTTCTTCGTACAGGCAATTTTTCTGTGGAATGCGCTCCCCCTGGATGTCAGGATGGTCTCAACTCGATTAACTTTTAAGCAGAAAGTACGTGAGCTTTTCCTAAAGAGGTTGGCTGAATCATCGCGCTAACTATCCACTGAGTATTAGTAAGCAAGCATATATTTATATATTACGTATATATGTATGTATGTAGGCATATTGTACTCATGTGTAGGTATACATTATAATTAAATTTATTTATGTATGTATATCTCCGAAATATATTAGTTTATCTTTCATTGTTTAATAAAATCACTGCTTGCCTCTTGCACCTACCATTTACTCTTCTCTGCATCACCCAAAGGTCAGACTGGTAGAAAATGCCTGCGGCATTAAGTCCACCTTTTTGTACATTTTGTGCATGAAGCATTTTAAATAAATAAATAAATAAATAAATAAAATAACATACTTTATCGCGTGCAAGAGCGCCCTTTGCAATCTAAGGAAGCGCATTCATTAGTCTTGTAGGCTTTTGACATTGCGAATTGCGATATCTAGTAAAACTCAGCGACATTCTCGTACGCCCACACTCGCTTAATGTTTTAAAAGCATCAGTTGGATTGTTTGTTTGTTTTAAACATAAACTGACTAACCAATTTTGATGTAGTTTAACACTGATTCAGAATCTAAAACAACAGCTTCTTTGGAGGGTATAATAAATCATCCAATGTCTTCTCCCAATCAGCTAGACTATTGACTAAAAACCACCAGGCAATGTCAGCTAGACTACTGACTAAAAACCACCTCATTCCAACTTCTGCTTTGAGCCGGAGCCACGGTAACCCTCGCTCGCGGTTGTCTGAAGCCCCGATTGGGTCAATAAATACAAATCGAAGGGCATTGTAATTTTTTATGTTCAATATCTTTGTAGACACAAGAGTAACCGCAGGCAAAAGTTAGTTTAGTACAAATCAAGTTGGGTGTGGAGTTGTGGAGCCTGTTTGGGCATCAATTCGCACGCTTATTTCTTCTGGGTGCGTCTCTGAATGACGTCATTAACATGTATTGTGATCGGATAAGAATGTAGTGTCACGAATTCTCAGTACAATTTAATAATACATAACCTAACGTGCCTTTTTTACTGAAGGGTTTAGCAGAGGATTATACTGGTAGCAAAGGCAAAGTTGGTAGGTACTTATATTTACTGATATTTAGGAGTTTACTGGGAAATCTTAAGATTTACCATAGTTCGGTTCGGGCTATTACAGTTAGGGTAACTGTCCACGTTGCGTCTTTTTATGCCGACGAATTAATGCCTTCTGAACAAATGCTTGCATCTTGCTTAGAAAAAAACGAAGTAAGTTAAGTCCGCCTATCGTTATTGACGAATGCATACATTAGTCAAATGACACAACGTGGACGGTACGGGTAGGCCTAAAGTATAAAATGTTATAGTCATAATTATAATATTTAAAATCTAACAAAGAATGGACGCCCTACGTCGCCTAGGGTTACGTTATTTAAAGAACTTCAATCAATACAGAAACTAGGTCAAAATTGCTCGCACATTACTGATAGCCTTTTGTTTGACCTGGATGTAGCCTATCCGGTATTTTAAGGTACAAACCCTACACACAAAAGGATCATAATATGATCCTTATGGCTAAGGGAGTAAGAATGATTTTGTGACTATTATGTGGCCGGTTTTACAATGAAATACGCCAGACGTCATTGTAAACAAGTCGGTTTCGTCTTTTGTTGCAAACAGCTGTGCAAAAACGTATATTGGACAATTTGGATTTTGGATAGTGTAGGTAATACTATAAAAGACTAAGACAGGGAAATTTCTTGTGAATATTTATTTCTTGCTAATTACTTAGATATAGTAGATACCTAACATTATTTTCAGGCTATCCAATGGTCCAGAAACCAGAACCTAAGTTCTGTCTCTTCTACAATTCTAATAGAGAATACAATTTTGTTAAAAATATAAAATACCTGCTAAAATAAATAATGAATTAAAATTAGTAGGTGATAAATATAAAAAGCTGAACAAATTACCTAGCTGGTTAATGTTTGCGAATTTAAATCGAAAACTCGTTCCAAAGAGGTCGGTATAATCCTAGACTGAAGCTAGACTCTTACTTTCCCTATTATTCTTACACCTGCATCATACATACTCACTCAGAATCCCACATCTCTACAATAAATTGAACTATTAAGTATGGAATTCCATGGTCATTATGGCACGGCCCCGAGCATAAAGGGACGAGATAGTGTTGCTACAAACAATATTTAAAACTCCCCTGGTTTTATCGCAATTTAAAATTTTTATTAAATCATTTTTATTTGCATTATTTTTAATCGTTAATTGAGGTGAGTGACCAGCCTTGACGGGTTTTAGATGGAAATTGTAAAATGTCAGTCTAGAAAAAGATGAATAAAGATTATTGTTATGTTTTTTGCAGTTCATTTGAATAATTTATTATCTTGTTATATCTAAGTAGTAGGTACCTATTATGTAGTAGATATAGACACTTCTTTCTTTCATCTAATAGTAATAAGATAATAATAATTTCTAATAATAACAAAATGCGGTGTAAGTCTCATGACATAGTCGTAGGTCCGACGTCCGATAAAACTTGTTTCTGTTTCTACTAAGATATTTCGATAGCAAATTTTAATACTTAATTAGTTGGAGATAAAAATAATTATAATTGAATAAGGATATTTGCAGTATATTTTTATTTAAATAGTTAAATTAACTTAAATAAAACGGCACTCAAGCCAAAATCTCTTCACAAGAACAGTTAGTAGGGATGCAATACATTCAACAGATACGTGCACCCCTTTCCAACTATACTTGAGCGGAGATCTCCGCTTGAGTATCGTTCTGTAATACGGGCATAAGTGCGTAGCATCACATCAAATAAACTCTCTCACTGGCCCAAAGGCCTCATCATGTGAATTACGGAGAAAGAATGGATGGTTACTTGTTCCAGGCTACCTATTTCAGATTTTAAAGTTTACTTTAGGTTTTCTTTCACTGTTATATAAATGGTGTCTAAAAAGGCTCAAAGAAAACATTGTCATTTAACTATCATAATCTAATTTATTTAATTTTATCATTTAATTATATTTTTTTTTAACAAGAAACTATTACCCACTTATTAGTGGAGAATCTACCGTGTTGGCAACACCATAACTGAGGGTAAACGCGCCGGGTTCCCGCGACCGCGATCGCCACACGTTCAGTCAGTCCGGCTTCGCGCGCGTAACAGCCGAGATTCATCGCGTCCGACGCTCTAATAGAAAAAAAAACAATAAAAAAATAAAACCATTGATTTATCTGTATCATTTTGGCGGTAACGTAGCCATTAGTGATGTTCGCGTTAAAATAAAAAAAAAAGTGTTAGAATAATGCTTTACAACGATGATTCTAAGATCAAATAGTGATAAGGGTGTTTTATTTATTCAATACGTAGTAATTTGTGTGTAAGAGATGCAATATCAAAGTAATGACGACGACTTACAATATCGGATTTTTGGCGAATCCTTCAACTTTCCCATCGAGAACAAAACTATCGGAGGCCGGCGTAGAAAGTAAGTTTTACTTTTTAAAATGTTTTTTTTTTTATGTTTTGGTACGAATTCATACGGCCGGAGAGTATCCTTAGACCTTACTTCATACCTTTTTGCATTTCGGCTGGGGTATGCGCCTAAAAACCTGTTTCGCGTGAATGTCAGTGGATATTTACGCGAGCTGACCATATGATCTGCATAAACAGACTTGTCTGGACGATACGACATTCTTTTGTACATACCTAATACATGATATCTGCGAGATGTGACTCGTAAGTATTTTTTTGTAGACACGAAGTTGTGAACAAGCGAGAATTATTTAGATAGTAAGTAGGTATTTCACTATTTACTTGATAACAATAAATTGATTAGGTTTGTCACTGACATTTGTGGTCTACTCGGATTTCTTCTATTTATCCTAGCCAGAAAGATCTTTTTTATATCGGGGGCATGGCCAACCTTCAAAGGCTTTTGAGGAGGAGACTACCTGTATGAAACTAAGTAGATACTTATGTACCTGCGTGGGATTGTACCCCACTAAAATCGCATGCATTCTGGTGCTCATTAAAACTTAAGCTAGGTACTTGTACCTAGCTTATTCCTCTTGAGGAATTATATTAGGTACTTAGGTACAAATAGGTTCGGGAGTCCACATAGACCTACTAAGTAGCAATAGGTTATAAAGAAAAATCCTTTAGGTATTGTTAACATGGGTAAAAGGCTTTTGTTTACTATGTCTTGTCCAACAACTGCCTTGTACGAGACCAATGATACTACCTAACCTACTTATAATCACCTACCTAACTAATTCGTTAGATCCGAGCTAGATCACCTTTTTCTTGTCTTGACCTTTTTCTGAAACTAACTAGAGGTAGATAGGTACCTAGATAGTCTTAGGAGGACTAAAACATCTTTTGATGTATGGAGTTCGCTATCACATATCCCGATTACGCCCAAAAGGGCGGTCTTTATTTATAACAACCTTTTGTTTTAAAATATTCTCAAGCACGCAAATACCGAAGCTATTTGCAAATTCAATTCACCTAGGACCACGGCCTAGGTCATTCGATACGCCTACTAAACTGCTCTAGCCCTAAGCTCAAGTCACATTGTTTAAAAGGTTCTATTTGTAGACGTTTCAACATTACCGTGTATGGGAAATATTAATAGCGCCGTAAAGGCAATGAAAAGTGTAAACTGTAAAAGATTTATGTTTCACACTTATGATTTGAACTAATATTAGTACGGGGCGACTAGGTTTGGTTGTCACAGAGGTCATAATAGCTTAACAAAGGAAAAACGAACATTAATCGGAGTGAATCGGCATCAAGTCAAAAAGAGGTGCAGAATACCTAATGATAACTCCGACGCTATTCTTTGCCTCCGATCGATTACCTATCGATAACTGCTGAGACAATTAACTTCGGTTTCTATTAGCTACTTGATGTAGTTTAATTTTCTTTGACAGCAGAGAATTGGATAGAGGAATGCAATATTAAGTGTCATCATACCAGGTTTCGCACCATCCATTACTAATCTCATACATCCTTGCAATACCTATTTTACTACGCCAACCATCGATACGTTAAGTATAGCTAAATCGATTTGGCTGAAAATTGGTGGAGGCTTAGAACCAGGAGACAGAAAATAGGATACTTTTTATCCAAGTAAATACTAGACGGGAACGGTAAAAAATTGGGTTGTGCGTATGAAATCGCGGGCAGAAACTAGCTTTTAAAATAATTACTACAAAGAAAAACTATTGTCTATTAAAAGCCTTTATTGAATAATAAAATGGATACAACGCATAAAGATCAAACGTGGAACGTTCATTCGTACCTACGTATGTAGATATACATATTATAACATAGTAAACCCGCTAAGTACGCATGTACTGAGTCTGTTGAGGTTGAGGAAGTAGAGATAGGTAGCCATATAATATACCTTTTTAGTGATTGTATCTTTAAACTTGAACTAGGTATCATATAACTATTTTCCTTCCCTTTTTGGAAGGTAAAGAAGTTGGTTAGTTTATTTTTAATTATCATATCTAATCTAAAGCAATATTTTCGAACTTTAAGTTAATCAGGTACTGTCTTACGCTAGAATCGCTATACCGATTTTGATGGAATAGAGGTTTTATTTACGAAAATAAGGTTGCGAAATCGCTTGACGAAATCTTACGCTAGTCACGTCTCGAGTAAAGTCTAGGAGGGACTACAAAATAAAATATTTCTCGCCGAATACCCACTATCTAAACAAAAAACCCAAACTTGTTCTCAAAAGTATTTTTATCCAACAATTTTTATTAATCACTTGTTTTATTGTTATTAATGTTAATGAAATGAAGATGTCAGATGTTAAAAAAGGTAAAACAGGAATATGATACGGTCTCGTCGCAAAAAGGTACTTATGAATTGATGGAAATATAAATAACAATTAACGTTTAATGAAGGTACATCTCGCACCGTAGCCGGAGGAAAAATTAGAAGCTCATACATTAAACTCTTTAATGATTCTTTCACATTGATCATAAGTATTCGAGCTTTGGCCCAAAGAAATTTATCGCCTATAAAAACCTCTTCTACCTAAATGGATTCTCCCAAGATATAAGTTTATACATAACATAACATCACGCGTTTTATCCCCGAAGGGGTAGGCAGAGGTGCACATTCTACCACAGTACAATGTAACACCCACTTTTCACTAGTTGTTATGAGTCCCATGTAATAGGGGGTGAGCCTATTGCCATATACCGGGCACATTTCCAGACTCCGTGCTACTACTGAGAATTTTAAAAAACCCAGTAATACTTTGCCCGACCCGGGAATCGAACCCGAGACCCCTTGCCCGGCAGTCGCACTTGCGACTACTCGGCCAACGAGGCAGTCATAAGTTGGCAGAGGCAGATATAAGTTTATGACTAACTGTAATTGATTCCGTTAGAGAAAATCCCGTGCTATCCTGTTGAAAAGGTTGGATAACTGCAAATAAGTGTCTAATAAATCAATACAACTATAAACATTTTATTGACACATCAAGGCATCATTGATGAAGCTTTTACAAATTGAACTTCTCATTAGTCCAAATGTGAAAACAATTAGAGATCCTAAAGTAAAAACTACTCAATCCAGGAATTATATTGGCTTATTTGTCGCGCTGTGGACCACGCGGACCGTGGCAACGTGATATTAAAGTACCAATGTTAAACCGAGACCATGATTACAATCACAGTGGACTTAAGGCGGTATTTGTATGCCGTAACTAAGAGGAAGCAAGCTTGTTAAACCTCCTTGAACTTTGTGACCTCGCAAATTTTTAGGCTGGGGCCCAAAGTTGTTTGAGACATCCCAATTAGTGCCCATTGATGATGTGGACCAAGTAGGTCACGATAAAAGAGCTGCTAAAGCAGGAGTTGATTCCGAAGAGCACAGAAACGTCTGAGGTATTAAATTAGACCAAAATCGTCGTGTGGATAACAAAGAGTAAAACATATTTATTAAGGGAACAACTCGTTCCTCTAAGAAAGATTTTATCTAAATGCTCTTAGGAGACCAAGGTCATTTTTTTGTGTAACCGGTTGGAATTTAAAAAAGTCTTTATCAGCTGGGATATTTACTTATAAGTCGGAAAGAGCACCGATGTGATAAATTTAGAAACTGACAAATTTTGAACACAAAATAAAATGAGATGTCACGAATTATTTTGCCATTTAAAGTTCTAAATCATAAGAGGTGTGACCAAAGATGATAATACTATAGAAAAGGAAGCGATCATTTACAAAGTCAAGCTACATACGAATAAAATTTAAATATTTAAGTTGGTTAAGACTTGACTAGCAAATGGTCCGGATAATCCTGCGTGCTTTCGGGGACCTTGAGATGTAGCCAAGGTCTCACGTAGCTTTTCGAGATGCCTTCGCAAAGCGTGGGCTGTGTTACTAGTTGGGTGGTGTACTCGTTGAATGAAGTCATAGTCTGCTCCATTCAAAATTTTCGTACCTACCATTAGCGACCTTGTTAGGTTATTGTTTTAGAGACCCTGAGCAATAAATTATTCTGGATGGATTCTAAGGATGTTGTCATAGAGATTTTTTTTTGCATGTTGCAAATATTTCGATGGTTTAACAATGCTTGTTTTGTACTATGCTAATGATTGATTAAAGAATTAATGTTGGGTACCGAAAGTGTAACAATAAGAATTATACTACCGACTTCGAAGAAATATGAAGTTTTAGAAGGTTTCACTACTGTTGCATCATCCGAGCAATTTTTCTCACATACTTTTCGTGTCTATTACGTAGTTAAACCATGTTTCAATTGTAATACTCAATCTATAGTTATCATAATTGTAATGGATTACTTGTTGTTTAATTTGTAGGACCTCTAATCTCACCTCTCACCTTGCATTACAATTTTAAGAGGGTCGAACTCGAAAATTCTTCCACGGTTACCTCTTTGTCTCCCGTGGGAGTCTAAACATCAAACAATGAAGCCTGGTGCATTGACCATGGTGCAACCCCTCTGTACTGAGGTAAACGACCATTGTACTGAGGGTGGCACCCCCAAAGAGCCGATGGCCTTAATTGCCTCACGTGCATCGCGGCAGATGGCTAGCAAGGTGCGAGTTAGTGAAGTCCCTCCTTTATCGATAAAATGCGCTTGCGACTGGTCTTTTTATTTTGTACAGTTTCTGTATTTGCGTTCTGGTTAGTTGGTAGTCCGAATTTTATTATTTTTTATTTTATGATTTGTGCATTGCGTACTTTGGTGTTTTTGAAGTGGTAAGGACATTAAAAAATAGATTTGTACCGACCAATAGTAACAGACGTCGCTTTTCTATGCCATTTCATGTTGTTAATTTTATTCGAGTCTTTTTTTACTTATTCTTATGTGTTACATAAGAAACATGAATTTGGTGCTTAACTTAGTTAATTTAAACTTTAAATCATCTTAAACTTCGTAAACTATAAAAAATTCTTTACTATTATTTTTTATCTTAACACATACCTATTTGTTAAACAATTTGCTTACAAAATAATAAAAACAGACTTGCTTTCCGCGTTCTGTATATCTGTGTATTTCATCAATAAAATATCGATAAGTGAATTGTCCAGCCGTATCTAACGCGCCTTTCCTATGAATACCAAAGTAATTGGGGTGACTGTAGGACTTGACTTTCACACGATTGCAACTGCACCTAATGCTAGAACATAACAATATTATTTACGAGTTTATTAAACCAGCCAGTGAACTTTTTACGAGACTTTACTAAGTTGACATTTCAGGAAGGAGTTTTTTCACGTAATAACACAGTAATAAATGGCTACAAGGAACACTTAAATGAATTATTTATTACCATACGTAGTCATGACAAAATAACTTTGACTCACCACATGAACGTTTTAATAATAATTATCTATGAAGAACCAGTCGAATTTCCGACCACGTGGAGACAAGCCATATTTTTTTCTTATTTTATACATTCAATAGACCAGCTGGTTTGATGTCAGAAGAAATATTGTATAACATTTTAAAGGGGAGCCCAAGAAATTGAGGGAGCTATTATTTTTTTTAACCGTCTTAACAAAAGTTCGTATGAGCCTAGTTTGTTATCCACGAGACGGATTCGCAATGGTTGACGAGTAGGTACCTTTTTTTGGGCCATGAATAAGTAACATGGGTCGGTTCTGTATTTGTGTCAAAGTTCATCAAGGTTCTTTAAGTAGTGTCCCAAGGATTGCGGAACGAGATCGAAATTTATTGACACTCCCTAAATTTTACGAGCTTTTAAATCATGTAACATTTTATACACGTCTGGGTACGAGAAATTTATAGTCATAGACGATCGATGTACTGTAACGACATTTTTTACAATCTACAGAGGCTCCAATGAATTTTAAAGGAATCTATAATCTTACCTGAAAAACGACAAATATGACAATAAGATTTTGATATGAAATCATCATTCCGACAAGGTTCGATTCAGCAAAAACATCGATTGTGTACACAACGGATGAATGAATCGATTTATGCCAGTGATGCGTAGGTGTTTCGATAAGCTGCACCCGTGTTGGCGCGTGCTATGCCTTCGAGCCGGGTGCGTTTAGAATTACTTATGCACCGAAGATGTTTAACGTCGTGAGTTTATTCAAATGATGTTTTTGCTACCCTCACGGTGCGTCAGAACATTTCTTCGTAGTCGTTTGTAAAGATCGACGATGTTTATCAAGTATCCCCTTAGTTTGGTCAAAAGTTTGCTTTTGTCTCAAAATCTTCAACTGTGAAAAGGCAAACAACTAAATGCTTTAAGAATGAAATCCGGTTTAGAATAAGCATTCAATTTGTTAAGTACGGGTTTTTGGAAATTGGTTAAAAATAACACATCCATCACTCGTACTTTTCATATCTTATGCCCTTTGCCATTGTTATAATTATGTCCAGGATATTCGTCATTGTTTTGTTTTTATCAGTGGTTTACAGGAAATTCTACACGTTGTCAATTTGTTTTAATTGTGTTTATAGTTTATTTTTCTTTGTAAGTATCTTTAGCTATAAAAGGAAAATAGAAGACTTCAAACCAACCACGATATTATATATTTTTTTCAATCCTGGCAGATGTTTTATCGTTGCAGTGCCCTCTTCCTTTGCATGTAGAATGTATTTCCTCGTCTGCTATCCTATTAATTTGTTTAACTAAATACCGGTATTAATTATATGTTTTTATTTATATCACAGCAGCTGTCGAGTTTTTTACTATCATGTATGAGGACATTATTCTAGACCACACCTTTACATCGCCAATACCTGTATGATAATGTTTCAATTTTTTATGACCGTTTTGCTGCTAAATAATCTTGCAATTGTCGAAACCACAAGCACCTATAAACTTGAAACAGTAAAAACTTCATACTAATGCGGGTATTAAGTTCTATGGAGAAATTCTGAAGGGCCCCTATGTTTTAGATAATTTCACTGTTTTATGGAAAGCATTGTTAGTTTCCCATTATCATGCATGAGGGTTTTTTAAATAGTTATCAATTCTTTTATTTCCGTCAGCCATATGGCGATCGAATCGATTTTATGGATCTTCGGCCATGTTACATAATGTTGTATTAAAATAAACCTCGTACCGGTCGTGCCGGATATTTGTTGAGCATTTTTTCTTTTCATAATGTTTTCCTTTACTTTAAACCGAGCGATCTTACTTTTAATGAAGATGTTAGCCTTATTGTAAACGTTTACATCTCTTATTTCAAGATGTCGTAAATGTTTTAAGAAAACACTAAACGTATGTTCTTCTTGGTTTGCAAATCATCAAGGAATGTGTGCCTTTACATACACTGTATACCTTTTTTGTTCGATGTTGAGATATTCTGAATCATTTGAAATATCTCGTAATTCGTTGGTAGGTAGGTTACTTTAAGACTACGGTATTTTAAGACGTTATCTTTTTCCTCTCTATTTAACCCGATACATTGTAACTCGAGAAGCTTACGATTACAATCAGTTAGTAAGTTTAATAGAATCAGGGTTTGCATCAAATGCATAATGTTTTACCCGTCCTTAATTATCATCATTCCTGAGCTCAACAACCATGTAATCGGTTCTCATTGCTTATTTATTCATTCCTAATTAAGTAGTAATGGTATCGTTTAGTTATCAGGCAGCGTGAACGCCATATTGTTCATGACTCACGGTCCTGACATGCTCTGATGGGTTGCTGGAATATATTAAGTCTTGTACTAATTCTGGTTTTGTACAAGTTTTTTCAATACCAATTCGCCTATTGATAGCATCTTGATCATTTATCATTTATCATGGTTTTGTTAACCTTTGTATTGTTCTTATTGGTTGAAGTTCTGTTTAGGTTTTCGCGTACGTTTTTAGAATATTTATTTGGATCATCTATTTTATTAGACTGTTTTAAGTCGGTACAAGCTTTATTCACAATTTCATGTCTTTGCTTAGGGTGTGAGCTCGCAAGCATTGATCTACATTAACAATTCAAATTTTATTCATTTTACAATAAGATTGGATATATTCGGTGTAATTCCCGCATCGAATTACCCAATCACGCGTGAATGGAATCAAAATACTGATTGTAATTTATTGCACTTATAATAAACGTAAGGGTAGTCGTACCACCCTATTTTACAGGTAACCATGGCATATTCCCACGAGTTTAAAAAACAGGGGGCTTGCATAGCTTCGGACAAGGGGCTAAAGCATCGGTGCATGTCCTTTCTGATCTTTTTATCTAAATTTGTAAACGATGAACAAGCAGATGTGGTGATGTTTATTAAATTTCCGATGTTCCCAAGGATTTTAACCCCAGAATTGGATTAAGTTGATTGAAGTGACTTGTTAGAGAATATTGAATTACATGTACCTTGTAGATAGATGTCAGATGGACAGTTACCGCATGGCAACTGAAGTACTTGGCAGGGCTAACCTAGTTCTTTTGTGACTTTTAAAAAGACTAGACATTTGGTCTTTCCGTCCCCTTTTATATCCGCTATTATATACTCCATTCACAGCACTAGGCACCGCATTAGCATTATACAGGATTTTTTCAAAATGACTAGTGTTGTATTAGTACAAAAAGGTTACGTCTTTTATCTCCATTTCAACGCTACGATTAATAAAAGTTTCTTACATCCATTAGGAGGGACTCACGGTTACCGAGATTATACACAACAAATATTCCTCAAAACCTGTTTTGGGAATTTCGAGAAAACGATTTTTTTAATCACCCCTTTGGTTTCAAAGGGACACTATTGTTAAGATTTTTAAAGTGCATTGCCCTTTAAATGGGTCATTTACTAAGGGGCTTTTGAAGTACACAAGCAAGTTGTAATCTCCTATTGTTTATTTCGCTTTCAATGCAAAAATAAAGTATTCAGACAGAACACTGCATATGTCTATAGGCGACTTTATGTTGGTGCAAACCACACAAAACATTAAAAACATATACCAAGACACCAAAATTCATCAAACAATTTGTTACACCATCAAAAACTATAGCGAAAGGAAATGATAACACCATAAAATAAACATAATACTATACACAAAAGCTACCCCAACTTTAATCACTCTCCATTGAGTTGATCCACTACCAAAAGGCATTACGTTCTTGCTTTGTTATTGGTTCGCTGCGCGCATCCCTCGCAGGCGCAGCTGCGCAATAATCAAGCGGTGCGTGGGGGGCGCAGATGGCGTACGCGCACTCCCGCCCGGAATTCAAATACATAGTACCAAAAATCGATATTTTGTTACTCGTTTTTTCACTTTGATGAGAGTTTAGTTATCTTTGTCGTGTGTCTTGTGTTGATATTTCTATTGGGATTCTGTCAATAGTTAATCTTCTATGGTTTTTAATAGGGATTTTAAGTCGTCGTAATTTTTTATGCGAAATACAGATTATTGAACTGTTTTGTTTTTACCCGATTGTAGGAAGGTTATTGTCTAACTTCATGCAAAGATAAATGTTTGATAATTCTCAAAGATCTAAAATAGCGTGGCTAGATTTGCCACAACAGTGCTCAAAATACTGTAACTTCGAGGAGATCCATCGACTCAAGTATTTCTATTACCTTATAATTAGCAACTGTGAACAAAATAATCGATTACCAATAAATGATTCATTAAAAATCGATAAAAACAAAAAAGCTCCCGTTTTCGAACTTTACGGGAATCGATAATTGCAAATCGGTATCGGTATCGTGAATTCGCCGTTCGTTGACACGTGGCAAGCCAGATGGCGTATCACCTGCCGTCTGAGGTAAAGAGGTGTAGTCCTGTATGGGTTTGCGGAACAAGACCGTCCGGGACTGCATTCTTTAGTAAAACGAATTCCCATCACTACTCGGTCGTTGACTTGTTCGATTTCTTACTAAACTTCTTTTTTTTTGCTTTATGGTCTTTCGGAACCCTTTTGCACTTGCTAATTAGTTCAATCTCGTATCTGACTATTCATTCATGTTTTTATCTCCATAAACGATGAAGTTTGATTGTACTTGTTCCAAATTAGTCTTTATGGATCAGGTGATGACAACTGTGGAACTGTTTACAATTTGGAACTTCAATGCCTCAAAAACAAAACAATACCACCTCTGTTCATAGCAAAATAACACTCTAAATCCTTACTAATATTATAAATCGAAAAGTGAGTTTGTTTGTTTGTTCCGCTATCACACCGTAACTACTTACTATATCGATTGCTTTGAATCTATGCAGACGTAAAGTTAGAAGTCCGGATTAAATAATAGGGTACTTTTTACCCCGAAAAAAAAAAATGATATTCCCGAGGGAAAACTAAAGTTTTGGTATAGATGGCGCTGTGTATTGGTATATTATTATGTCACAGGCTACTTTTTATCCTTTTGTGATGCGAGCGAAGCCGCGGGTAAAAGCTAGTCGCTAATAAAAGCTAGGACAAAAATAAATCAAGCAATGTTTTCGCAGCCCATAACTCTGCAATAATGTAATAAACTGAAGCAATTTAGAGGCATGGCTAGGAACAATGACCTCATACAATAATACGGTTTTCCAGAGGCCGGCCGCAATCTGTTTCTCATATGCTGTCACGTAATTACTTATTGTTTATGATATCGTAGGCCATCTATGGAGTATGCTCTTGTTTAGGGAATAAACAAGCAAAAAATATGATTGATGTCATTTTGAAAATGGAGGATCGAAGTATTTAAATGCTTAGACTGTTTTCTTCAACTCTTATGTAGTCATTAGACGAATTCGCTAATAGTAATAGTTAAATAACATTGATACCAATTTTCCGATGATCAGTTGTTAGATTACTTTGGTGTAATCAGTCCTCAATCGTCCTTAAACTAATTAAAGTAATATCAGGAGAAAGTCGTGTGGCGTGAGTGAGGTTACTGGAGGCCCAATTATCCCCCTCCCCAATCCGCAATCCCCTCAAACTCTGAATCCCCAACAATCCTCAAATCCTAATCCGCAAAAGGCCGGTAACGCACTTGTAACGCCTCTGGTGTTTCTGGTGTCCATAGCCGACGCCAATTCCTTACCATCAGGTGATCCGTCTGCTCGTTTACTGGCCTATCCCATAAAAAGTCTTATTTGAGTATTAATGTTCATGTTCATTTTATCTTCACTAACAAATATCTTGTTCCAGTAACACAATCCTCTTACTCTTTATTACACTTATGTATATTTGCATCCGTGCTATCATTGACTACATGTTTTCTCACATTACTTGTATCTCCTACATTCACCAAATAATGAGGATTAGTAAGTAGATATATGATTATGGTGAATTCAATTTATAGAAATGTATCCTTGACTCTGGTCTCTTTGGAGAAATATCTGGAAATAAAAGGCGTGAGTATGTGACCTGAAAGACTAAAACGATTTTGAATTTGATCCGAAATGAAGTCATAATCAGTGTCCTTTAAAATTCTTTTCGCATTATGTATCGTATATTTTTTTGACTTTAAGACAACATGTTTAATATCAGTGAGTAATGTAATTTTAGAATTTACAATGTAAAACGTCATTCGTAGTATAATATTTTGTTGTATGGGTTTTTAAAAGTTATGGCAATTGTAATATGAGAAGTAACTCAAGTTCAAGATATTAAAGACTTCCATTACAAAATGTACTTTAGAACTACTTTTGGACACACTAAAAAAGTAAATAATTGTACCGCTATATTTACTCTTGCTTCCGATACAGAAGCACAAAAGGTTGTTAACAAAACTGCACATTTTCTAAGCACGCGACGTTAAAAAACCGGGACAAAAAAGGTCAATATTATTAATAAAAAAATCCTTATAAATAAATGGTTCATTAGCGCTTTCTCTAAACACCTTTCGGGCGCGTGCGTAATTATTGTAAGACGATATAATAAGGGAGGAAGTAAAAAAAATAAAAGTCGGGGTGGAAATGTCAGGCCATGTGTGCGGGGGCGAGCCATAGCCATTGTACTGCCCCAAGACATTAATCTTAGAGGGTGGCCAGGTGAACACCCTTGAACTTTTGTGCTTCCGATAATACACGAAGCTGACCGAAAATTTTTACAGCTGTTTTTTTTTCAGTAACCTACAAATGGTCAAACAAGTATGAAACTTTAGATTCTAGGAAATATGAACTGATTAGGGAATTGGGCCTAATCTATTCATGATTGTGATGCAAATGTATTTCCTCAATATTTTCCAAAAGGAAACTAGAATAAGGAAGTGGTTTAATTCAAAAAAAAAAAAAAAAAAAATTCAAAATTCTTTATTATCTTAAGAATTACAATATCTGTCTAACATTGAGGCAGTCCCAGTAAGTTATTATACAATACTTGTGTTGGGACTGACTCGATCCTTTCTTTATTTATTTAACACTCTTAAGAATAATAACCTCGAGATCTGCTAATTAAAGGAAAACAACAAAAATTAAAGTAGATATAGTAAAATAAGAAATAAAAAGTTACTAATATAAAAAAAAAAACTATGGTAGAACGGTACGACATGTTAAAGCAATTGATTTGTATTTTTTTTTTGTGAGAGTAGATGTATGAATCGATGTGCGTGTGTGTGTGTGAGAAAGAGAGTGAGTGAGTGAGTGAGTGAGTGAGTGAGCGAGTGAGTTTATGTATGTATGTATGTATGTATGTGTGTATGTATCTGTTTGTATAGTGTTTGTATGTTTGTTATTGAATTCTAATCAAAATGTTCTCAGTGTCTTCGTACGACAAAGTTTTTAACCATTCCGTTAATAACCTCTTACATTCACTGAGAAGTCTGGGATAAATTTTGATTTTTGCGTTTATTTTATTGTAGATATAAGATGCCTGCGTCACATACTGTCTCTTAGCAAGAGTTGTTCGGACTTTAGAAGTGTGCACCACGATACCTCCTCGCCTTCTGTCTTGTTGGGGTTTACTGTATGCTTAATTAATTATAGCTACAATTCCATTTGAAACATTTGTTATAATTAGTTACGATTCCAGTTTAAACATTTTGAAGTGTGACTATGTTGACATTTGATATTCTTGTGGTATAGGAACTCCAACCAACTAGATAAAGAACAAGCACTTGCTCGAGGTTAAATTATTTCAATCCATCATTCATTACTGGGAACTTAATAAAACTACTAAGTATATAGTAACCCGAATGACTTGTCTATCACAAATCATTATCCTGCTAAATCAGCGTTTTAATATCAAACATACTCATAAACTTTGAACAAACTTCTAGCTAGAGGTACCCTGTGAATTAAACTGAAAACCAATGTCCAAGTATCACTAAATAAAAAAGATTCCATCAGCTCCTCACGTTGGAGTCTAAGTAATTTCATACATGTTGCAACATGTACTGATGCTAATCGTTTCAAAGGTAGCAGCTGGTCCTTTTGTACGCTCCCCTCATATGTGTCCTAATGTCATCTATGTATAACTGAATTTAATTATGACCCTCACTTTACTTAGCTTTTTTAGCTTTGTCAGGTTTTCTGTTTAGATAAAACACAAACATTTCAAAAAGTAGATCTTTCTTTAAAATTTGCACGATAACTAAATGTTTTAAAATCTGACCTTTACAAAGTCTGATAAACTTTATCCAATACAAAAAATACAGATAAAGAACCTCGATGTTCTGGTCCGTCTAACGCAATTAATTTTAATCAATACATTGATAAAATTGAGACGATCGACAAACAGACGCTAAATGGTATCGGGGTTCAGCAAAAAGTTCACATATGTTTTAAATGTGTCATCCACGGCATATGGCTGGACGGCTGTTGCCTTTGACACATCGCAATAGTATTGAAAAAAGGTCCCCTCTATTTGACTAGCAAGTCGGAAGTCGCTTCCAGATTCTAAGAGAAAATGTTTTGTAATCGACACATACCTTATCCAAATTATGTTTTCTATTCTTCCTTGCAGAAAAACAAAGATAAAACATCCCATATATGGCAAAAGTATATCCATCTTAAAGTAACCTTTAAAAGCGTCCACTTAATTACAGAAATATATGTCGCAGATGAGACTGATATAGGTACTACTAACAATAAATGTGATGAATCGCGCATGACCACGCAAGACCTTTATCCAATGCGTGAGAAAGTACATTAAAATAGTCAAGGGTTTCTATTTTCGCATGCATCCCCTTCAAATATGTCTGCCGTCCATTGTATAAATACGAACCATCCTTTCATCTAATGTCTATTTATCTATTTGTAAAGGCTAAACCTGTTTCTAACAATTATAACCCCTGTCTATGAATCTATCTTAGTTCAGGTGGACTAAGCTTTGTGTAGCATGATTAATATAATATAATAGTCTCAAGGGTGAGATCAGAGTCTGTGAGTAGGTAAATTACAAGTAATAAAAGATGGTTTTATAATAACTATCGTGAGACATACTTTACTAACTAAATTACTCACGCGGTCGCCGCGACCGCGCACGCTGCTCATGAGGAAGAACCCCTCTGTGGTTCGAAACTAGTAGAAGTTTTCTCAGTATATTCACGTGAGTAACCCGAGATTTTTAGTTAATAAAAGGTGGTGTGTTAAGGATATAAGAATATTATCATAAACCAACCAGTCGCTTTATAGTTTGCAATTGAATGCGGATATAGTACAAATCAATTAGAAATGTCCACACTGCCAATTGTTACCAATGAAAGTTCTTAATGGTCGATGAAAGTTTCTCCGACACATTTAGTTTCAGAGTAATGATCGCTTTGGCTTGTTTACTATCATAAATATCCTTAGTTATTCAAATTCTCAAAGGAGATTGAACTCACCCTGATAGTAGTCCTTCCGATACATTACACCTACACTTTAAAATTGTTAACAACGTTGTTCCTCGCTCTTTCATTCCTCATAAATATCAATTCTACATTGCAGAATTCACTAGCCAGTACTAGATCATCCTTGTCTCTTGATTATAAAGCTTCCTTTTATGATTCAACAACGATCCAATTTATTTCCAGACAGTGTGAGAACATCGCACTAATTTCGCAAAGGGGTGTTTAAATAATAAAAGTCTCATATATTCTCCTATGACTCTAAATAGAAAATAGCGTCCATTGTATAAGCAATCATTCATTTGGGTCGTCTCATTTATGACTATCATCACTTGAATGGAAGCACTTGAGTTGATATCGGGGAATTTTAATGTCTTGAACAAAACTAGATCGTAAATGAAAAATTATAAGGTCCAAACTGGTTTTTAAGAGGGAAACCTGTGTTCGGATGTAGAATAAAAAGTAAATTTAAAATGAAACACTAGTCTTTAATAGGTGCCTGCGATACTTATTTCACTTTTTTGTGTGTTTCATCATATCCATTGATGTAAGGTTCATATTTTGTACTATGATGCAATTGCATCCTACACGACTTGCTGTTAACATTTCTAAAGGCTTCAAAGTTAAATTTTACTAGAAGATAGGATACCAGTTAGGAAAATTTTATCCGAGCATCCAATAAACTTCAGTGAATTGCATGTTAAGTGTGCTTAGGGATTTTTATCTGGTCAAAGAATTTTCTCATTATCCATGAGAGCCTCTTAAATCATTGTCAAGCTTCACAATATTTTTTGCTATTAATCTAAAGGACGACAAATTAATTCCCCTTGATTGCTCTGTATTGAATTACGCACTGGGCCACCGCATCGAGTTGACTTTCCCAGTTCTCATCGGCACAGATTCCGGTGTCATATTCCTTGGCAAAAACAATATGGAGTACAATATTTGAGTTCCTACGAGTTTTATGGTCCTTGTGTTTCATATTATGTAATATGTATAAGCCTTCTTATTATGTAACGAAAAGTAATTTGTTGTGACGGTCACATAAATATAGATGACGGAAACTCTTCAATGGCGCGATATCGCAAAATTTAACAACTGTTTAATGAACCAAACTTTGATAGCGTGACTCTTGATAGTGACTAAAGCCTATCCAATAAATAACCGCTTTTGATAATATGTTTTTTAATAGTAATACTTTTACTATTCTTATTCATACTGTAACTGTCTTCATTAAACATTCCTTGCTTTATCTAGAGGTACAAATTGTCGTGACTCATCCATTCACGATTCCACGTCGAATGCATATGTCATCAAGGCATCTTATTCAACTTGTAATATTCATATCATGTTTGTCTTAATTATTTTAACTGTAAACTTGACTCTTTATAGCTTTGTCTTAATTGTGCGAGAGATCATTTTGTAATATAAAGCGATAGACTTCGAAGAAAAGAGTGAACTATAGTATAAATGTGATACAAAACAGTGTTTTGTTCTAATTGAATCATGGGAAAATGAATTATAGGAGATATGTGAACGATCGTTTACGGATTCTCTCATTCATATTGTTATTGTAATAGACGAATAAGCAAATATTACTTCTTTGATGAGAAATAGTTTGTACTTCTGCAAGTTGATCGTATAATTTTAGTACATCGTTTGTTTTATTTTTATGAGCGGCAATGTTTCTTATCTACTGAACCTTATTCAATTGGCCTTATCCTATTAATAAAGCTTAATTCAGAAAGCTGTCGTTTGTGACACCAGTGCTTCGGGAACGTATTGAAGTGAGACTAATTGTTAAATATTTTGGATTGTTGATATTCTTTAATGTTTCTTTGGAGATATTTATGGCTGGTTTCTTTCAAATTATCTTCCATTATAATATTGTATGTTAAAAATGTTTTGTCGATCTTGTTTCTTCATCGATATGATCATTGACAATAAAATTGGTACCAAAATTGGCCACTATTGCCCAAAATCTTCAAAGACTACATCATCACTCCCAAACATTTTATTACTGCGTTTATTAAATATGCCTACTGAATCACATTTGTGACCCGAAAAAACATCCTTAGCGCATGTTACGTACATGTCTAGACTTTTGGCGCCACAGGGTTTATAAACTTTATCGTTCATTCCTTCCCACGGGATAGGTGTATGCACTTTCGTGTTGATATGACGCAGAAACGAAACATTCTTGTACTGATTTTCTTAAAATTTGATTGCCTGTGCGATACGATTTTCATTCTCAATTGAAATGGATTTGTTCTGTTATATGTATATCTGTATTAGGGTTTTAATATTCTCGGTGGAAAACGACCAAAGACACTTGTGTCAACTTTATTGTCCAATGCATATTCATTAGTAAATTTTGACAGGCTAATTAAAATTATAATGCATGTAGATTGTGGGTACCCATGCCAGCATGTTTTCAATTTTAAACCCAGATCAGATTAGGTTTCATTTATTTATTAATATGTATTCGATATACTTTGCTTATCGGTTGACCTATATGAGCGGTATTATGAAATGTTTAAAGCTTACCGATAACTTTAATTGAATCATTTGCATGTGTTCGTGTGTTATTTCCTGTGTCGTAGTATTTTTTTTGACCCCATCTTTGACTCATGTGTAATTATTTTCTTTGTAGTCACGTTTCCGTCCAAATTTAAACTTTGGTCCTAAAATTTGTAGAAGTGGAAATGTGCAAATATCATACAGCAAAATAATGATTTAACTGAACAGGATGTCAGTAGTCCAAGGCTTTGGATATGTTTAAGCCTATGATGCAATCTCATTCGTAATTCGATATGAATAATGAATGAGCTGCAAAGTTAGTTCATTCTATTTGAAGCATTGCCATCGATTCTATTTGTGTCTTGTAATAATTTCTCTTTTGAAACGGACTATAGGCAATTAGGTACGACTGAAATTAATTGCATTGATGAACTACTTAATGCCTTATTACTTTTTGTATCAAATATACACAGGGAAACTGGTCCTACGATCCGAACAGCCAAACTCTTTGCTTAAAAATTGTATCGTAATTCTTGATTCTCTCTTGACTTGACATGACATAAATATTAAGTGCCGATTCCTCATTCGCTGCTCTAAAATGGGAATTGGAACAGAATAATAAACATGTTTTCCTCCTATAAAACGTTGCAGTAACAAATCGACTGAAAATCAAAGTTACGTGCAAGGCGACGTCCAAATGCAAGTCACTGACCAGGTAAAGAACATGTAAATTTCTAACGGGCGCTTAGAATGTTTTGAGTACACCCGAAGTGCTAATAAGCAGGTCATATAGAAGGGGACAGAAGACAGGAAACACGGGCGATGCGTGAGTTAACAGGACGTTTCCTCAGGGTACCCCTTGACAATTTTTTTCATTTCTTTGTCCCCCTTTTCAAATTGGCGATGCCCATTCTTTTGTTTTGGTTTGAAGGAAATGGTTTGTTTGTTAATTGCTTGCTTGCAGTGAATGCAATCTAGGATTGCTACTGGAAGTGGGTGGTCCTTGTCGAGTAGTTAGTAATTTGAGAATGCGAAATTATAAATGAATGCATCTCTGATTTTTGAAACAGTATAATGAGTGCCTTTTCATGCATGTAGTTATTTATGGTTAATATGAAATATTTTGTGCTTTTGATACCCAATTAAATATAATGAATCAAGTTCAAGTTTCGAGATATAGTTGGACAGTGAAAATTAGAACTTTAAAAGCATTTATGATAGTTCAAGCCATAAAATAAAAAACTATCGTCGGCTATAATTGAGAATAGTATTTCGTTAGTAACTACAATATTGCTTTGATTTCATTTTTGAGGCCAAAACCGTAAAATAAAATATAACGGATTCACGGCCAGCTTACGCACCTTTCGATAGAAATCTTGAAGGAACATAATTTACTTTTAACAATGTTATAGGTCCCTGTTTTTTCGTTCCGTTTCCCGAAATAATCGTTCGTGAAATCAAATGTACTACATCAGGGGGTGGTCACGACTGGACAGGTGAAATGACGACACAAAATGGCTACCACTTCCTCATTTAAATTTGTTATGGCTCATGTGTGATTAAAATGTAATCTAAGATAGTGGAAGTTATTAATAATTATTATTATTTACCCCCTAATACTTGTAATGTCATTTAATTTCGACATTTCCGTCGCAATCACAACAGTAATACGAAGATATTTTCTTGAACATATCCTTCTTATTTATAAAGAAATCATGAAGGAAGGACCATCCTACGCCATACTCGACTCCTACGCCCAAACATATTCTTCGTTGAATAAAGACGCAACAAAAATTTAAGAACATTTAAGAAGTTTCGAAGTGAGCAGAAGTCTCAAGTGGCTGATGAATGGACAACTAAAACTTCAACATTACAAGGAAACTGAACAGTGAAACATCTTTCTTATCGAATATATCTGATTACATAAAATTTCGTATCTGACATTGCCCTTACATTAAACATAATCACAGCGCATTTACAGTATTCTTATCATTGTGTGGCTGCGGAAGTAATGTAGATAGCGCTTATTAATTCAGAACTAATATTTGGACGAAATTCCAGACGTCTGATCAAATAGTTGACGAGTAATTGACAAATTATGTAGGAAATGGAAATCAATGAAATTCCAAAAACAATCCCTGAGGACTCCTTAAATAGAATGATAAGCTTTATGACTTCCTGGGAATACTAAAGCTGAAGTAAAACTTAGTACATTGAAGACTTTACGACATAAATCATCAACAAAATTGCATACGGTACGGATAACTGCCGTTGCTCCATAACCATCACGTTCGACATTCGCAACACCCATCCCTGCAAACACCGCGTCCCCGTTATCCAAAATTAGTTTAGCATCCGGCCCACGTTCCTACCCTCTTGCTTGAAGATTTTTTGCTAAAATCGAAAGTGCCGTTCATCCGAAACATGTGGTTTAGTTTGAGTGTCTTGGTTTTGAAGAATTTGCAGAATTTCTTTTATTTCCTTATTATTAGAATTTTTGGTTCGATCAGTTCTAGTATAGTCTGTCCAAGTTTATTCGATTCCAAGGTGTTTGTATCAATTGTGCATATAAAATTTATAGCAGCTTGAAGAAATGTATGCCTTTTAAAGTTTACAAAGAACTTTAATGTACCATGAGTGTTGTAATATGTTTGCTTTATTGCCTCTAAGGCTTTGAAATATCACCCTTACCTTTGCTTTGGGAATTTTAATACCATGTGATTATTTTTCTTTATGTAGACTACGCTGACCTATCCTATAAAAAGATCAATTTTTCTTTGTAGCTTTCTATTACCAGACTACACCTGCTTACCTTTGCCTTCGTTGCGTCACATTCCCACTGCGGGGTAATGATTTCTATACCTGATTTTCCATCCTTTTCTTTCTAGTGGTACGGTGTATTTGTTGTCTCTGTCGATGGAATTGCTGCGTCCCTTACAGGGTTTTTGTTGTTCCCCACACCCTTATTACGTGCTGCGTATGCGCCCTATGTGGGTGTGTTAGTGAATATTTATGTGTGCGTTTGGGAACTTGTACTTACGAATAGAATTTTTCGTCGGCAGTATTGTTGTAGTTGTAGCTTTCGGTGCGTGTGAGTCTGCCGTCGGGTTCCCGAAATGTGATTTGGGTGCAATTTTGGCGGGAACCTTAGGGAATATCATAACTCGAAGATGTTTTGTTAATTGTACTAGTTGTATTGTGTTATTAAACTGTGGTGATGTTTCAACGTGAATGATGGGGTTTTGGATGTCGGAGTTTTTTTTAATTCGTCGTGATGTTAAATGTGTGAGTAATATTTGAAGTTTTTGTATGATACGTGAAGCAAATCAATAAATTTTATTCTACCGAACATTCCATATACGAGAGACAGATCAATGCTGCAAAAATCCAGTTTTTCTTGTCAAAGTATTCGATAAAAGCATTACCAAAGAATCAAGATGGATCACTTTATAAAATTCTTTAAGATAAGTTGAAAACTCGAATCGACTCATTCCTTTCCTTATTCCGTTCGTGTATTTGCAATGAATGAGAACACGAACTGGTTTCCATATCAGCTGATAGCTCGAGCACGGTATGCATAAATAAAGCACAGGTTTTGCTGCGCCGAAACATGCGCCGATTCAAGAATTATTAGTCGTCTTAACATAGGTGCTTCTACACGAAACTCGTTCTTCGAAGAAATTTAACTAGCACTGCCGATCGATTTTATATTCTATGCCTTTTATTATAAAGTTGTTTTTCAATTATTGCTAAGCTTAAGGGCTGGTTTACTTCGTCGAATTTCATTGTGTGTCTACGGGGGATTCTGGCGCCAATATTTTTTTTTCTTTTTTTAATAAGGCTGTGGTGAATAATAGGAACAGTGAGAAGTAATTGTTTAAGTAGCAACATTGACGATATAAATGTTGGTAACATTTTAGTGATATTCAAGAGGGATTTAATGTGCTGAATATGTTCTTATTTGTTGGTGGTAAATACGTTTTTGTTCTTAAAAGTATATTTATATAGAAATTAATTTAAAAAATATTGAATGTACTCTGTTTGCTCTATAGCAGTATCGGGTTTTTTGACGATACGTTAATATTAATGATCTCACTGGTTTTGGTATTGATAAATAATAATTGTAGTCTGTACCTACAGACAAACAGCTGTTTTTCCTTATATATTTACCTGAACTTTGGCCTAAAATTGTGTAGATTCTCTAAATTCGGAACAAAATCGGAATTTCCTAAGGAATAGGTGATCGATAAATGTGTCTTAGTAAGTATTTACATCTTCAAGTACGCCTGCTTAAATTAAAACAGCGATTTTCGCTTTTGATATCTCGATTTTATAATTGAAAATTGCATAGATTGGCCTGTATTAGCTAACCGCTCAAAGCGTACCGATCATGGCATACCTTGATTTGATCGATGAAAAACCGGAACACGATGCTGCTGCCAATCCTTCGATGGCTGGTTGCGGCTTCAGAACATTCTCAGCATTTTTTTAGCCTGACAGGAAATTAAAGAGATTAGCGCATTGTAGCGACCGCATATAAATTAACTAGCGACCCGCCCCGGCTTCGCACGGATAGTACATAATAAACCTTCCTTAAGAATCACTCTATCTATAAAAAACCGCATTAAAATCTGTTGCATAGTTTTAAAGATCTAAGCATACATAGGGACAAACAGACGGCGGATAGCGACTTTGTTCTATAGTATATAGTGATTATATAATTAACAAAAAAACTACTCAATGAGATTTCAGTTTTTATCAAGTCGCGTTATTATAGTTAGGTAAGTACACTCTTGTATCGATATAGTAGTGTGGGTACTGGTACTAATCTGTACATAACAACGCAGTGTGTGGTCTTATTCTGGATTGAGTTTCAAAACATATTATTTTGTATAAGTATGAGAAACTATTTATTTGACCATGTGCAGTGGACAGCACGTCAAACTACTCTTTTTTGTAAAATTTCTTTATTACATTTTCAACTCTATCGTTTATTAGATATAAAATCGAAAATACAATGACAAAAATTGGAGTAAGTAGATGTGCTGGCCATTGTACTTACGTAAGAATTTTACGACAGAACCTACTTACTTAACCAAGACAAATTACCATACAGTTTTAAAGAAACATGTAAGTAAAACTTGTCCTATAAGACAGATTATAATTATAATAGGACAAATCCGATATCAAACTAAACACTGCAGGACACGAGATATACTACAAAACAAATATATACTTAGTATCCAGATAAAAATAATATCTATAGTCAGAATTTTAATTAGATTCCAGATTTAACAATAGCTACTGTCATTTTGTGAAATAATGATACCACATATAATGGTGTAGTGATGAACACAAAAATCTATAAACAATCAGTGTATGTGTTTTATAATAAATGTTACAGAAAGTGACAGGATAGCGATAGTGATGACGGCGACAATTTATAAAATAAATTATTACCATAATACATCTATCTGTTTTATTTGTCATGTTCCTTCATGGTTACATTTTTTTATTTATTTCACACACAATTATAAAAGAAAAGTCCTAAATCGTTAATTAATCGTCAAAACTAAATTATCGGTTCAGAAATATTTAATTTCCTCATATACTTAGTTTACGGGAGTAAAATTATAAACGAGAAGAATCGATTCAGAAATATTTCATTTCCATATCGAATAATTTCGCAACGTCACTATTTATTACTTGTCATAACGTTGCAACACTGAAATTGTCAAATCTGGAATCGAATTAAAATTCCGAGTATAGGTACTAAAGTTTGTAACTAATTAAATGTCAGACACATATTAATGTCATATTTATTTTCAGTTGATTATATTTTGTCTTTTTTGCGGCTTTCGATTAAGCAGACTAATTAATGGGAGTACATAATCTAGTTCTTTTAGCGCTTGTTTTTCTCTTGTGTATATTGCATTCTAATGTGTTATGAATGCAGGTAACGTCTATGTATATTATCTACAATGTTCTTTCAATATTAAACGTCCAAATAGACTTTTAAACATCGAGTTTCACAATAAGTGACTATTCACACGTTCAGGGTAGCCGGCGCCGGGTACCCGGCGGCGTAATGTATGTAGCAAATCACGCCGGTACGTGTGAAAGGTACAGTACATGGCCATACAGTATACACTGCGCCGCCAGGTACTCGGCGCCAGATACCCGGAACATGTGAAAAGAAACTAAGGGAACACAAACACAGTCTGCCTGAAGGAAGTCTTTTATTGGAAGCCAATGAAAGACTACGTGTAACACCTGAGGTTTTGCTTTGTCAACTATACGATCTAGAAAGAAGTTCTAGTTGATTCGATTCGTGTCTCGGGCATTGATTTTGACATTGATTTTGAAATTCTAGTTAGTAACAAAGTTGGAGAGTTTAACAATAGGTTCACCCCTTATAACAAAGGCACTAGTAATCACAATGAAAAAGTTATTGTAAGTAATCCAAGTAAGGTTTATATTTGTGTACCTTTAAACAAACTCTTAAAAACTATAAGAAAAACAGTAACATGTAACTACAACAGTCTAATTACTATATTTGTCCGTCAAATGCTCACCATAGCTAATAATATCGCGCGCCTAACCCAAACATGGCCTCAGGACCACTTTGGTGATTACGTAATCCTAGTAATACTGAGAATAGGATCAGGATTAATTCTAGTTGTTTACATAGCCGCATATCTATATTTGCGGTTTCCAAATCAATAAGAATACTAAACTTTTTTCAATGGAAAATCATTAAATGACTCCTTCTGCCTTGTGTGAAGCGGGAAGGGTGTTATAAATAATAAATAAAATAAAATAAAATTAGCCTTTATTGCTGTTTAAACTAACTAACATTTGCGGTGGGAGCCGCGGTGTTGCTTACCGCATGCTTCAAATTCATTGCTGAAATAAAAACTAACATCAATTAGCTTACTGCCTACTTATATCTTCTTTATTGGTTCAAAAACAGCTCAAAACAGCTCGTCTTTCGACATAGGCCTCCTCTAAAGATTTAAATTTTTCTCTGTCTTCAAGGGTGTTATTCTTTTACTAATAATCACACCGTTCCTTCAAATTACCTACACTTCGCATTATAATCAGGGTCAAACATAATGCCACCAAACACTGGAACTGGGAACAGGTCTTCGTAGTGGCAGTGCCTAAGTTCTTAAGTATTTAACTGTCGCCAGAGAATATTGAAGGCAATAATTTATTTTTTTTTTCTTTAAAAAAAACGTTGCCCCACACTAGGATTATCTCCTGTGTCGTGGGTACGTTTACAAACATACAATATCACATACCTACACATGACACCCAGACCCGAAACAACAATTTGTGGATTACATAAAGTGTTGTTCCGTGCGGGGATCGAACCAGCGACACGTTGCACGGCAGCCTGGTTGCCCAGCCACCGCACCAACCGTACAGTCAATTCGTCCGTTAACGTAGGTCACCAGTGACCTACACGGTGTCTAACGTGTTATGGATCAACCGCTATTACTGTGATACTCTGAATAATTAAACTATTCCTTAGTAATGATTTTGTTCCGAAAACAATTGCTAAAGACTGGGTTAAGTAGCCATTAAACGACTCTGAGTATGGCAGTTAAACTATTAAAATAATATTTAAATGCATGCTCTAATCACCGCAGTCCGTCGAAGAATAATTTATTATGTACTTCCAAAAATGTTCACATACATATTTGCTTTAGTTACTTCAAACAATAATGGCGATATTTTGAGTAAATTTGATATATGTAAAAACAACAATCTTTCATTGCAAACAGCATTGTTATCTGCCGAAGTATTTTGGAATTCTGTACATTATTTTGATAAAAGTCTTTATGTGGTAATTTTGTACGTGACTTGTTTGAACTTGGTGTATTTTTCCGTATTTCGAATCTTTATTTGTTTCGTAAACATGTTATAAATCATCTGGTACATGATTACAATCGCAAGAAAGAATAACCGAGGAAATATTTGGGTGTATTTTGTTACAGAAGATGATTTTATAGATATTAATTTTATAACAAAATGCAACTTTATGGCCGACGTATACGGTTGATTATTCAATCAGAACTCTGGATACCTCTCCTGTTTTCCCAAAACCCTATTTGTCTATATGAAAACCAACTCGTTCTACTATAAAATAAAGTTGTAAATAAAACTCCTAAAACAGTTCACAAAACCAGTATTCCTTCAAAAACAAATCTCTATACGAAGTACTTCGAACATCTCATTTGTTGTTAGTACAGACTTATAGACGCCAGCAGGTCATGCAACACCTTTCTAATTGTCTAATTTCCTTATTTTATTTTCAACTTTATCGTTTTTGCGTACAGTCGAAAATCCAATAAAGAATTGGACAGATTGAAGTAGGCTCTCTGTTGGGGTATATGTATGTACAAATCGGTACCTTGTTGGAGCAAGGTTCAAAGTAAATAAGGACATCCTTCTGTAAACGTAAAGATGGAGGAATGTCAAAAAAATAAGCGAGAATAAGATAAAGAAATGTTTGAAGAGATATCTTCAGAGGTAGGATTTAAAATATGGAGACTGTGTCGTCACATCTGTTGTCATAAGCGGACAATTCTAGACTTTTTTAAGGGGGGAAGATCATCGAATGTCTGCTCCCGCCTGGGTGAGGCGGGAGGGAGTGTCAGACTCTTACTGACTAAAAACCACCCTGTTCCTTCTCCTGCACGTCGAGCCGGAGCCCCGGTTACCCGTTACGTTCTCCGCGATGACAATTCTAGACTTAATACTATGGGAAAGTGAACATCTAACATTATTACGTTTTCGGCTTACTCACGTAACTCTTTGACGAGTAACTCGACTAGTTTCAAGCCATGCTAGAGGCTCATTCATGAGCATCATTCCGCAACACGATGCGGCGACTGTCTCGCTGCTACTATCTAAATCCTTTAATATTACAAAAAGAATAATTGTATCTCCAATTCAAATAGTATCAGATATCTCCAATTACTGCTACAATCCCTAATTTCTAAAGGTATATCGCCGATAAGGCTATTGTAACTCCTACTGTGTTGTGGATGTCCATGGATGGCACCGATTGCTTACCACCAGGTGATTCGGCTCGTTTGCCGCCCTATGCTAAAAAACCTCCACAATAATGCTTTTCCTGACCAGGGAGACCTCTTACTCTGCAGTTGCAAACGACTAAACTAGATAAACTAGGCAACAGAACTCTGAGTACCTCTCCTGTATTCCCAAAACCCTATTTAAACTATTCAAACTAGGAAACTGGTAGTGCTTTTCTCGGTATATTCACGTGAGTAACCCGCGATTTTCAGTTGATCAAACTAGGCAGTTAATTTTAGACATATAGAATAAGTTAGGGTTTTATGCTTACCAAGATTCCGTGCCAGTATTAACACTTTATTTTAAGTATGGTACAGTATAAGTCCATTTATGATATCGGTAGGATAATAAAATATACTAAGTTATTTGAACATCTTAAGCATTTTATGCTCACTATAAGAAGCTCATAGATAAAACTTTAAGTGTCTACGACTTGTTTACAAAGTACACAGCTTAATTATCTGTTAATTACCCTCATATCTAAAGTGCCTGTAACAAAATCATTAAGTCAACATATCTGATAATTTATCTTAGATCCTACGGAGCTTGTCATAGCGCACATTATCCTATAACGTAATATGAAGCCACTATAAAGCTCTAAAGATTGTTTAAACGGCAACCTGTTTTAAATTCTTATGTAATCGCTTTAAAGTTCATAATTTCTCATTTCTTTACACTATCAACGTAATACAAGACATATTCAACATACATTAAAGTTGAATTTTCTTCAACAGACGTAGCGGCTATGATTCAGAGACGAGCGAATATTCAGAGGATTCAGCGGCGGCCTACGAGGATGTCCAGGCTGCAACCAAAAGCTCTGGGCCGCGGAAGAATATTAATAGGGGGAGGTGGACAAAGGAGGAGGTGAGGACAATGTTGTAATACTACACCATTCCTAAAGGCATTATCAAATAAAGAAGACGAATGAGTGGCTTAAACAACTAGCTTGTTTCGATCACGTTCATGAAAGCTAGCGGAAAAGTTAGGTCTCGCATTGTACGCAGTTGCACAGTGCTTCACCTCAAGGTCGACTGACAGTAAATTCATAAAAGAAATACCTGCTTTTTTTATTACAGAGAACTCAACAGCTTATTTAGTAAATGCTACATCTATAATAATGACAAGGCATGGAAACTTAAGCCAATAACAGAGTTTTTCAGCATGCGTCAGGTAAAAGTAGGAGAGTGAGCAATATAGAGGTAAAATAAAATTAAACAATCAAGGAATATTTTTATAAAGCAATAATTAAGAAAAATAATAATGTTATAAGAGTCACGCACTAGTGAGTATTTGTATAAGCGACTTACGTAAGGATACCTTTGACAAATTAAATATATCCACACTCTGAAACTTCTCTGTGTAAATGCGAGGTAGTCGAGTCATAACAGCATTTTTCCCATAATTCGTACGATGTGGGGGTATACTAAGCAAGTGAGTATGTCTTGTCGAGACCTGTGCGTGCAGAATTCAACGCATGACAAGAGATCACTGCTGTCTATCCCACCCCGCAGGATATCATACAGAAGGAGCATGTCCCATGCTTTATCTAATCTACTCATCGTCTTCTCAAATTCTTCTTTCGTATTCTGTTTACTTATTTCTTCCATCTCTAATTTCAGGACAAAAAGCTAAAAGCATGCGTAAATATATACAATGAAAACTGGGACCTGATATCGGCGCAGTTTGCTGACAGGTCGGACGTCCAGTGCCAACAGCGGTGGACCAAAGTCGTCAACCCTGAACTAGTCAAAGGCCCTTGGACGAAAGAGGTAAGTTATTTTGAAACTATGTAATATTTGTAGCTCACAATATACTGGAGTCGTACAATACTCGCGTTGTGTGAGTGAGATTATCGGACATTCAATCTTCCCCCGCATTTCTAATATCCCTTATCCGCAAAAGGCTTGCAACACATTTCTGATTCCTCTGGTGTTGCCGGTGTCCTCGGGCGGTGCTGCTCGCTTACTATCAGGTGATCTCTCAGCTCGTTTGTCTACGATTCTACAGACCATTCTTTTAAAAATTTCGCGAGGTCCTGAAACATTCAATTTGAAAAAAGGTAGAAGTAGGTACATCTCGTTTTTGTCATCTAAGAAAGAAGTTTTCAACAATATCTCACAAAGTGGTCCTAGGACTACATAAACACATTAACAATAGAACTTTCTTTGACAAATATCTTCGAACGATACGAAATAAATAATAATATATCTACTACTTATACTATTATTTTCTTAGTACGAGTACACTAAAATGGATCCAATCTTCTCAAACATAAGGTTTAAAATACATATAGACATTCAATAAGGTGGTAACACATTCTGAATGTGGCGCATCCTACTGCGGTTAGAACAAATGGCTGAGAGTTTATTGAACGTGGTTGCGTCATAATTTATATTATATTGTTTTCACAAAACATATGTTACAATGGTCATAATATTCTATGACTACGTTACAATCTTACAATATGGTTTGTAGAATATTCACTCGCAGATTCACTTGACTTTGACACACCAAAATCGACACTACCGCTAGCAAAAGATCCACTGTAAAAGACTTTTATTATTCATTGAATTATAAAAGTAAAAGTATTGTGCTTCCGTATGTATTTCTTCATAGAATAAAGGCTTTAATGCGCTTACAGCTGGACCATATAACACGTAATTTAAAAATGTTCAGCATCGTCAAATGAAATTAAAGATATCACTATCAACCTTTCATGTGACGACCTTTTCCAAATTCAAATCACCAAGATACAGTTAAAAAGAAAATTTCTTAGAACATCCTTCTTTATGCAGACTTCTTTGAAAACCCTCGCTCTTTTTAAACCAGAAATACTTCACCAAAGACGTCACTTCACTATAATGTTTGTACGAAGTCTTTACAAGCTCTCATGAGGAGCAAATTGCTGTTAAATGGCTTCCGTCCATTTACAGACCACAAAGCGTTGTTGTTCAACCGCGAGATTATTAAAATATAGATAGTGTAATACGTATAAGAAATGGCAGGTAATTGAGCTGGTTTAAGGCTATTCGTGAGATGGTTGATGGTTAAAAGGATGGGTAGGATTTTTTGTACTTAGATGGTCAGTTCTGTTGAGAAAATGTGGGTAATTTTCGGGCTATGCAGACGTTTCTTACAGTATTTTGAGGATCCGGTTAAAATACTTTCTCTGAGACTCTTCTGTGTTTCAGATAGCAAAATATTGACGGGTTCCTCAAATTTTTGGGGCGTTCATTTATTCCGGATAACATATAGCAGTTAATCTATAAATTAAAATAATGGCGTAATATTGAAATTACCGCTACATGCATTCGACACATATATCAAAATATCTCTGTTTTTTAATTTTGCCTCTGTCTGTTTGGACTTTTACTGGCAGGTAGCTGATGTACTAAGGAGTAACATAGGCTACTTTTAATTTGGAAAATAGAAGCAGAATGTCCTAAAATTCATATTCTACGTACGAGCGTATTCCTTTTTAAAAGGCCGGCAACGCACCTGTGACTCCTCTGGTGTTGCGCGTGTCCATGGGCGACGCTGATCGCTTACCATCAGGTGATCCGTCTGCTCGTTTGCGTCCTATTCCACAAAAAAATTTGTTACTACACACTGTGTCATTATATTATTATTACTTTTCCTGCTCCAGGTCCACAGGAAGAAATTCCAATAGAAATAGGTGGTACCTTTGTACTTTAATTTTATGTATGTGTTGTCCTTTATGTTGTATGTGTGTACATAAATAAATAAATAAAAAAAAAATTGAACAGCAAATTCGTAGATTTTTGCTCTGATCAGCCCTTCGGATCAGGTGTCCAGTACAAAGTACATAAAAATAAACGCACGTATCTTAGTGTCGAACAATTCTCGCCAATCAGTCTATCATTGCGAGGAAGCGGCGTTGAGTCACCGGTCGTTGATACTGCACGCATGCGCGCATAGAATGTGCATAATTAGATGTTCTCATGTCTTCTTGTGTCATGGTGTTTGGAGAAATGTATTGTTTTCATTGGAGAAGTACTGGAGAAGAGATGGAAGGCTTTGCTCAGTAGTAGGCATTTATAGGCTGTTGATGATGATGATAAATAATACAATATATTATAAAAAAATCTTTATATATATAATTCTTCTGTGAGTGTGTAATGTCACTGAACTTCTCTCAAACGACTGGACCGATTTAGATGAAATGTTTTGTGTGTGTTCAAGGGGATCTGGGAATGGTTTAGATTCACAAATCAGTCCGCGGCAGATGGCGCTGCAGTCGATGTTTAGGTTATTTATCCTAAACAGCTGAACTAATTTGAATGAAATTTTGTTTATACATTTAAGTGGATATACAGGACAACGGCTGTTGGGTTCGCTAGTATTACAATCCTTACTAATATTATAAATCGGAAAGTGAGTTTGTTTGTTTGTTTGTTTGTTTGTTTGTTCATTCCGCTTTCACGCCGTAACTACTAAACCGATTGCTTTGAATTTTTGCAGACGTAAAGTTAGAAGTCCGGATTGAATAATAGGGTACTTTTTATTCCGAAAAAATTGATATTCCCGAGGGAAAACAAAATTATTGGTATAGATGGCGCTGTGTGTGTTGGAATATGTCACATAGGCTACTTTTTATCCTTTTATGACGCGAGCGAAGTCGCGGGTAAAAGCTAGTATATTATAAAAAAAAATTTATCAAAATAGTTTCCTGAATTGTTTTGAGTCTGCCAATGCTTAAGTAAATGTTCACGGACTTTAAATTTAAAGGAATTGCGACTTGTTGCCATTCTGCAAGTTGCAATATTAAACGTTAAGTCAAGATTATTAAAAAAATACCCAGCAACAGCTTCACATTCTTAGTTATGTCTTACCTCTCTTTCCCTATTACTGTTTCAATGGCATTTCTGACATAAGTCAATAAAATATTTTAAATGGACGTAATTATAGATGAATCTTATAAAGATAGAAGACAATAAGACCTTATAATTGAGTCGAAACACACACAAAACAATTTAAATTATCTAACCAATCACAAAGGGGTTCCTTGTTATCCTAAAATCGAGCACGCATATAAAACCTATAAAACTAACAACTCTATTAGGTAGTAGCTTACGACACAAATTCTTAGATTTTATGAATGATTCCATTGTTTTATACATACATAGGTACGATGTATGAATGCTAATGTATCTATATGGAATTGTATATTATGTTTATTTTATTTATTCTACTGCTTCATTGGCCTCGGTCTCGGGTTAGAATCCCGGGTCAGGCAAAGTATTATTGGGTTTTTAAAAATAATCTCAGTAGTAGCACGGAGTCTGGAATTGTGCCCGGTATATGGCAATAGACTCACTCCCTATTACATGGGACTCGTATCATAAATGGTGAAGTGGGTGTTACATTGTACATACAGTGGCATAATTTGCACCTCAACCTACCCATTCGGGGATAAAAAGCGTGATGTTATGTTAAGTTTATTTATTCTATACTTATAGCGCCATCGATTTGCTTGTTCAGCCGGCTAAATCTGTCCCTTTGTAGTTTCTCCAATGTAAAAGAAGAAATAAATATGAACTTTATAATAGGTGTCGTTAAAGTCGATTTTAAAATGAGATGTAGATAAGTTTGCTAAGTATTTTATTCGAGGTTTAACGAGGTTCCGTAGTATTAAATTTTTGTCTTCCTTCCTTATGAATCTCTTGCAAAGAATTATCAACTCTAAACAGCTGAGGTTAAAGTTCACTTTAGAATAATCTTTAGATTAGATGTGTGGTAAGGTCCTTCTTTAACTTTTATCTTGTAACTATTATAGTCTCCTTTTATACAAGGTGTTATTAATAAACACAAAATCCAGCATTTTACTGGGTGCTACTAAAACTTGTTCAGTTTCGTTGGCTGAAGGACCAGTACATTAATTATATAACACCATGTATATCAACTATGAATTTATTCTCTATTCAAAGTTTGATATTGCAATATAATGTACTACGCAATAACGACCACCAACAATCGAAAATGTTCTACGGTCATTGACCTACCAGATTTTATCACTACACCCTAAACTTATGACCTAGTATTGTATTATTTTAAACCCACGTACTATGTTCCCGTTATAAAACAATCAATCCTTAATACGTCGATTCAAGGTTGATTTTTGTTTGAAAATACTTTCAGCTTAAGACAAATTAATTTCCACTCAAACCTTAACACGTTGACTTAAGGTTGATATTTGTTTGAAGTGTCAGAAGGACAATAGTTAGAAAACAATAAAGATTTTTATTGTAATAGTAATTCTTTGAAACGAACTTTTTCACACTTTTTATGGCTTTAGACACCCATTGAGAAGGATGTTAGACAATTTGAATATTTTTTTTTATTTGAAGCCTACTAAATAATAAATATAAATAGGATTTACATTTTGCGCCATTAGCAATGAATGAATTAAGTAGTGTGTGAATAACGTTTTATAAGAATTATAAGGCAGCCATTGATAAAAATACGTGGACACTGAACAGTGAAATAAAATTTTGGTTAAATATAACAATTTATTTCTTATTCATAATAAATATTCATTCATAATTGCCTAGCTTCTGCTCGTGGCTCTGTCATGGTTCCTGTGCGATATAAAATGGCCTATGTGTTTCCAGACATATTTCAAATCACATGCTGTGGATCCCTTCAGCCCTTTTGATGTGAAAGAGTACATGCACACAACATGCACATCACCACATAGTATAAAACAAAGTCACTATACCGTCTGTCTGTCCCTATGTATACTTAGATCTTTAAAACTACGTAACGGATTTTGATGCGGTTTTTTTAATAGATAGAGTGATTCTTAAGGAAGGTTTATATGTATAATACTTGCATATTGCACCCGTGCGAAGCCGGGACGGGTCGCTAGTTTATAATATTAGTTAGAATAAATACTAATTAAATAAAGTTGCAAAACCACTATATACCGGCCGCGAAATATATGATTTATGATCAAACACTATAGATATGCTAATATAGGTATATTTTTTCTTATACATATTCCCACGCTAATACTAAATGAGCGTGTTTTAGACATTAGGTCATGAACGAATATTTTCATCAAGTAAATCTAGAAGCTAGATTGTATGAAAGAGTAACGAATGGAGTTTCTTACTTGTCCTTCTTTACTCGAATCTACTTTTGTAACGAGCGCCTAGATTCACTGACAGACTACTATTTATTTTATATTTGTTGACGTTTCAAAAGTACCAAATTGTGGTATAATTGAATTAAATGCTTTTGAATTATTATATATAGAGGTATATATATATACAAGTATAAATATGAAATAATAATTCTAAATCTGAACAACTGAAGTCAATCTTTGCATGATAGAGTTTTCACTTTACGTGAGTAAGCCGAAAAACATAATAATTAAGTTCATTATGAGTAATTTCTTAAAATAAATTTTTAGGCATCACAACTAGATTTAACTAGATAGGCCATGTACTGAAGTAGGTACTCTAAAACAAACCACACATGTCCCAGTTTCATCTCTGTCCCCATTCAGCAGTGACATCATCAAATTACAAACAAAATTTGTTCTAGTTAATAATAAGCACTAAAACATCTTTGAATCTTTGTGTAGACGTTTTGTGCGGACAAACAGACAAAAAATATTCAAGTCCAAGGGCAAAGATATTGACTTGAGGCCGGCTGTGAGATAAGGATAGAATTCCGGTTTGAATAATATAGTTAGGTTTAGTTTTTAGTCTTCATGCTAGTCTTCCTAGATAGCACGGAGATTACGCGTCGCGTTCCGCGCGCGCCTCCAAGAACAACAGACCAACACAGATTTTTCCCAGTCCAGTAGTACTGATGCGGAATCGCGGAGGACTTAGGTTACCGGGGCTCGAAGAACAGAAGTAGGAAAGGCATTGATTGCTCACCACCAGGTGTTCTGTCTGCTCGATTGCCTCTGCATTCCCTAAATGATGCTTTTCAAAGTTCACCAGCAAAGTATATTGTGCCTTAAATATAGAAGTAGTAGAAGTCTCCTTTCTCTCTTTTTGTCTTTTTATGTTCCGATCGGTCCAAAAGTGGTCAGTCACAGTATTGCGGGCTTTCCGCGGTGAGAAGTTGAAATGGCATCAAATATCCTATCTTTATTCTTCTGACAATGAGATCCCACGGATACTTAGTAGTACTACTAGTACTTAATACCTAATTGAGTGATATTTTTCTATGCAAAGAAAGAAAAAACTGATTCAACGATTGTATTTGTTGCCAAGAACTATTGAGTAATACTAACAAGTGTACACAAAAAATATATTGAACCTATTGTAATAGAAACCAAAGATTATTCCAAATACATCTTCAATTAACAATTGACCAATCATAACCTTGATTTTAACCGACTTTTTGCTTAACACCTATTGTTAGAATCATTCCATGTTCGATTATAAAGTAGGTGTGTACAATACCAGCAAAAAATGATATTCTTTTAATTGAAAGGGCCCGCAAATTGACGTTTCGTGACTCTTGATTTGATTGAGATATCAACTGTTAGCACTTTGGTTCAATTAAAGGTATTATTTTCTAATTGAACCGTATAACTATTAACTTTAGAATATAGAAGCATGTAAGAGTACATGGGAGTGTTTTGTAGACTTACTAGCTTCTGCTAGCGGCTTCGCTCGCGTTCTCAGGTCTATAAGTAGGTTCCCCATCCCATGTGTTACTTTAGACTATTATCTATTGCTTTACCAAATTGCATTCGAATCTATTCAGTAGTTTTATCGTGAATGAACAACAAACATCACAAACTTTTTAAGTTCTTGCATAAAAAGGCAACATTATTGTAAAAACTATGGATGTCACTTGTATAGTTCATTATATTTTATAAAATAAATAAACAAAATATCAATTAATCACCACAAAATACCCGATTACTCAATCAACAGCTGATGAAGTTGCTCTATTCATATTTTTTCGCCCACACACTAGTTCACCTTGCTTCGTAACGTATTTTCGCACGCCACGCGGCGATCAGATGGTCAATAGATACCGACTTATTGTATTTTAGGGTTCTGTACAGAAAGGGTAAAAACAGGAAATCTAATACTAAGACTTTATTGTCGGTCCATCACTAATTCATCAGCCTGTATCTCGCCGCGGAGGACTTAACAGGTTGCTGGGGCTTGAGCCCTCGAATTGCAGGAGTAGGAACGAGGTGGTTTTTAGTCAGTAAGAGTCTGACACTCACTCCCGTCTCACCCGGGCAGGAGAAGTCATTCGATGATATCCTCCCTTAAAAAAAAGCTATATCTCATTAACCATGACAGCTAGATAGTTGAGGAAAGATAATGTATTTCTGTTCCAGGTATAGAAACAAATACCTCTACAATAAATATTTAAGGGGGGTATCCATAAAAGTTGGTTTTAATGCTGTTTATTGCTCAAATTAATAAATGAAGGAATGGTACGAAACTCTTCGTGCGCGAGTCCGACTCGTACTTGGTCCGTTTTTTCACATATTTTTTTGTTTATAGAGATCCCATAGAGGATGGTACCTATACCTACCTATACGTAATTGTTTTCCAATTGCTTTGAAAAGTATCGGTTTGAAGTGTGAAGTTTTTAGGTACCTTGTACCCACTTAACGTGGGAATTAAAGAATGAATCTGTTTTTTTTGTGAGTCCGATGTCGATTTGTGTGGTTTACCATTCAACAGTTGAAATAATAATTTGCTCAGCTTATGGGTTAAGAAGTTCTCGTCGTATCCTCTTTCGTGGAAATGATTATTACAGGAAAATGGTGCAGGGCTTTAATGGTCGAGAAGACCTTCCCTTAAGTTGAATTTGTAGGTAAACTGAACTTTACTACCTTGTCAATTAAGTACAATTCTTTAAAATCTCTATTTGAACGAAATTATAAATAAGTATAAGGTCATCGTTTTATCAACATGCTTCAATGTTTCTCTAAAATGATTTCGTCAGATCAGTTTTAAACTTCATAGAAATTGGCACTACACTTAAAACTTACAATAAGTATCCCTTTTTCTAACTTAACTAACGTTACCGAAGGCCCAATTACCTCCCCAATTTCCCCAATATCCGAATCCATACTAATCCTCAATATCCTAATGCCTTAAAGGTCGGTAAAGCACTTGTAACGCCTCTGTTGTTCCGGGTGTCCATGGGCGACGCCAATTGCTTACCATCAGGTGATCCATCTGCTCGTTTACTGGAATAAACATTTCATAAAGAAAAACTCCTACTGAATCAATCTAATCCACACAATATTATGTGTTACAGGAAGATGAGAAGGTGATGGAACTGGTCGCCAAATATGGGCCGAAGAAATGGACGCTCATTGCACGCCATTTAAAAGGAAGGATAGGAAAACAATGCAGGTAAATATTTAAAACATTATAAACTTGGGCAGTTCTGGAAAAACAGGCACCAGAACTCTATAAGGACCTGTGTGTCTGGACCTGGATGGTAGATTCCGTTTGTTAAATATTGAGAATAAAAATATATCCTTTTGAGGACATTTTATGACAAAAAATAAAACTAAAAACTAATAATGAAAATATTGCCTTATAACTGTGAAATTATATTTTAGAACTTATTTATGATATCTTACTAAATATTTCTCTCTTCGACTTCCAGAGAACGATGGCACAACCACCTAAACCCGTCTATAAAGAAGACTGCATGGACAGAACACGAAGACCGAGTCATATACCAAGCACACAAACAGTTAGGGAACCAATGGGCCAAGATTGCAAAACTATTACCCGGCAGGTAAGGAAATATATCTTACCTCTATTGTACTCTACTTACTAACTCTTTATTTATTTTTTATTTTAGTATCTTCTGTTATTTGTATGTTGCGTCAGGTATGTCTTTACATTATTCTCACATGTGTGTACAATATTGGAATATGTATCAGAGCAATGTAAAACAGACTTTTTTTTTAAAAGAGTAACGAATGGAATTTCTTGCTCGTTCTTCTCCACTCGAATCGACATTTTGGAACGAGCGCCTAGCTTCACTGACGGACAGACTGACAGACTATTATTTATTTCATATTTGTTGACGTTTCAAAAGTACCAAATTATGGTTTAATTGAAATAAATGCTTTTGAGTTTGAGTTTGAGTCTACACTTAACTGATTTTATGCTTTTTTTCTTTTTCAAAGTTACAAAAAAAAATAAAAAATAATTAAATAACTGCGCGGTTGTCGCGGTGGTTGGGCAACTGACTGCCGCGGAACGTGTCGCGGGTTCGATTCCGCACGGAACAAATCTTTGTGTGATCCACAGATTGTTGTTCCGGGTCTGGGTGTAATGTGTATGTGAACTTGTATGTTTGTAAACGCACCCAGGACACAGGTGAAAATCCTAGTGTGGGGTATTAAAAATTATAAATTTATTTATGAGCGCTCTTATTATTCTGATTTAATTTTGACACAAGTGCAATAAAATTACGTACATAATTATAGTTTCATCATTCCTAGTGTGATTGTTATATATGAGGCTATTAAACCCCTTATTTTTGACAAGTAAGCAACAAAATTGTTATATGTTTTAGTTTGCCTACTTAAAGAACTACCCTACATGCTAATCTATTTAATTTTCTCACACTGCAAGACCTGGGTGCTTACTCTTGAAACCAATCACAATGTCAACGCAATTTCAATCCAATCAAATTTCAATATTCAATGTCTAAACTATACAATCACCGTAGCTGTTAAAATAATATTTGAGTACGGATTATAAAGCCAAACTCAATACCATTTAGTTCATTCAATATTCACGCAATACGGATGCAATGGGCGCTATTTTTGCCACTCAAGAGTATGATTTGAGTCACAATATCAATTTCGATTGATCGGAATTGGATTCAAGAGTAAGCCCTTAGGTAGACACAAATATAAAAATACTATTCACTTATTACTTTTATCCTGATTTCACCGATTTCGACGTGAAAGGGTAAACAAACACACAAACGCAGATACATCATTACAAAATTTCGCATTTATAATATTAGTTGGTTGGTACGGTCGTGGTGGCCCGGAGGTTTAAGACGCCCACTTCTCATGCTTGAGGATGCGGGTTCTAAACCTACCAACGGCAAGTACCAATCTGACTTTTTCATAGTTATATGTACTTTCTAAGATTATCTAGACACCACTGACAAACGGTGAAGGAATACATCGTGAGGAAACCTGGGCTTATAATTTCTAATTATAAGTTTGTAATCGCCAACCCGCATTGAGCAAGCGTGGCAATTAATGCTCAAACCTTCTCCGTGTGAGAAGAGGCTTTGCTAAGCAGTGGGCATTTATAGGCTGTTGATGAAAATATTAGTTGGAAGTAGGATATGAAATACTTTAAAATTTTTGGACGCTAAAAATGTATGCAAAGACCATAATTGGTAGTCTGTAGTTTTTGCTATAGAAAAAGTATGATAGGTTAATGCCTGTACGAATGAATTTCCTAAAACTAACTCCAAAACCCTTAACAATTTCAGGACCGACAACGCAATAAAGAACCATTGGAACTCCACGATGAGGAGGAAATACGAGCCGGATCTGCTGGACAGTTTCGAGACGCTCCGTCGGAAACAGCCGCGGGTAAAGCCGCGGGAACTAACCGACTCTAATATTATGCAAGAGAAGGTGCAAGTCGCGTATAACGATGTTAGTTTGCTGCTTTTTATGTTTTTTTTCTTTCGGTTTTTTTTCGGGATGGTGTGTGACATGACAAACATATTTTAGGAGATAGCTCGCGGAGAACCTAACAGGTAACCGGCTCGACGTGCAGGAGAAGGAACGGGGTGGTTTTTAGTCAGTAAGAATCTGACACTCCCTCCCGCCTCACCCAGGCGGGAGCGCTCATTCGATTATTTTCCCCCTTAAAAAAAAAGCAATAAGATTAACTAAAAATCGCGGGTCACTAGCGTGAAATACCCTACTACCTACTGTAAGCTCCGCGACATGGCCACGACCGCGCACGCTGCTCATGAGGAAGAACCCCTCTGTGGTTCGAAACTCGTAGAACTTTTCTCAGTATTTTCACGTGAGTAACCCGCGATTTTTAGTTAATTTAGTTTGTCCCGCGATAGTTATTATAAAAAGATAGCATTAAGATTAACAGTATAACTTAACAGTTTGACAGCCGACAGAAAACTGTTGGAGGTAAATAGTAATAAAAATAAATTAAAAAAATAGTAATAAAAAGGTAGGTCCTCCGGTATCGTGGCCCATACCTTGTCCCCCATGGCGTTCAAGGTGTTAATAGCGTAAGCTTTTAATGTTATTTTTGTGAATTTTCTGAATAAACAGTGTTGTTAGGGATCCTACTTACACTGGAAGTTATATTTTTGGGTCAAACAAAATATTTCTTGAACTCATTGTCTACAATAATAGCTAGGGTAATGACGCCTTCAAGGAATGAAAATCGTGATTCTGTGTTATTTTACGAAGTTTAATAATTATTATGTTCTTATGTCACACATTATCCCTTTCAAATTGGTTGGTAAAATAAAATAAAAATACTCTGAGTAAAAAGTTACCAGGGCTCCGACTCGAAGTGCAGGAGTAGAACGGGGTGGTTTTTAGTCAGTAAGAGTCTGACACTCTCTCGTCTCACCCAGGCGGGAAAACTCATTCGATGATTTTCCCCACATAAAAAAGCCTGAAACCACATCATGGTTATTCCAAATTAGTCTCTACTGCGAAATACTAAAGCATTTTTTTTGCTTACTTCATTCTGTATATAACTAATTAATTATTTAATTTTTATTTCTTTATAAAACCATTGTATTACCAAGACAGAACCATTTTACTTCGGGACGAAAACGATATAGATTTCGCGGTGTATACAATACGCTATTGTGTGGTTTCCCACAACAATGACAATATTATGAGTGTAACCAACCAATTTGACATTAAACAGGTAAAATATGGCAATATACAAAGTAAACCATTGCCATATTTTTGTTGTAATGTATTTGCTGACCAATGATAAAAGTATTAACAATACTTGTCCAAATTCCCAAACAATTGAGTACTTGCCAACTGGTCAAATTCAATACATTTTTCGAACTGTCAAAAACGACAGTTTTCTAGGAATTTTGTACGTGATTATGTATTGTGACGTCATGCTTTTTTAGCGTCAAACAGCATAGTTATTTGTTAAAAATTTACTAGTAAAATACTAATATTAAGTTGGTCATAAAATCAATTAATGAAAGTGTGATTATTTTCTAATATTTCATTGTATTGATTAGTCGAAATAATTTATTTTTGATTAGGGCAAGTACCCAATTATCATGCTGACGAACAACGTACCTTATCAAACAAAGTACTAATTTCGAAAGTTCTCGTAATAAATAAGCACGGTGGTTGGTATTGCACCCTTTATACGGCAATAGATTCATCCCTTATTACATGGGGCTCATAACATAATAAAATTACAAGTGGTTTTCACCTAAAACATAATATCATACCTTTCTCTTCGTTTCGGAAAATAGAAGCCATGACAAATAGGTACAATGTAACACCCACTTTTCACTATTTATGCTATGAGCCCCATGTAGGCACAATTCCAGACTCCGTGCTACTACTGAGATTTTTAAAAACCCAGTATTACTTTGCCCGACCTTAAATCCAACTCAGTACAGTGGCATTAAGTGCCGAAATGTGCACCTCCGCCTACCCCATATATGCTATGTGACAAATAGGTACATATATGGCGATTCGCCATCTAAAAGAAAATCGTGGTCAGCGCATACATTACAATACGTTTAACATTAATTTGCTCTATTATTTATTTTCATCATAAACGATATCACGTTCATAACAACACTCCATTCATGATTTGTTTCTTTATGGTCTTCATTTTACGCTGGTGTGCTTTGGCTTCTGTAGACGCTATTTACGTTGTGTCACTGTTACGCTAAAATACTCAAACGCTACTCAATTATAAGTCGTGCCTAAGTATAGTTCTATCTCTGCAATATCTTTGTAAAATAACAGAGACGGCACGATGTTTAGGTACAAGTTAAAATTGAGTCGCTTTGTATTCGAGTGTAAATATTTTAAAATGCACCGTAGTTTTTGTGGTAATTTGTAACTAAATTTGTGTTTTTATGGGTGTGTTCATGTGGCTAACTGTTTCGTTATATTATCAAGATTTTAGTTCAAGTTCCTAAACGTCGTACAGTGAAGGATGACTGTACGATATTTAACCGTTTGAGTACCGTCATTATAGACACAAATAAGGAACAATAGGTTGCGGTCACCGATGTCTTCGCGGTGTTTGACAATTTAAGCATAGGTAACCAAATTCCTAACAAAAATTAAAGATTTTTGATTTAAGGTCGATTTTTCTAACGTCAGGTAAACTATTATAACTGAGGTATACCTTTAATTGTCAATTTTATTCTACAGTTAAAAATGAAATGATAAATGAAAAATGGGCCCTAATTTGAAGATCTTGATTACAGAAAAAAAAAATTTTAAATTCAGTATTAAAATTACTTTATTCAGAACCATTTCAAGAATATTTGCTACCCATACCTGACTACAGCGAAGCCAAAAGGAGGGTTATGATTTTATTCTATAATTACTTAAGATGAAATTGAAGTAAAATTTTACCAAAATAAATATGACTGTACACCAAAACTATAATATACCAAGATATATAAGAACTCTTCAAGATATATACACTTATACCCCCCAATACCTAACTTCAATTCACAACTCACCACCCAATTTCTTCTTCACAGCAATCCTGGTCGGATCCCTTCAACGAATCAGCCCAGAGCAACTCGTCCAATACAAGCCAGCCTCCTTCGAAACATGTCCTACATTTCCGTCAGTTGCTCAAAGATCAACTAAATAATTTGCAACACCAAGTCATACCGAAATCGCCTGATAGAGGAGGGCTGGTCGCTGCAGATGAAATGGAAATCGTTGACACGCCTTTTAAGTAAGTATTTCTGTAATTTGTTTGTAAAATATATTAATTTTTATTACATAAGTACTAGCTTCTTATTAAGCACATGTAGATATAACTTTAGACAAGAATTCATACGAAATGAAAAATGAAGGAAATTGAAACAAATTGGACGGTTCAGAAAGTACTCGCTAGTGATTACTCAACAAAATATAATATATAAAGCTTCTGCCCACGACTTCGTACGCGCAATTCCGTTTTCTCCCGTTCCCGTAGGATTTTCAGGACTTTTTTCTGTCATAAGGACCTTCTCCTGACAATAATAAATGCAACAAAAAAAAACAGACTAATCGGTCTAGCTGTTCTCAAGACAACGGGAAACGGGTTTCATTTTTTAAATTGATAAAATCACGTTTTTATCCCCGAAGTGGTAGGCAAAAGTGCACATTACGGCACTTAATACAATGTAACACACACTTTTCACTATTTATGTTATCAGACCTAATAGGAGGTGAGCCTATTGCTATATATCGGGCACAATTTCAGACTCCGTGCTACTACTGAGACTTTTAACAACATTTTCTTCAAAATATTAGTTTTATAATGATAAATAATGTTTTTTATAGGCACTTTTATATATTGAACCTTATAATATTAGTGCTAAAACTCAAGTTACATTTTTCATTAGCCATTTTCTGACTACAAACATATGAGACTAATGTTAAACCTATTAATTTCAGATTCGTAAACATAGAAACACTACCAACAGACTCACCACTCAGAAACTATCTATCATCAGCCTCAGCTACCACTGAGAACAACCAAGATACTGGTAAGTATGTGTCACCGGACTTATTCTTTCCGTTGGCCTCGCAATAGCTGACTTAAAGACTACTTGATAGACAGACTACTAAGACTTATTGATAGACAGACGGATGTACAATTCAATTTTTGATGTTTAAAAAGTGACCAATAAACGATTAATTGTAAAAAAATGCTTTGAATTTGACTTTAAAACTTATAGGGCAAAGACCAGGCAGATTCTATATAAACATGAATGCTTTGAACTGCCATTTCCAATGCTTGACAAAGTCAAAGTCAAAGCATTTATTTCAATTAAACCATAATTTGGTACTTTTGAAACGTCAACAAATACAAATTAAATAATAGTCTGTCAGTCAGTCTGTAGTGAAGTTAGGTGAAGCTAGGTGCTCATTCCAAAATGTACATTCGAATGGAGAAGAACGAGCAAGAAACTCCATTCGTTTGTAAAAGAAAATAAACTATCGACAGAAAGATGTCGAGGGAAAATCCTCATACAAAAACGGTGTAGAGTATAGAAAACCCTCTTAATTTGGAGGCCCGTAAAGCACTTGATGACTATTATTGACGATTTCAAGCTCTGGATAGTATTCCACAAAGTAATGTACAAATCCATTGGTGTACAATAAAGAATTTATTATTATGTCTTTTCCACAGTTACCTACGCCGTACAAGCAGAAGCGAGCAAAGAGATAGAGGTTCCCTCAGCAATGTACACGTCGCCTCGTAAGAAAGGAGGCGAGACTAGCAGTCCGCCTCCCATACTGAGGCGAAAGACTAAGAAACTACCCGTCGTTACTACCCACAACGCTAATGTGAGTTTAAGTATTGTATCAATGGTTTTTAGTTTATTTTTATGAGTTATACTGTGTCCTGCCTCGTTGGCCGAGTGGTCGCAAGTGCGACTGCCGGGCAAGGGGTCTCGGGTTCGATTCCCGGATCGGGCAAAGTATTACTGGGTTTTTAAAAATCTCAGTAGTAGCACGGAGTCTGGAAATGTGCCCGGTATATGGCAATAGGCTCACCCCCTATTACGTGGGACTCGTAACATAAATAGTGAAAAGTGGGTGTTACATTGTACAGTGGCATTAACTCGTCGAGTACCGGTTTTGCAGACACAATTATAGAACAATAGGTTGCGGTCACCGGTGACCGCTTGGTATTTGACAGTTTAAGTGCCGTAATGTGCACCTCTGCCTACCCCTTCGGGGATAAAAAGGCGTGACGTTATGTTATACTGTGTCCCATGTATTTATGTCGTTGGTAAATAGATTATTTGTATCTTATATCTTACTAGTCGACTCGGCAAACTGTTCCGCTTAAAAATATTTTTCTTTGTTTTTATAATAACTATCGTGAGACATACTAAATTAAGTAAAATCGCGGGTTTCTCACGTGAATATACTGAGAAAAGCTCTACTAGTTTCGAACCACAGAGGGGTTCTTCCTTATGAGTAGCGTGCGCGTTCGCAGCGACGTCGCGCAGCACACTTTTTTCTTATCTCAGCTTTTAAACCTTCACTGGATTTCTACAAATATTTTAAGACCAAAATTTGTCAAATTGGTCCAGCCGTTCTCGAGATTTAGCGAGACTAAAGAACGGAATTTTTTTATATTATATTATATACTTACTCCTACAAATTATATTTTAAATACTAAGCTTACAAAATAAAGAATAATATTTAAAAATATAAAAAGTAGGAGCCGACTTCCGAGACTTCCGGAGCCGAGTAATAGTTAAATTACGTATTATAACTTCATATTTAACATCGACTCTAATATAAGAACCCAATTCCAATTTCTAGGCATGGACAGACACTTTAACCAAAGCGCTGGAGTACCGTGAATCAGGCGTGACTCCAATAAAGGCGCTGCCGTTCAGTCCGTCCCAGTTCCTCAACTCCCCCGCCGGAATATCGTTCTCCACTATAGACGCTAACTCTACGCCGCTGCGACATGCTGCCAAGGTAAGATACGCTATCATATTGTTGGACATATGATATTACAAAGGGACAAACTCATTAAATAAATTGTACTAGCTTAAACCGTTGACTTATAAAAGTCACAAGAGTTTAAATCTTCACCACAATATCAGTACCTATCATATTGTTGGACATATGATATTACAAAGGGACAAACTCATTAAATAAATTGTACTAGCTTAAACCGTTGACTTATAAAAGTCACAAGAGTTTAAATCTTCACCACAATATCAGTACTTCTTCTCATATAACATCAATTGCCTATAGGTGGGCACTGCTGACCAAAGACCTCTTCTCACACGGAGAAGGTTTGAGCACTAATCGCTATGCTTGCTCAATGCTGGTTGGCAATTTTAAACTTATAATTAGAAGTTATAAGTCCATGTTCCCTCACCATGTTTTCCTTCACCGTTTGTGAATCTGATTATCTTAGAACGTACATATAATGACACGGAAAAAGTTACATTGGTACTTGCTGTTGGTAGGTTTCGAACCCGCACCCTTGATTTCGAATGAGAAGCTGGCGTCTCAGACCAACGGGCCACCATGACCTTCTCATGGATGGAACATTATGTTATCATTTAAAGTGTTGAAATAATTGTTGTTTGTTAAAAAACTGGGTACAAATTATTATAACATTTTTCTAACCTCAATGTCAAACTCAGAATTAAATGAGTCAAAAAAGTAGTTTTCAAAGTCAAAACATTTATTTCAATTAAAACATAATTTGATACTTTTGAAACGTCAACAAATACAAAATAAATAATAGTCTGTCAGTCAGTCTGTCAATGAAGCTAGGTGCTCATTCCAAAATGTAGATTCGAATGGAGAAGAACGAGCAAGAAACTCCATTCGTCTGTAAAAGAAAATTAACTACCACAAGGCCTTTACTATCGACAGAAAGCTGTCGAGGAAAAATTTTCTTAGAGGCCCATAAATATGTTGTTCCCCTTGGCATTCGACATGTAATTAATACTTCTGCTGTCAAATCTATCCAACATTCTAAATGGACGATGTTATCTGCTTTCAGGAATGGAGTGCGAGTCCTCTACTTCAGACCCCTACGCCAGTCAACCACGTGACGCCTGGAGGACCCAATCCTGTCAAGAGTAATACACCTAAGTAAGTCATGTAATATGGTCAACAACTCTTTCCAAAATCTTTATTGCTAAGCTTAAGCTCGATTTCATTTATTTTGTACATAACATCACGTCTTTTATCCCCGAAGGAGTAGGTAGAGGTGCACATTACGGCTCTTAATACCACTGTACAATGTAACACCCACTTTTGTGGCTGTTATGAGTCCCATGTAATAGGGGGTGAGCCTATTGCCATATACCGGGCAGAGTTCTAGACGAGCTACTACTGAGAATTTTTAAAAAACTCAGTAATACTTTGTCTGACTCGGGAATCAAACCCGAGACCTCATGCCCGGCAGTCGCACTTGCGACCACTCGCCCAACGAGAAAGTCGAAAAATCTGAACTAATCTTTCAAAATCACTTCACAGAACTCCAACGCCCTTCAAGATCGCTATGGCGGAACTGGGCAAGAAATCAGGTCTGAAGTATGAACCATCGAGCCCTGGACTACTAGTCGAAGATATCACCATGATGATGAAGAGAGAAAACTCTGATAGCACTGTCCAGTTGAACGATTCTCTATTGTCCACTGCCGCTGATCAGGAGAATGGGAACATGCAGGTGAGAAATTTGAACTTTTTAAGAAGTATTTGGCAAGTTTTAAAGGATTTCTATGTTCCATAAGAAATGGGGCACTTTCTTAAATCAAAAATTAAGTATTTCGACTGTTCAATACAATGAAATATTAAAAAATAATCACAATTTTATTAATTGATTTTATGACCAACTTAATTTTAGTACTTTTCCAGTAAATTTTTAAGAATTAAATATGCTGTTTGACGCTAAAAAAATGTGACGTCACAATACACAATCTCGTACAAAATTCATAGAAAGCTGTCGTTTTTGACAGTCCGAAAAAAGTATTGGATTTGACTAGTTGGCAAATACCCAATTGGTGAATTAAGATTGCCAACACAAATTACAAATTCATTGCCGGACTTATGAGTAGGATTTGTGGTATTTTCACCCACACAATTGTAAACACAACATTTACTCAACGCTTATTTTACGTTGTCAGAATTCATAGTTTTTTAAACATTAAAATAGGAGACATTTAAGGTAGTACAAATTTATGACATTACTAAACTTCTGTCATACATGACACAGACGAACTATTTTTATCACAGTTATTATTTATGTGTTTACACAAGATAAATAGTTTTTTAATTTAACTATATATAAGTCAAAGTCAATATCATTTATTTCATATAGACCAGGAAGGCACTTTTGAACGTCAGCAATAGAAATTTAAAAGTGAAGCTATTTGCTCATTCCAAGGTGTAGATTCCTATGGAGAAGAACGAGCAAGAAACTCCATAGGTTAAAAGAAAACTATTTTTCTCTTAAGTTATAGAGATGATTTTCTTTTAACCTATGGAGATGATTATAAAGAAAACAATACATAATCTTTACTAACAAACCTCTTCTTCACCAGATAAATGACTCCGGCATAGGCAGCCTGAAGCGAGGTAATGAGTCAGGCAAGGAGAACGTCCCCGGGCACAAGAAGGCGCGCAAGGCGCTGGCCCCGGCCTGGGCCGCGCTCACTAGCACGCCACACGCCCGGGAACATACTCCTACACTCGTACCCGATGTCTCTTACATCGAGACTCCTGTAAGTATCTATGGTACAAACATACATTACTTATATCCCTGAAGAAGTAGACAGAGGTGCACATTACGGCACTTAATGCCATTAAACAATATAACACCCACTTTTCACTATTTATGTTATGATTCCCATGTAATAAGAGGTGAGCTTATTGCCATATACAAAGCACAATTCCAGATTCCGTGCTACTACTGAGATTTTTTTAAAATATCCAGTATATACCCAATACTTACTCCCGGGAATCGAACCCGAGACCCCTAGCTCGGCAGTCGCACTTGCGATTACGCCAACGAGGCAGTCTCATTATTATAAGCTATCATAATCAAAACCAAGTCTAAAATCCAACTAAACAAACTTATCTTAATTGTTTCAGAGCAAAACCTTAGCCGGAGATAGCTCAGTAATGTTCTCACCACCGTCAATCGTCAAGCATTCTCTACTAGAAGAATCCACAAGCCTACACTCCCTTATAAGCGCAGAAAACACGCCGGACACAAGCAAATACGAAGACATTGATATCGAAGCCGTCATCACTGAGAAAACTAAGGTACAACACAGGTCTATACTCCTTACTAATCCTGAACCTAACACCTTAGGCCCTACTGATATCATTTACCCAGAATATGAAATGACTCCGTTTAAAGACATCACTAATTTAGACAACCCTAGCTTCTCTAGATTAAACGCTGATAGACTTCGAACTATTACTACGGGGAACGAATTAGCTTGCGACACCCTTATTGCGCCTAAACAGGTCTTAGCTAACGCCTTAGCTGACCACATTTATAAAGTAACCAATCAGAAGCCGTCTACGTCACGTATAGATGAGATTTTAACCAATAAGATAATGAATAAAAATGATTATGCGCAGAAAGAGAATCAGTGGTGGACTGTGGATAAAGATACTGGACAGACGGACGATGTGTTTAGTAATGATTATTATATGTTCGCGAATATGTAGGTCGGGATTACGCTTATTGAATTAAGTATGTCTTGTGATGGTTTGTTAGTCGATTTTTTACATTTTATTCGATAATAATATCGATTTCTGTAATATTTCTATTGGTCAAATCAATGGATCTCTTTGATCATATTTCCTTTTTTTTCCTGAACTATAATCTGTTTTCAATTTGAAAAAATCGACTAAACATTGTATTCGGACATAAGTTTTATCGATTAAAATAAAATCTTCTAACAAAATATCACAAGAATTAACAACGGACTGTGAATAATAGTAATTATAAGTAAAAGACACGCTTAACTAAGTCATAACATTAACGGTTCTAATTAATTTAAAATGTGGGTTACATTTTAAATAAATCGACTAACACGTTTAACTCGACTATAATGTCTTATAGACAGAAGTATAGAAGTATTGATCGGTCACGATTTCTTTAGGGAATATAGTTTATGTATATAGGCACGGCTTTTATAATTATTATAACACTTTATACGACATTTTTCTGAGAAATATATATTGTTATATTTAACAGTCGCAAAAATTATATCCCCTTTAGTAACCCACTTAAAATTAAAAACTAATCATAAACTAAACGACTAAACTAATATAATAAAATTAACACAAATAACATTGTGATTTATTACTAAAAACTAAAACGGAAATCGTTAATTAAAATCGACTAAGTAATTAACTACTCGACTAATAAAATAATCATGACAAAATCGGGATCTAAATCGAATGTTTTCGATGTTCGTCGAATCGAATATTCGTATCTTATAATCGTGTAAGCGATTGTCGGTTGTAAATTTTATTAATTTTATTTTTTAGATTATTTTCGAATCTTTTAGTTAGTATTCGCACCAAACTAATGTAAACGTTAAACGGTATTAGAAATAAGGTACCAAAGATGAGGTTTTCATCAAATGAACTATTCGTTTTTTTTTCTATTATTAATTATCTATTAATTTAATATATTCCTTAATTTCTCTAGTAAAAAAAGTATAGTTGTAGGAAACGTCAAAAGTATACCTCAAGTTTACCATGCACCAAATTATTTAAGTGTTACTAGTTGTAATAATTTCGAAGTATTAATTTGTTTAGGTTAAACATAATCTTGTTCGTAGTGACAAAAAACAAATGAGTACAAAACAAATCGCGTTTTCAACAGTATTTAGCAATCGTTACGTTCCAATATCGAAGAAGAGTAAACATGTTTTACGTGCGCACGAAATTCGTTGAAAAATCGACCTTAAGGTTGTATTGCAAGGGCGCGTTTTCTTTCGATCTACTAACGACCCTAATAGACACCTTTCCCATCCCTGTATTTATTTATTTAGAAATTCTATTAATTATAGTATTTTCGCTTTGTATTTTTGCCTTTAAAATATTAACAATTTAATTTAATTGTCATTCGAATTTCGACTTTAACGCTGTCGCATAGGTTGTGGAATTGTATTTATATAAAAGACACATTTTTTGTTAAATTTTTGTAACATTTTTATATCGGCAGCTACTTAAGAGTACTTTATTTGAAATAAACAAATGACATTACCTTTCTACCCATTCCTACCATTTTGTATGACTTTCCTACCAATCCTTTCCTACCACAATATTGACAGGCCAGTGTTGAATCTTCATAAAAAATACTTATTTATTTATATCTTGTTATAGAAATTGTTTTTTGTTACTATTTATGTTTTAAAAAGAATGTTTTAATTTATTCTGTAGCTGTAGTTTTTTTGTATTATGGCAACATTTTTTTTTTGTATTTCGATGTGTTTTTTCTTTTTTTTATAGTAGAGTAGTTTAGTGTCTCTGTCAATATTGTTTGTATTCCAATCCAATCCAAAAGAGATCCGATGTCATTTTTTATTTCAATAAATGTATTTTGTACATTTTACTTTTTTTAATTTTTTTTTCTTTTCTTTCCCTTTTTTTGTTGTAGATTTTGGTCAGATGCATTTTTAAATATTTATATTGTTTATACATACATGGCCGAGTGGTCGTAAGTACAACTGCCGGGCAAGGGGTCTCGGGTTCGATTCCCGGGTCGGGCAAAGTATTAGTGGGTTTTTTTAAATATTCTCAGTTGTAGTACGGAGTCTGGAATTGTGCCCGGTATATGGCAATAGGGCTCACCTCCTATTACATGGGACTCATCACATAAATAGTGAAAAGTAGTTTATTGTACAGTGGCATTAAGTGCCGTAATGTGCACCTCTGCCTATTCCTTCGGGGATAAAAGGCGTGATGTTATGTTATTTTATTGTTTATACATCATTTTGATGCACAGATTATGATAGAACATTTCAATACACAGAAAACATCAAATTAATGTCAAATCCATACAGAACTGAGTTAAACTTAAGTATTTTTATTGAATTTAATTGCTCTACTTTCTTATTCACAAGGTTAACTTTACAACTACAACACAATTCTATATCTTATTCTCAACTAGATAAAACACAAAATGTAATAAAGAATTCATACAATATCCCCTTCAAATTATCTCCCTTATAGATTACAAGGGGTAACGAGCCCATAGTTGTGAAGAAGTCCGCCGTCCGCTCCATCAAATTCGACCGACTTGAGGAGCCCGTCGAAGTCAACGATGACAAGAACCAATCTCCTTTCATTGTGGTTAGTATTTTATTTTTATTTATTTAGTAATAATTAAAACTAATCTAAGAGCTATATTTTCACGGGGACACCATGGCAACGCAACCAGTCGCCGCCACCAAGAACGATGGAGTTCTATAGAGAGTTACTCACCTGGTGTCCGTTTGGTTGCGCAACCAATTTCTGAAATATTGGTAGCAGCGTAACACCTCAGTGCCGGTCGAACTGGCGGCTGAGTGAGTAACATACTATACAGCACTATAGTAACTAGTGGTAGCCGGACCAGTGTGGATGAGCGATCAGTAACATTCTGTGCTGGCATCCGAACTTTTTGCGCAGTCAAATTAGTTGCGCAACCAAGCAGACACCAGGTAAGTAACGCTTTAGAGAGCTGTATACATTTTGTTGGTGGCGGCGATTGGTTGCGCGGCCATTGTGACTCGGTGAAATATAGCTCTAAGTGATAATAGTGATAATATTAGTATGTAATATGATATTAAATGGAAAGTCAGTAAGTAATTCTGTTATCATAGGCTGTCCACATGTAGGTGTTTGCCATTGTTTGCCAAGGGTATGGACGGGGCTTGGCCGTAGTCATGTCAATGAGAATTAGACCCGATAAGTGACAAAAAGCCTTGATTGAGAGTAATTCAAACAGATTATAAAAAACAATTTTTTAAAAGAGTAACGCTGGAGTTTCTTGCTCGTTCGTCTCCACTTAAAAGTATACTTTGGAGTCTAGCGCTTAGCTTCACTAACAGCTTTAATTTTTCACGTTTCATAAGTACCTAATTAAGGATTTATTTGAAATAAATGCTCTTGACTTTGACTTTGATTACCTGAGATTCATAACTGGTGAGAAATGGGTGTATAATTGCCCCTATATTCTTCTCTCTGTCGCGGAGAACCTAACGGGTAACCGGGGCTCCGGCCCGACGTGCAGGAGAAGGAACGGGGTGGTTATTAGTCAGTAAGAGTCTGACACTCCCTCCTCACCCAGGCGGGAGCAGTCATGAGACGATTTTCCCCCTTAAAAAAATATTCTTCTCTCTCCTACCAGGATAATAATACAAGGTATGACGTAATCTTTATGTTATTTTTTTTATTTACAGGGCACTTATAAATGGCAAACATTTGCCTGCGGTATGACACAGGACCAATTGGACCTCACGCAGTTAGCACATCAATACATGAGAAAAACTGCCTTGAAACCTCGCTCTTTAAACTTTTTATGAACATAGAACTAATTTGTTATACTTTTTGGACTTTTTGGCCTTGGCCTGGAAACTTTATGGACTTATTCTGAACTGGGACTATTCTATGGGCGTTGACTGGAAATTTCAATGACTGATACAGTTTCTTTATGGGTTTGGCCTGGATTTATGGACTGGAAAATTAATGGATTTTAAACTGGGACAGTTTACGACTGTATTTGTTAACTTTTAGATTGTATATCTAATATGTAGTGTTGTGTGATTTTGTGTTTCAGTCTTCTATTTCTTATCATTATTATGGTCTGAATTTGAGGTCACATTTGTAAAAGTATGGCCTTATTTTTAATTTTCTTTATTTAGAAGCATTTTTTAAATGAGTGTTATAAAAGTTTAGGCCATAATGATGACAATTGTGTGGATGGATGATCATGTAGATGAATTACGCTTATTATTTTAGATGTATCTTTATTTAATAAGTATAGTACGTATATATATACATATATATTATGTAATATAATATATACTAGGAACAGTGTGATTTTAGTATAAGAATTATGTCGTAAGTAATGTAGATAGAAAAAAAAATAAGAAAAAATATTATATAATGTCTTATTCTAGTTTTTTGAATGTTTGTATTGGTTTTAGATTTTTTTTAAGAATAATATTATTATGTCAGTTCTTGTATTCGGTTTGTTATTAATTTTATGTCTAAAGGATTCTAATATTATGATTTTAATACATTTGCAGCAATAAGGATTAATTTGTAATTAATTTTGGTGTCTACTATACTTTCATTCGATACTATACCTTATAATACAGCACAAAAGGCTGAAATTAGCTTGTCAAAAACGCCTCAAAGAATGATAATTCCAATGACCTCCTCCAACACAAATAATGAGCAATATTTTTATAAATTGTTGCCGAAGATTCAACGCAATAAAGTCTATTTTCGCATAAAATAATTATTGTTGGATTTTGTATCAAATATTTAGTAGAATTATGTACTAGAATTATAGTAGTTCAATATACTTTTTAAGGTCTTATTTTAGTTTGAAACAGTACAAATGTAGGAATAAGTTTGTGTACAATGCAGAAATATTGGTTTTAAGTTTCCACACACTTGGTGTGATCCACAGATTGTTGTTCCGGCTCTGGGTGTCATGTGTATGTGAATTTGTATCTTTATAAATGCACCCATGACACAGGAGAAAATCCTAGTGTGGAGCAACGTAATATGAAAAAAAGAAGTAATTTTGTAGCTAAACCATATCAAAATAGTAAGAAAACAAACAAGCAAATCGTGGTATTTGAACATTTTCCAATTGTGCCCAAAGTATGACAATAGACTTACACTCACCACCTATTACATGGGACTCATTACATATCTGGTGAAAAGTGAATCTTACGTAAATATACAGTATAATCTCACTAATCCGGCACTTCGATAGATTGGCACCTCGAATAATAACCCTTAAATAACCCTTTGCCCACACTTCCCTCACCCCTCTATACCTGTGCACTTTGGTCACTTCGTCGTCGACTAGCAGTCTAACCTCAAAACTAATTACGTGCACGTACTAACATATTTGTTTTCTAAATCTAGTTAATTACATATGTACTTACGTTAATTTAAAACATTACATACATATACTCTCTCTATGAAATGCTTTACTTTATTTGACTTTTTTTTATTTATGACTTTTTCTGTACAACCCAGTAATCCGAACATTCCCGTAATCGGGCACCCTCCGATTTTCAAAAGTGCCGGATTAGTGAGATTACACTGTACTGTGAAATACTCTACTAGTCTCGAACCACAGAGGGACTCTTCCTCATGAGCAGCGTGCGCAGTCGCGGCGGCACGTCGCGCCTACTCAATGCTGCTTATGAGACCCTCTGTGACTCGAGACTAGTAGAGCTTTTCTCAGTATATTTATGTGAGTAAACCATTATAACTTAATTCAGTATGTCATACGATGTGAACTTTGGATATTCACATTTTAATAGAATGGGGATATTCAGTAAATTTAGCACATTTTTGTTTAAAATTATTTTAAATTTTAGTCGTAAATAATTTGTGTGTACATAGGTAAGTGAAACAATTTAGAATTACTACATTAAAATTAAAATTATGTTTTTTTTTTGTATATTTTTAATGTAATGTAAGTGGCAATATTTATGCGAATTATGTTTTTGGAAAAATAATTTTATTGCACGTTTTTCTTGTGAGGTCTATTCAATATTAATTTATAAGTATTCTTTTTCGAAATTACGCCTATTGACTATAAAACAAAGTCGCTATCCACCGTTTGTTTGTCCCCATGTATGCTCAGATCTTTAAAACTACGCAACGGATTTTGATGCGTTTTTTTAATAGATAGAGTGACTCTTAATGAAGGTTTATATGTATAATACATACATATTGCATCCGTAAGAAGCCGGGGCGGGTCGCTAGTAAAGTATAAAAAACTTATAAAAATATAGAACAAAATTAAAAATTAAGTTAAGCGCATTTTCTTCTATAATTCAATTCAAATTGATCACATCACTGCAACAATAATTTTCTTTTTAAATTAAACCCTTAAAAATGTTAAACTTTTCGGAAAGCAACGACGTTGAAATCTTTAAAGTCTTTGTTGAGAAGAAACACTATGGAATGTGGGATTCTTATTTCACTAAAACCTCTGTGGCCATTTAAAATCGCCGTGTAAGCAGAGTCAAAGTATAAGCAACTTAATGCTCTTATGAATAAAACTCTTTTAAACTAAACCTCAGTTTAATCATTAAAAATTTGGATTAATCAGTTATCGCCGAAGCGTCACCGATTCATGGTAGATGTCCCACTTACACGTACAACGCGCTTCGCATCAAGCTTCCTTGTACGTACTGCTAAGGAGTGGAATTCTTTGCCAGAATCTGTATTTCCTGAAGGGTGTCTTCAAGGCCTGAGTGAATAGGTTGCTTATGGGACGACGTGCTCCATCGTAGACCGTATCATCCCTTACCATCAGGCGAGATAGTGGTCAAACGTCGGCTCATCAAATATATATATATATCTTTATATATATAATTCTGCTGTACGTGTGTATGTCATTGAACTCCTCCTAAAAGGCTTGACCGATTTAAATGATTTTTTCTGTACGCGTTTGAGTGGCGCCCTGGATGGTTTAGATTCACAAATCAGCCGGCAGATGGCGCTGCAGTAGCTGTCTAGGATATTTATCCTAAACTAACAATAATAATAATTATTTTATTGGTCTTTCCTTTCACACATATTCAGGACAACGTCTGTCGGGTCCGCTATTATATATATACTATATAATCTTATGTACCAATACATAATACCAACATTGCATTCAGCAGTCAACATTTTTATTTGAATAAAATTCTAATCTAACCAGAAATAATAAAGCAACTCCATAATACGGATTTTAAGAGAACCATTCATAAAAAAGGAAAAGAAAATTCTAAATTATGTTTGTCAGTCGGTATTTTTTTATCATTATGATGTATTTTATTTCCTTGTTCTGACTGTGGACAGCCAATATATTTGTAAGTTAATAGTATTATGATTATAAATTATGCTACTCTACTTCTTTCTTCTGCCTCGTTGGCCGAGTGGTCGCAAGTGCGACTGCCGGTCAATTGGTCTCGTGTTCGATTCCCGAGTCGGGCAAAGTATTACTTGGGTTTTTAAAATCTCAGTAGTAACATGGAGCCTGGAATTGTGCCCGATATATGGCAATAGGCTCACCCCCTATTACATGGGACTCATAACATAAATAGTGAAAAGTGGGTGTTACATTGTACAGTGGCATTAAGTGCCTTAATGTGCACCTCTGCCTACCCCTTCGGGGATAAAAGGCTTGATGTTATGTTTTTCCTTTGGCGACAAAACTATGTTATCTCTTCGTCGACGTCGACGCCGTCTCTTCGTGTACAATAATAAGACACCGTGAAATCTATATCGTTTTCGTCCCGAAGTAAAATGGTGAACCATTGCAAAAAGCAAACTTTGAAAGCGCATAGTACATTATAAAACGTCACACCGTGTAAATAAATCTCGAAGAGGTACTTCTCGTCGGGTGGCACGTGCGATGCAAATTGTGCCTACAAATTTACGTCTAGTGTTTCATGTGCGTATCTTAATGATTTTTTTTTGAAACTACAGATTATATGACATCTTTATTTCTTTGTTTTTAATTAATACATCAAACGTACTCTTTATGGCAATTTATTTTGCCGCGTGACGACAACGAAATAGATTTCCCGTCGTATACCTAATTTTAAGTTTTGTTATTGTATCTATTAGTTTATATATTAATTTATAATATATATATATGTTCGTTTTATTGTAATATTTAATTCGTTTGTGTATTACACAAAGTATTGTATTTTATATGAGCCATAGATGCCTGGAATAAAGAAAGAACAATAATAATAATTTGGAATTCGACAACTAGGTTTTTATAACCTGAAGAACATTTATACATAGAATTTTCTTTCTCTATACTTTATCATAACACTATTGGATTAAAAACGATGGCAGCGCCACCTTAGCTAAACATTTCTGGTTAGAAAACTACTATTTTAAGTGTAATATTGTATTTATATTTAAGTTAAAAGTCCTAGTTATAAGCGATGGCCATGTTTATTTTATAGAAAGACTACGCATGTGTTTTTATTATGTGACAACGAGAATAATATTATTTCAGTGTACATAGTAGGTAGTGTATCTAGGTTTATGGTTGTTTAAGTAAGTAAGGAAAAATAAATGGTTTTATAAAAGTATTGTTTTTTTTTTTATTATGATCACATGAGTAACCGGGTTACAAGATGGCCAGAGATAAATTTCAGGTTTTTGCTGACTTCAGATAAAATAACAATGGGGCTTAGTCTAATTTTTAACAGTACAATGTATTTCACCTTCTCCAGGTATGCAAATGTTTGTTTATAGGTACAGACCTACAATATAAATCCAATTTAATTCAATTATTAACTGGTGTTCTTATATAACTGTCAAAAACGACAGTTATATAAGAATTTTGTATGGGATTGTGAATTGTGACGTCACGTTTTTTAGCGTCAAACAGTATACTTATTTCTTAAAAATTTGCTAGAAAAATACTCAAATTAAGTTGGTCATAAAATCAGTTAACCCGTCGTGTGTCTAAACGTGGATCCACGGGAGACACAATGTATTTTCTATTGTGTCTAATATCAGTGCATTTAAGTGGTTAATAAAAGTTTGATTATTTTTTAGTATTTTATTGTATTGAACAGTACACCGTCTCGTTGGCCGAGTGGTCGCAAGTGCGACTGCCGGGCAAGGGGTCTCGGGTTCGATTCCCGGGTCGAGCAAAGTATTACTTGGGTTTTTAAAAATATCAGTAGTAACACGGAGTCTGGAAATGTGTCCGGTATATGGCAATAGGCTCACACCCTATTACATGGGACTCATAACATAAATAGTGAAAAGTGGGTGTTACATTGTACAGTGGCATTAAGTGCCGAAATGTGCACCTCTGCCTACCAGCCTAAAAAGGCGTGATGTTATGTTATGTTATGAACAGTCGAAATAATTTATTTCTGATTAACGAAAGTACCCAATTTCTTTCTTAGTAACTGTTCTGTTAGTTAGCTGATACTTCCTTACTCAGTACCTTACCGTACCGAACTAAACTAGCCAAGCTATCAAAATTATAAGTCCATCCGCCACAACATGGAAGTCTAAAACTGTAGCTTGGCACGACGTCTTAATAGCATCAGTAACTGAAACGTCTTGCGAAATTGCCTCCTGGCTCGACTCCGGAACCTATTAGCATGAGGACGAATTAAATTGTAGGATTAGGTTGTTGATTGTGATAGGAGGAGCGGGAGCGATTTTGTCCAAGCTCAGGGGCTTACTCTTGAATCCAATTCCGATCGATCGACATTGATATTGTGAAACGTTGCAACACTAGCGCCCTTTACATTCATATTGCGTGGATATTTAATGATCTAAATGGTATTGAGTTTGGTTTTATATTCTATACTCTGAATGCTATTTTAATAGCTACAATAGGGGTTGTATAGTTTTGCCATTGAATAATTATTGACATTTTATTGGATTGAAATTGCATTGACATTGAGATTGGTTTTAAGAGTAAGCGCCCAGCTTAGCACGCTGCAACTAATGACTTATCCTTATTAACAACCCGTTACATTTTCTACTGTTAACCCATACATCCCCATGCGGTCACCGGTGACCGCTCTCCACTAACTACATTATAGACCGTATTTCCAATGTTTAGAGACTACTTTTGTATGAACAAATTTAGGGGATGAATTTCAACGGGTCCATGCTCGTTCTTCTCTAGTCGAATCTACATTTTGGAACGAGCACCTAGTGCTCGAGCAGCTAGTTTCACTGACGGACAGACTGACAGACTATTAATTAGGTATTTTATAATTTTTGACGTTTTAAAAGCACTTAGCTATGGTTTAGTGAAAGTAATTGCTTTTCAACTGGGTTTAAAGAATTTATTTCTTATAAGAACATTGTTCACTTAAAATGAGATACAAAGGTTCCTTATCTTCTATGATACATATGACAAAATCCTCTAGTGCGGTAAGAAGTTACATTCATTTTATTTTAACGCGATTTACAACGTTTGTACATATTCCTTAAGCTTCGTTTTGAATGCCTTAATGTTATCGCAGTTTTTTATGTCATCTGGTAATCTATTAAACAGATGTGCTCCCTCAAACAAAAGCGTTTTTTTTCCATAGTTTGTTCGTGCCATCCTTAGTTCGAGTTTATGTTTGTTAAGAATATATCCTGTATCTATACATATAGATATACTTTTATTAAGGGGTAAAAATTGTCGAATGACTGCTCTCGCCTGGGTGAGGAGGGAGGGAGTGTCAGACTCTTACTGACTAAAAACCACCCCGTTCCTTCTCCTGCACTTCGAGCCGGAGCCCCGGTAACCCGTAAGGTTCTCTGCGACTCCGAATCGGCATTAGCCCTATTAGGCCCCATTCGTGGTGGTCTGATGGCTCTTTGAGCATACGCTACGTACGCTCGGGTCATATAGATATACTAATGCTATGATTATACAATTGGATAAGATACCTATCAAAAGAACCATGAAACAGCAGTATCGATTCCTCATAAAAAATATATAACTCATCTTAATAATTCTCGCTGAATAATATAAAACACATCCATTACAGCGGCGTGCTTAAACACCCCACTGACACTGTTGCCATTCGAATAAATCCCCACATAATTTCACCCAATTAATCCCGAAAAGGCAATTATAATTTCCATTCCAATCCCACACATATCATAAGCACACATCACTCTCGATACATAATTTATTAACAATAATTTAAACAGAATCATTATCACTAAGCCCACACCCTTACTCTCCCTCTTGTCAAGCCAAAATCAACGTTCACTCAGCTAGTTAAAGTTCTAATTGCCATGGTTTCAACTCTAACCCCAGTCGAACGGTTGTAAATTGGAGTAACATCGCTTGGAGCAATTAAGATTGCATGTCACTGGTCTAAATTTGGTTAAAGTCCTACGAATTTATCGGTGAGTTTGTAGTCTCGGGTTTGAGTGCCTAAGTACCTAAAGTATAGAATAGAAATTCATAGAGACTAGGAAATAATATTTTCGATTTTGAGTATATTTAAAACCCTGTTGGACTCGGAACTATTACTAATACTGAAGTACAAAATGTCTCAAGTGAAGACTATGGACCTGAAAACAAAGGATGTGAAGGAGACAACCGCCTCGGTGCCTATCACAAGCCGATATTTTGCCAGTAGGCCCTGCGGACGGCGAGCACGGGTGACTCGCCGCCCGACCAGAACCAGACCCGAGCGTACGGCGCGCCGCGTTCCGCGCGCGCCTCATAGAGCCATCAGACAACCACAGATGGGGCCCAATAGGGCTGATGCCGATACGGAGTCGCAGAAAACTTAACGGGTTACTGGGGATTCGGCTCGAAGAGCAGGAGTAGGAACAGAGTGGTTTTTAGTCATGGTCAAGGGATAAAAAAGGCGAACCTTTGGCCACTGGTACATAATTATCTACATGGAAGACGATCTAAAGGTAGACTTGGGAGTGCCATAACAGACGGAGCGCACTAAGAGCACCGGAGCTGTTTAGACGACTGTTCCTAGTATTGGTATAGATTCCGGAGCTATTATCGGTGCTGATGGTGGCCACCAGGTGGTTTTATAGAGAGGTAAGTTACTAACGCCCGAATACCGTAAGGCTCCTAAATTTTCATACTCATATGTCGTGGTGGCCCGGAGGCTTAAGACGCCCGCTTCTCATACATGAGGGTGCGGGTTAAAAACTACCAACGGCAAGTACCAATGTGACTATTTCCGAGTTAGAGGTATATGTACTTTCTAACCTGGGCATATAATTTCTAATTATACATTTGTAATCACCAACCCGTATTGAGCAAGCGTAGTGATGAATGCTCAAATCTTCTCCGTGTGAGAAGAGGCTTTGCTCAGCAATGGGCATTTGTAGGCTGTTTTAAACCTCCAGGCCAGCACGACTCATAATTGAGTCGTAAACCTACATAGCTTTATTAACTATAATATTCCAATCACTCCACATATGCTACCTACTTATTTACTAACAAAATTAGCGAACACATGCTAGCAATTATATATACCTATATTAATACAATATAATAAATATCAGACACTTAATAAACAGTTGAGTAGACTTTGATTGAACCTGCAATATTCCGTTTACTTCGCCTCCATATTGGCAACTGAGCAATTAACGCGCTCTATAAGTGAGGTAGGGTGACTAAGAGTTTTGGGAGTGTTTGGAAACATTCCTGTGCCTTTAGCTAAACGCCAATTTAGCACTTGTCTACAAAGAGAGTAGAAGACTAAATGTATGGGGATGACACTGACATTAGTGTAAAAATTTACGTCAATCCCATATAATTTGGTTTTCTATTCTACATGTAGACAAGCACTAAGTGGCATTTGGCTACAGCTGCTGGTATAAAATTTGCTACGCTAATACTATTTTTTTTTATTTCTATTTATAATTTTGGGACCTCGTTGGCTGAGTGGTGGCAAGTCCGACTGCCGGGCAAAGGGTTCGATTCCCGGGTCGGGCAAAGTTTATTGGGTTTTTAAAAATGTCTCAGTAGTAGCACGGATTCTGGAATTGTGCGCGGTCTAAGGCAATAGGACTATAACAGGGGATAACATAAATAGCGAATAGTGGGTGTTTGTATAGTGGATTAAGTGTACATTGTATAGTGGCATTAAGTGCCGAAATGTGCACCTCGTCCTATCCCTTAGAGGATAAAAGGCGTGATGTTATGTCTAACTAAATAAAATTTACCTCTAACACATTAGTTCTAGATTAGAATAACTCCGCCGTGGGATCTTGAGGCGAAGGTGCTGGCGCGTGTGTTTTTATGCGCGCGGAGGCACGTCGCCGGGGCGAAAATCCGCTGCCGCGCCAGATTAGTGCGTGGCGGGATGAGCTCCGGCGTGATCTCATGGCGGAATGGCAGCAACGGCTGTCGCAGCCGAGGGCTGGGCTCGCTGTCATTGCAGCGGTAAGTCCCCTCTTTGAGGAGTGGCTTGAGAGACGCTACGGCGTCCTCACCTACCGCCTGACGCAGGTACTTACCGGACACGGAAGTTTCGGTAGGTTCCTGTTTCGGATTGGGCGGGAGGAAACGCCCGAGTGTCATCACTGCGAGGATCGCCCGGAGGACACGGTGGAGCATACGGTGGCGGTGTGTCCTGCGTGGGCTGAGCACCGTCGTGTCCTCAGGGATGTGATGGGCGACGGCGACCTCTCGCGTCCGGCTCTGGTTCAGACCATGGTACGGAGCGAGGGGGACTGGGATGCCGTCTCCTCTTTTTGCGAAGCAGTTATGCTAGCTAAGGAGGAGGCGGAGCGCGTGAGGGAACGAACCTCCTCACGCCCCGGCCGTCGCGACAGACACTCCGGGCGTCGGGGATCGCGAGACGATCTCCGGCCACCGTAAGCATGGGACGCTGCGGACGGCCAGCACGGGTGACTCGCCGCCCGACCAGAACCAGGCCCGAGCGTACGGCGCGTCGCGTTCCGCGCGCGCCTCAAAGAGCCATCAGACCACCACGGATGGTGCCCATCAGGGCTAATGCCGATACGGACCCGCGGATGACTTAACGGGTTGCCGGGGCTCCGGCTCGAAGGGCAGGAGTAGGAACGGGGTGGTTTTTAGTCAGTAAGAGTCTGACATTCCCTCTCGCCTCACCCGGGCGGGAGTAGTCATTGGATGATTTCCCCCCTCAAAAAAAAAAAAAGATTAGAATAACTCCTTGCTTCAACAGAGCTCTAGTAAATGAGCTGATTATGCGTTTAACTCATAATATCTCAGGTTATATGGAACACATAATATTATTAATACGCCTTTACCTTGCTGCAATGTATTTACCGCGGCAATTAGTGTGTAACTCACACTGGCAGTGCTATGTAGGGTGACTGTAAAATTATTTGGAAATTTTTCGACATTTCTGGTCGAAGAGTCAGTTATGTATTAGAGGTTATGTCACTCTTTTTAAAATATGTGGTTGTGCTGAGTTGTCATAATTAAATTGGGTACTTTTCTTAATTAAAAATAAATTGTTTCGACTATTCATATGATTATAAGTACTATTACTATTCATAAGTAGATATTAAAAAATAATCACACTTTGATTAATTGATTTTATGACCAACCCCATTTTAGTATATTTCCAGCAAATATTTAAGAAATAAGTATGTTGTTTGACGCTAAAAAACGTGACGTCACAATACACAATCTCGTACAAAAATCATAGAAAACTGTTGTTTTTGACAGTTCGAAAGAATTATTCAATTTGACTAGTTAGCAAGTACGCAATTTTAATATGTTCCCCAACTTTATAACAAACTTCGCAAGAAACTACTCGTAAAATGCGATGGAAAATAATATGAAAAACAATTTTATAACTTAAGTTTCGTTTGCACGAGGCAACAATTGATGCGCCACATGTTGCTCAAGGTGTTGAAAGTCAACGCGCTACTTATAAATATAATATGTTTACGTTTAGGTACGCAGTCTATCGGATTAGACAATTCACATCGCTCACAAAATTTGTCGGCAACATATCGCCAGACTAACTAGTGTTACGTGTCACGTCTCCTTGTGTGGCATTGGCTCGTGTTCCTCGTGTTGGCGTCGTCTTGGGTGGCGGCACACAACATTATCTGGTAATAGTGGTCCCTGACTGTGCGCGAGGTCGTGATGACCCGTAGGTTTAAGACTCGCTTCTAATGTATAAGGGTGCAGGGTCGAAACCTACCAACGGCACTTGGTTTCGAGCCTACAAAGCTTAGAAAGTCACATTGGTACTTACCAATGGGACTTTTTCCGAGTTATATGTGCCTTCTAGGATCATTTAGATATCACTGACAAACGGTAAAGTAAAACATCGTAAAGAAATCCGTACTTATAATTGTTATTATAGAGGTAAGTTTGAAATCGCACACCTGCATTGAGCCAGCGTGGTGATTAATGCTCAAACCATCTTCGTGTGAGAAGAGGCATTGCAGCAGCCAGTCAGCAGTGGGCATTTATAGGCTGTTGATGATGATGATGACTGTTCGCGATTTTGAACAACTGTCGTGTAATGTTGAGCGTCAAATTGATGCTCAGTGGGAATAATGACTTAACTTAGTTACCTTTAAGCATGTATATTTTTAGAGCAACATTTTGTGCGACACATTGCACAACAAACGTCGCTTAGTGAACACGATGCTTTAAGTAGACGGGAACTACTCCAAGTTGGTAGCAAGATGTACTCTTTTTGTTCTGAAGACAGGGAGTTTGTCCCATTTCGCGCTTCAATGAACAGGCTCGGTCCGTTGAGTTGGTGACGCAATGGGTGTTCCTTTGTAAAGATTTGAATGTAAAATGTTTAGGGATTGGTTGAGAGATATTTTATGAATGAGAATATATAACAATTGTTTCCATCAACACCTCCTTTTTGCGGGTATCGCAATCACCGACGAACGGAATAGACATTTAACAGAAATCGAAGAGCAGCGCTCTGTAATATTCCTGACCTTTTTATACTTACTGCAATCTCCATCCCGTCAGTCAAGTGTCGAGATTTTGGTAAACTCCTCTAATATACGTAGATTCTTAGTCTAGCAGTGAAATGTGAAATTATTTTGATTCTGATGCTCTTTTTTGTCATGAAAGCGATACATGAGTAAGTTTCCAACACGAATACGGAATTAGAACCTATGTTTGGCAAAACATACTATATTGTTTTTTTTGGATAAGCCGGTAAACGAGCAGACGGATCACCTGATGGTAAGCAATCGGCGTCACCCATGGACACCTGAAACACCAGAGGCGTTACAAGTGCGTTACCGGCCTTTTGGGGACTTGGGATTTGAGGATTTTTGGGGATTCAGGGATTGGGGAGATAGGGAAGGGGAGGCGGTAATTGGGCCTCCGATAACCTCACTCATATGACGAAACATAACGCAAGCGTTGTGTCACGTCGCTTTTCTGTGAGGCCGTGGTATCACTCCGGTCGAGCCGGCCCATTCGTGCCGAAGCATGACTTTCACAAAATACGGTAGTTTCCTAAATTTTATTTTAATGTCCGTATGGTAGATTAGTTTAAAAAATTATTTTCTCACAAAATTCAATACTTCCGACGATATATTCATTTGAAACATCGTGTGACGTCACAGCGTGCTACATTTTACAGCACGTTGTGATGTAAAAACCTCCCGCTCCTAAACTTAACGCCATTTTATCTAAGTATTGTAGCTATATATAAGAAAATAAAAAATACGTGTCTAGATAATATTTTTCATTATCTAACTGACGGTCTAATTAGATTTTTAATTTTCTTACCCTGGCAACTACCCAATTCTATTCTATTATATTGTAAGATAGAATATAGAGCTCAGTGTTGATTGTTGCCACTTATAATAATAATAATAATAAATAAGCTTTATTGTACACCAAGCAAGTAATTACACATATTCGGAAATTATAAAGAATAAGGAGGGTACAAGGGCGGCCTTATCGCTAAAAGCGATATCTACCAGGCAACCTTTGGGTGTATGGAACGATGGTTAATTTAAGAGGGTAGTCCAGGCATACATAAATATTAACCACTAACAAAATAAATAAACAACCATATATATATACTAAATTATATACACATACATGCATACCAAATATAAATATATATATAAATACATATACATAACCATATATATATATACAATCTAAATAAGTATATAAAGGAGCTAATACGATTCATGACGTAGACAAATAATAATCTTTAACTTTAGGTTTAAAGGAAGCAAGTGACTGTGCTTGCCTCACCGACACTGGGAGTGCATTCCACAGGCGAACAGCTTGGATCGTAAAAGACTTATCATATGCCTTAGTAGAATGCTGAGTCATCCCAAGCCTCAACCTCTCCGACGCTCTCAGGGATCTTGAATGTGTGTCATGGTGGAACTTGAAACGTTCTTTAAGATATTTAGGGGTTACAGGATTATACAGTATACTGTAGAGTAAGGACAAGACATGCATATTCCGGCGAAGGCGGATTGGAAGCCACTTGAGTTTGTTGCGATATTCGGAAATATGGTCATATTTGCGTAAACCAAATATGAACCTAATACCGAAGTTTTGGAGCCGCTCAAGCTTATTTAGCTGTACTTCAGTAATGTCTAGATAGCTGGCATCGGCATAGTCAAGGATGGGCAGAAGAAGTGATTGAGCGAGCGCAATTTTGGTAGCAGTAGGAAGAAAGTTCCGTAGTCTACGTAACGATGTCACCGAAGCAAACATCTTCCGACTGACCTCCCCCAGCTGGGGTCCCCAAGTAAAGTCCCGGTCTATAATAACACCCAAATCCTTCACTGAGTCGCCACTTATTTTGAGAAACTCCCTATCTTGCGCCGTACAATGGACTAATTCATTAAAGTTTTCTTATAAATATTTATTTATATCTATTTCTTACTGAATTACTTACAATTTTGTGATTATTGTCTAGTCTTTTTGACGGGAGATCGTCCGTGGGTAACTTTGACATACATTACCTTAAGCCTGTCTCCTACGGGAATAGGCAGAGATTTTGGAACGCCAATTGCTACGATTCTAACAAACGTCTTTCGCTTCCCCAACAGTCATTAGTCTTTTAAGTAAGTTTCACTCTAGAATTATTCCTATAAATAATGTATTTGTCAAAGTTCATACATCTACACCGTGAAATCTTTTTCGTTTTCGTTCCGGTGAACCCTTGCATAAAACAAACGAAAGTGCATACGAACTCCTTGTACATTTTTAAATCATCACGCGATGCAATTCTCGAAGAGGTATTTCTCGTCGAGTAGCACGTGGGATGCGAATAGTTCCTACAAATTTACGTCTAGTGCTTCATGTGCGTATTCCTACAAAACAGTTTTTAAACTAAAAAAATCTTTATTTTTTATTCGTTTTTAATTTATACATCGAAAGTATCTACTCCTTAGAGCAAGTTGTTTTGCTGCGGTACAAAAACGAAATAGATTTCACGGTGTATACTGCATGTATAAGAACAAAACAAACAAACATTCATACAAGAAAAACAATAACTTTCCGATACTCACTACAGAATACAGATTTCAACTCAAAATTTCAACCACGTATCAATAAAACATGCTTATTTTGCATGTAAAATTAAACAAAACCAATCTACTTCCACTGTACCGTCTCAATTTTGATTAAAACTCAAACTTTATACAATAAGAAAGTTGTTTAATAAGCTGGCTTTCACAGTATCTTGGAATTAACAAATATGGGGATACGAGATTCTTGTTTGCGTATTAACAATTAGGGGAGTATTGAGGGTGCGTTTATCTTTAGTAACAATACGTAAATATCAAACCTTTTAAACCTCGAAGGGGTGGGCAGAGTACCGTCTTTACCAAAAGGGCACTTGGGGCCCGTGCCCAGGGCAGCAAGCAGCGAGTGACTAAATCTTTGTGTGATCCACAACTATGGATTGGGGAAAGGGGGGGAGGTAATTGGGGCTCCGATAACCTCAACCTCACTCGCACGACGAAACACAACAAAGGCATTGTTTCACGTTGGTCTTTTGTGACGCCGTGGTGTCACTCCGGTCGAGCCGGCTCGACCGGAGTGACGAGCCGACCGGAGCCGGCTCGACATTCTTGCCGAAGCATGGCTCTCCGACACTTAAGATTATTATTTAAAATTATTACTTAAAATTAAGGTCGCAGGGAGCCGCTGGATGCAGGTCGCTTCCAACCGGCCTATCTGGAAGTCATTGGGGGAGGTCTATGTTCGGCAGTGGACGTCCTGTGGCTAATATAGTGATGATGATTATGAAGTAATTAACAATAATCAAGAGCACATCTCTTGTTGTTGTCTCTTGAGCAATCAATTCCAGGGTTGCAAAGAGTGTTATTTTCGTGATATGGAAAAAGTCTTAGTAATTAACGAATTGGGTAGTTTCCAGGGTATCAAAATTAAAGATCTAATTAGTCCGTCAATAAGATAATAAAAAAAATATTAGACACGTATTTTTTATTTTTTCGTATTAAGTTGCAATACTTAGATAAAATGGTGCTAAGTTTAGGAGTGGGAGGTCGTTACGTCATAACGTGCTACAAAATGTGACGTCACACGATATTTCAAATTAATATATCATCGAAAGTATTTAATTTTGTGTATGAAACTACCCTATTGCAGAATTGTCTCCTGTGTCGTGGGTACGTTTACAAACATACAAGTTCACATACACATGACACCCATACCCGGAACAACAATTTGTGGAATTTGTGTGAACAAAGAATTCTTACGAGAAGAACTAGCAACAGCTTGGATAACAGCCAGTTACTAAGCCACTGTACCAAAGGTCCAGTCCAGTCCGTTTTATTTAATTCCCAACACGTATTTTTTAAACAAAAACTTCTTTGGATACATTTTAGCATAAACCACTTAGAGATTGTAGGGCACGAACCATTAATCGTGACCCCAAGTGATTGTAGTGTACCGTGGCTTTTTAAAAGGACCATTAGGGGTTAGGGAAGTGAAGGTTTTTCGCTTATCTTTTTCGTTATTTGTGTAGAGTGGTCGAAAATAATACAATACAGCATACAATTTGCTTTTCACTTGATTTATCATTTCATGTACCTACACCACACAGACAATATTACACAGGACAACACATTACAAGCTTGACGTACATAGGTACCTACTGCATATCCCTTAAGGGATTTCTTCCTGCAGACTTGCGACAGGAAAAGGAATTTAAACATAAGACATAAGATACAGTGTAAATGATACATGCAACGAATACAAAACAAAATAAAATTACTGAAAGAACTTAATACTAAAGTGACCTTAATATAATAATAAAATATATACTTAAGCAAATTATAACAAAAATAATAAATAAAATAATTAGAAATATTTAAATACGATTACATATAAACATATATAATAATATGTATATATATATAGATCATTGCTGATTTTGATTTTCTTTATCTTCTTTGCTGATTTTTAAACGGTGCTGGTGATCACAACCATGAATAATGATTATGTTAGACTGGTTTTAGTCTGACGCTGGCGGCACGTGCACCGTCTGTGCTGATAGCCGAGATATAATAAACTTCAAAGAAGTGTTTTTGAATGACGCATAGCTTTCTGTGCGCACGTTGGTCAGCGCTGACAGCTACGCGGGACCGACGTACAACACGTGCAGACTAGTCAGGACGAAAACGAGTCACGCTGATCGTCAGCGCTGACTTCCTACGCGCTGAGCTGTTAGCGGTCAGCGTAACACTAATCAGCCGGCTAATCATATTTTGGCCATCAGTGCTCACAGTGGGCGCCGTCGGCGTGAGACTAAAATCAGCCTTAGTCATAAGTGACTAGATTTAAACTGTTTTAACTCGTCGAGTACGATACCATTACGTCGGTTGCGGTCACCGGTGACCGCTTGGTGTTTGACAGTTTAAAGCACTTAATAATAACGCACATGCCCTTTGGTGTTGCATATGTCCCTGAGTGGCGTTAATCGCTTACCATCAGGTGATACGTCGGTCCATTTAGCTTTATACCACTAGTATTTATACCAAAAGTATCTAACTTGACATTTCAGAGAATCAAAACAAATTATTCGTTAAGTTATACATACGAAACCGTCATACACAAAAAGAACCTTCGTTTAAAACACAGAGAGTTGAGTTTAAATTCGTAAATCAAAACCTCAGGGAGTTTTATTGAAAGGAAACAATTCAAATTGAAACATAAATTACAGGGTGCTTCAATTTAAATGGCCCTTTAGATTAAGCAAGGGTTGATGGGTAGTAAGGTTGTGTTTCATGGGGTATATATATTGTGTTTTAGACGGACGATGGGGTTGAATTAAAAGGGTTTTTGATAGGACTGTTTTAAGTTGTTTCGGATTGACGACTGTGGTGTTTAGTTGTTTAGTTTGAGTCTATTGTTAAAGGCCGGCAACGCGATTGTGACCCCTTACACAACTTTTTTATGGTACTAGTGCGCAAACGAGTTGATAGATGAATGAAGAAAGAGAGAAAAAACAGTTCATTTGTAACAGAAATTAAACAAAAAAAAAACAAGAAAAATAGTTAAAAAAAACAGAACACCTTGGTGCACCTTGTATACCAAGACACCAAGGTGAACGGCCAGTACCTACTCAGCTAAAATGCAGTGAGCCGAGCGCGATTGCTGTGTTTAATTAATTAATGTATGTATTTAATTTATTTATGATTGTGTTTTATTTTAATTGATTGGTATTGTTTTTATTTGACATAACATAACATAACATCACGCCTTTTATCCCCGAAGGGGTAGGCAGAGGTGCACACAGATGTAACACCCACTTTTCACTATTTATGTTATGAATCCCATGTAATATGGGGTGAGCCTATTGCCATATACCGGGCACAATTCCAGACTCCGTGCTACTACTGAGAATTTTTTTAAAAACCCAGTAATACTTTGCCCGACCCGGGAATCGAACCCGAGACCCCTTGCCCGGCAGTCGCACTTGCGAACACTCGGCCAACGAGGTAGTCTTTATTTGAGTTTCTTGATTTTTATGTAATTTTGGTTCAATTATCAAAACCGAATTCGACACTAATAGGTATATAAATTTGTTTATGAATGAATAAATAAATATCATACAAAAAAAAAACCAATAAAAATATATAATCAGACCACCCAGAAATCAATCCCTTTAACAGAACAGTCGTGTTTATAAAATCAACGAAGAGGTAAGTAAATAAAAAAAAAACATTACCCTTCACGTTTCTTAAAGAAAATCCTTTACCTACTTAAGTAGATGAAGTAAAAGATGAAAGGGGCCCCAAATAATATAGAAAACGAAATTCCCTGTAGAGGTCTCAAGTAAATCAGATTCCAAAGCTAAAGGGAATGAACGTCAGGGAATTCAGAGACACGAGTAATAGTATTATAATATAAATAAAGCATTTTGCTCTATTATTGTGACTGATATTTTCTCAGAATGTTTGGTAGACATAAAAAATTTATGAGATAGCGAGTTGACTCTCCTGATGATAAGCGATCAGTGCTGCCCAAAGGGAGTCTATGGGCTTGATTATAACCGTTTGATTCTGGCAACACAGGAATAGGGATGATGACAGGGTATGTAAAGAAGAAGTATTAGATACGTATTTTTTTATTTTGTCATAAAAGAAAACAATACTTAGATAAAACGAATCAAAGTTTAGGAGTGGGAATAAAAACGTCATTTCTACGTATAAAACCTACATAGTAGTGACGTCACGCGACATTTCAAATCAATATATCTTCGAAAGTATTTGCTTCTGTTAAAAAAAAAAGTACGTGACTAAAAATTAGTCATGTACCTATTTTAGTAGGTAGCAGGCACCAATTTACTATTACGTACGTTTACTAATTAGAGGTAGATATTTGGATTCAGTGCCGATTTTTGTAAAGATTAGCTGTTTCTGCATGGTATTACGCGCTGTTCGTATTGATTACAATGTGATGTTTGACAGCCTAATGCCTTCTTCCAAATTCCATGAACGCAGTTTACATAGATAAAATAAAATGTATTCCTTTAAGCGTGGGAGAGCCATGCTTCGGCACTAATGGGCCGGCTCGACCGGAGCGGACCATGAAACAACGTTTGCGTCGTGTTTAGTCGTGTGCGTGAAGTTACCGGAGGCTCAATTAATCCCCTCTCCAATCTTCCCAATCCCTGAATCCCTAAAATGCCGGTAACGCACTTAGAAAGCCTCTGGTGTTCCGGGTGTCCATGGATGACGCCGATTGCTTACCATCAGGTGATCCATCTGCTCGTTTACCGGCTGATCCCATAAAAAGTTAATTTAATAAACCAATTTGCAGCCATATGGAAGAGTCAACAGCCGTGAATCATCACTATGGCATATCGTCGCAATTCTGTCAGCTCACATGCGTTTTTGTACTCGTTAGAAACTAATATACCCACTTAACTAGTCCTAGTTATTTTAGTAAAACTCTGTTTGTGGCTTTAGTGCATTATAAGATGAGAATTTAATTCATCTGAACCGAATTGATTACTTGAATGGTATGATTTTTGTATCTTTTACACAAGTTGATTCCCCCTAGTCCTTCCTATTATCGTATCACAAGACAATGAACGAAGCGTCACCGATTCATGGTAGATGTCCCACCCACACGCACGAAGCGCTTCGCATCAAGCTTCCTTGTGCGCACTGCTAAGGAGTGGAATTCTCTGCCAGAGTCTGTGTTTCCTGAAGGGTATAACCTGGGTGTCTTCAAGGCCCGACTGAATAGGTTGCTTATGGATAGACGTGCGCCATCATAGGTCGATAGTGGTCAAACATCGACCCATTATATATAAAAAAGTCTAGACCGGAGTAAATAGGAGTCTACGTTTTTTTACGACATCGCCAATAGTGGAACCAGAATAAACCTAGTACTTTATTTGTTTACTCCAAGTAAAATGCATCACAATAAAGCAATAAACTCAACAAGCCAAGAATTACCCAAAACAAACACGAACGAGAGTAGTGTCAAGGTTTCCGAATCGGTCCGATTTTGACCCTTATCCCTTTTAGCGAGCAATTTATGTCCTCAACTGGGAAGGGCTAAAAATTTTCACATTCCGCGAACGATTTAGGGAACGTCAGTTGAGATCAAAATAAATAGCCCTATAGTAAAGGACCTTTGCGCCCTTTTCCTGATTTCAATAGAGACTAGGAGACGTGGTGAAGATTTTGTAGATTAAATTTTTTTTTGAATATTTGGTATAAAGTGTCTAATTTTCGACAGTTATAAGGATTGTTATATGTCTATTGTAAAACACTGAGGTCTTATTTGTTACTAGCTGTTGCTCGCGCCTTCGTCCGCCAAGTCAGACTCTTACTGACTAAAAACCACCCCGTTCCTACTCCTGCACTTTGAGCCGGAGCCCCGGCAACCCGTTAAGTCTTCCGCGGCTCCGTATCGGCATCAGCCCTATTAGGCCCCATCTGTGGTCTGATGGCTTCTTGAGGCGCGCGCGGGCCACGATGCGCCGTACGCTCGGGCCTGGTTCTGGTCGGGCGGCGAGTCACCCGTGCTCGCCATCCGCAGGCCCGTGCTTACGGGGGCCGGAGATCGTCTTGCGCAGTCCATACCCTGCCTGTGTACTAAACTTCATCAAAATCCTTTCAATAGTTTCAGAGAGATTGACGGACGAACATCCGAACATCCATATCACATTTATAATATTAGTTTGATATTGGGCAAATCAACTGTGTTAAAATAACAATTTGGTATTTTGAATATAGATCATTTCAAAACATACGACCATTTTAAGGCTCCTCAAAATACTCTACGAAAATCTGTCTACCAGAAACCTTAAGAAACTGTAAATCCACTTCGAAACAATAAGTAATTAAATGTCAATTATACTTTACTGTTTATTAATTAATTAAATTATTTAATAAACAGCTTAAAGTACTTTAAACTTAGGTTCGGATTATATTTCACAAGTTTTAAGCCAAAAGTTTTAATACTCGGAGTACGCGAACAAATCTGGTTTTAAAAACTTCTTGGTTTGAACCTCTTCAGTACTGTCATAGTATTTTCGACTTGACGTTTCATTATGAGTTTTGAAATAAGAAGATGGTATTTTTTTTAAGGATAATATTTTTTTTAGAAAAAAATAAGAGCATAATAAGTATAGGGGAAATGGCTGCTCCCGGCTGGGTGAGGCGGGAGGGAGTGTCAGACTATAACTGACTAAAATCCACTTCGTTCCCACTTCGAGCCGGAGCGCCGGCGACCCGTTAAGTCTTCCGCGGCTCCGTATCGGCATCAGCCCTATTGGGCCCCACTTGTGGTGGTCTGATGGGATCGCTTGAGACGCGTCGCGCGTGGAACGCGACGCGCCGTACGCTCGGGTCTGGTTTTGATTCAAACTATACTAGTCCTGGAGATGCTGATTACCTAACAGGTTACCGGGACTCCGGCTCGAACCAGGAAATAGGAACGGGGTCGTTTTTAGTCAGTAAGAGTCTGACACTCCCTCCCTCCTCATCTCTCTCTCTTATGATTGCTATTATGCTCTCTGTTGCCGTTTTGCACGGAGTTTTTCAATGTAGTTATCTAAACACTGATTTTTCTACAAGATTCTCTAATTGACCATATGAGACAAGTTCTTGCCCAAATACAGCCGGCGACAGGAGGGTGATTCATAAAATTCGGGGAATAACTGTGATTCATTTATGAACACTGAAGAAAAATGTCTTTACAAAATGATAATACAAATACAAAAGATCTAACAATAATTTTTTGGAATGCAAATTTTGTTCACGGTTTTAAACCTAATATCTGAAACGAGGGATTCACATAATTGGTCACGATCGATTTAACTTTTGAAGCAAAAACCACAAACAAAATATTCTTTAAGGAAAATCGTTTATTAAAATACGATCCATCTCCTAACCTATTCAATTATTTTGGCTTACATAAGATTTTCGCGTGACCCTTGTACCTTTGTAATAAGGGTCACATTCGCATGTAAACGTTCACAGAATCGGACCTTTCTGGCTTTTGTAGAAGATTTTTATCATGACGTTAAAGGTTTTTTTATTTAGTACGATACCGTAACGTCCAGTGTAAATAGGTACATTTGAATTGAAAGTTGCTTTGAATATGGACTTTATACGGTTGGGAATTGTATTTTTATTAAATGTATTGTAGGTCTAGTTATGATGGTCGGTGACTAAGATATTTTTATACAAGCTTTTTGTCAAAGAAAAGGCTTAGATGTTTCCTTTCGTGATAATGTTCCGAGATGGTGTGATGGGAAGAGGCTGGTATTAATTTGTAGGAAAATGAACCTAGTGACGGGAAATGCTTGGAAAGGCTTTTCTATACGAACTGTTTGAAAGATATTAGATCACTTTGAGGCGTTATTGGCTTGGTGGGGCGGTAGAAAGCTATTTTACCAGTACATTATTTTTAATGTTTACGCAAAATTGAATTTAGTTTTGTTGGTGTATATTTTGGAACATAAACATATCATCGGCGATAACCATTCTATTCCTGTGGCAGAGTAGAATACATTTGACGCCACCACTATTCCTCCCGCGGGTCTCGCTTTAGAAAAAGTTAGAGAGAATACACTGGCACAGCGTGTCTGATAAACTTAAAAGAGGCCCATACATGCTAGGTTTGTTGGTTTTAACCGTGCATGCATAACTGACAGGCAAGCCCTAGCGTGTATGTGAGTAAGAGTCTGACACTCCCTTCCGCCTCACCCAGGCGGGAGCAGTCATTCGATGATTTTCCACCCTTAAAAAAAAAAAAAAGCGTGTATGTTATTAAACTGTACAGTTATCTGTATTGTAACTTTCGTGAGACATCCTTACTATATATAATATTATAAATCGGAAAGTGAATTTGTTTGTTTGTTCCACTTTCACACCGTAACTACTAAACTGATTGCTTTGAAATATTGCAGACGTAAAGTTGGAAGTCTGGATTAAATAATAGGGTACTTTTTATCCCGGAAAATTTGATATTCTCGAACAAAAATATTGGTATAGATGGCGCTGTGTGTATCTATATATATATAATTCAAAGGTGATTGACTGACTGACTGACTGACATAGTGATCTATCAACGCACAGCCCAAACCGCTGGACAGATTGGGCTAAAATTTGGCATACAGATAGATGTTATGACGTAAGCATCCGCTAAGAAAGGATTTTGATAATTTCCACCCCTAAGGGGGTAAAATAGGGGATGAAAGTTTGTATGAGTCTTTGTCAGTTTTAAACCGATCGGGTTGTAATTTGGCATGCAGATAGATGTTATGACGTAAGCATCTGCTGTGAAAGGATTTTGATAATTTCCACCCCCAAGGGGGTAAAATAGGGGATGAAAGTTTGTATGAGACTTTGTCAGCTTTAAACCGATCGGGTTGAAATTTAGCATGCAGATAGATGTTATGACGTAGGCATCCGCTGTGAAAGGATTTTGTTAATTTCCACCCCCAAGGGGGAAAATAGGGGATGAAAGTGTGTATGGGACTTTGTCAGTTTTAAACCGATCGGATTGAAATTTGGCATGCAGATAGATGTTATGACGTAAGCATCCGCTTTGAAAGGATTTTGATAATTTCCACCCCCAAGGGGGTAAAATAGGGGATGAAAGTTTGTATGAGACTGTCAGTTTTAAATCGATCGGGTTGAAATTTGGCATGCAGATAGATGTTATGGCGTAGGCATCCGCTGTGAAAGGATTTTGATAATTTCCACCCCCAAGTGGGTAAAATAGGGGATGAAAGTTTGTATGAGACTTTGTCAGTTTTAAACCGATCAGGATGAAATTTGGCATGCAGATAGATGTTATGACGTAAGCATCTTCTAAGAATTTTGATCATTTTCACTCCCAAGAGGGTAAAAGAGGGGGTGAAAGTTCGTATGGAACTTTGTCAATTGTAAAACGATCTGGTTGAAATTCGGCGTGCCGATAGATATTTTGACGTAAACTATGACAAAATCCTTTCTTAGAGGATTCTAAGAAAGGATTTTGATCATTTCCACCCCCCAAGGGGGTAAAATAGGGGTGAAAGTTTGTATGAAACTTTGTCAGTTTTACACCGATGGGGATGAAATTCGGCATGAAAGTAGAGGTAGATGTTATGACGTAGGCATCTTCAAGTAAGGATTTTGATCATTTCCACCTCCAATGGGATAATGTAGGGGATGAAAGTTTGTATGAGGCTTTGTCAGTTTTACACAGATCGGGTTGACATTCGGCGTGCAGGTAGATATTATGAAGTACACGTCCCTTTAGAAAGGTTTTTGAACATTTCCACCCCAAAGTGGGTAATATAGAGGGTGAAAGTTTGTGTGATACTTTGCCAGTTTTAAACCGATCGGGCTGAGACTTTGCATGCATAAAGTTACTATGACATAGGTATCTCCTTAGAAAGGATTTTGATAAATTCCACCCCTAAGGGGATAAAATAGGGAATGATAGTTGGTGTGAAATTAAAAATGAAAATTGAATCTAGAATCATTGAATCTTTTTGAATTACATTCGGTAAAACCAGGTAAAACGATAATTTGGGACCGGAGTAACGTAAAATAGTTTTTATCACAGTAGTCCCTTGGGAACGGAAACTATGCGTCAATGCTCCAGGACTCTCTGTCTTTTAACCACTGAACTTATTTCATAGAGATTCTGTATAACAATAGTCGAAGTTTTTATTACTTAAAACTTACGTGATCGGGCCGGGACTGGTAAGAACCCTGCGGGATTTTTAATTTATTGAAATTACGATAAATCATTTCACAATAGGTAAATCTTAATTGAGCACTGAATTGATTCTGATGAATTCTGTCAGAAGTCATTAATCTACGCGGACGAAGTCGCGGGCAACAGCTAGTTGGTATATATGTCACATAGGCTACTTTTTGTCCTTTTGTGACGCGACCGAAGCCGCGGGTAATTATTATGTTTTCGGCTTATTCACGTTGTAATTCGACGAGGAACTCGACTAGTTTCAAGCCATGCTAGAGGCTCATATTCGCGAAATGCTGCTCATGAATATAAAAACCGAAAACATAATAATTTATATATAGTTATCGGTGCATCGGTGCTCGGTTATGTTTGTCGGTTTTGCATGTACAGTTATAACTATCATGCAAACCCTAGCGTGTATGGCCTCCTTTAGGGCTCGTACACAAAACTGCGATGCGACGTCGCATCGCAAAAATGTGCGAGCTCCCTCTACGCATCGCAAGAACTTGCGAATTGATTCGCATCGCGCATCAAAATCTTATCTTCCCAAAATCTTCTTTATTTCTTTTTCCTGTATCTCCTAAGCAATAACAGAAGTGCATACTTCTTTTTACGTTCCATGCCACGACTTAGTTTCCAATTTAAAATATGTTTAGTACCTACAGTTGACGGTCGCCGAAGGAATGGTCACGCTGGGAGACGCCTTGTCGCACGAAATTGCATCGCAGCAATTCGCATCGTAATTTTTTGCGTTGTGAACTCGCATCGCATGGCATCGCAGTTTTGTGTACAAGCCCTAATTAGTCTGTAATCCGCGGTCTCGTTTCAATTATTTTATTCGTAGAGGCGTATGCCCGTAGACGAGGCTCATAGTCCTATGGTGAACCTTCTTGGTCTGTTCATAATCATCGCCCTGTTTTACAGTTTAGTTTTAAGTGTGGAAGAGCCATGCTTCGGCACGAATGGGCCGGCTCGACCGTGATGATACCACGGCGTCACAGAAGACCGACGTGAAACAACGCTTACTATGTGTTTCGTCGTGTGAGTGAGGTTACCGGAGGCTCAATTACCCCCCCCCCATCCCCCTTCACAATCCCTAAATCCCCAACAATGACTGCACGGTTGGTGCGGTGGCTGGGCAACCGGCTGCCATGCAACGTGTCGCGGGTTCGATTCCCGCACGGAACAACACTTTGTGTGATCCACAAATTGTTGTTTCGGGTCTGGGTGTCATGTGTATGTGAACTTGTATGTTTGTAAACGCACCCACGACACAGGAGATAATCCTAGTGTGGGGCAACGTTAAAAAAAAAATCCTCAAATTCCTTATCCCAAAAGGTTGGTAACGCACTTGTAACGCCTCTGGTGTTCCAGGTGTCCATGTCCAACGCTGATTGCTTACCATCAGGTGATCCGTCAACTCGTTTACCGGCTTCTCCCATAAAAAAACAGAACCAATAAAACGTAATGGTATGAGTATCAAATAGTTCTATTTAAACACGAATACCTAACGTAATAAAAAGCAACAATAAATATGATAATACCTCTAGTATAAAGTGTTAATATAAATAAACTCTTACAATTATCTCATATTGCGTTTTGAGGAATCCCCTTTGCCGTATGATAACGCTGTGACCTCAACTGACCCCAGTACAATTAATCAACACTTCAAAGTTATCGAAATCGAGCTAGTATTTATCTGTCCATAAAGTATGTCATAATACATAACATAACATCACGCCTTTTATCCCCAAAGGGGTAAGAAGAGTCCTTTGTCAATAACTCGAATGATCTATTGGACCTTTTGGTATTAAACAATAGTAACGTCGCTGGCTTCGGCTAACCCGAGCTTACGGCTCGAAGAGCCATCAGACCACTACGGATGGGGCTGATACCGATACGGACCCGTGGATGACTCAACGGGTTGCCGGGGCTCGGGCTTGAAGTGCAGGAGTAGGAACCATGAAAAGACCGGAAAACTGAAGTCCGGCGCGTCCCAGGGACATGAATAACTGTCTTGGTTCTCGCAACGAAGTGAATCAGAAGATGTTATAAGAGGATACAAAAAAAAAACGATAGTTGCCACTTTCCTCGGTGCACTGCAGGAGACAGAACTGGGTGAAGCCCAGTCGCCAAGCACCACGGAAATTTGACTAAAATCTAAGTGGGTCCTATGTGTGAGCTGTTATACTTGCTTCCAATAATAGGTATGGCAAAAGCGCCAAAAATATATGTGTAATATTTTTTCATTATCTAACTGTCGTACGAATTACATTTTATTTTTCATACACTGTCTAGGTACTATACTACCTCTATTAACAATTCTTATTAATATTAAACAAAGAAAGCAGGGATAATAAAGAAACATACTTAGGTACAATAAATCAGTATTTATTTCTTAATAATATTTACAAGCTTAATTCAAATTTTAAATGCAATACAATACACAACGTTTCTAATAATAATATATGGCAATAATACTTCAATTGTATAAACTACTAGCTTCTGCCCGCGACTTCGTACACGCAATCCCGATATTTCCCATGACTGTTCTTGATTTTCGGTTAAAAGTAAAAAAATAAGTATTGGGTAAAAAGTATCCTATGTCCGTCTCCTGGTTCTAACAATTTTCATCCAAATCGATATAGCCGTTCTTTAGTTATAAATAGTGTAACTAACACGACTTTCTTTTATATATATAGATAAATGCATCGAACTGAAATGAACCTTAAACTGTCAAACACCAAGCGGTCACCGGTGATCGCAACCTATTGTTCTATCATTGTGTCTACAAAACCGGTACTCGACGAGTTAAATCTAATTATGAAAATAGGGTTGACATTCGAATAACGACTTTCGTTTATATACAACATTAAGACTTCTGAACACCATCATAGTTATTTCATCAGTAGCTTGATTAAAATAAAGTATTTAATCATTTGGCATGTAATATAACGAGTAAGGATGAATTTAGTCGCGGATGAACAGAAAGGAAGATTTCGACCATAGAATAGACTGAATGATGAAAGACAATGAAGTGACAACTTTAAGTCAATTGGGATAGCGACAAAATTCGGCTGCTAACTCTTAAAACAGATCTTTAACAGATTTTCAACTGTATTACCAAAAGCATAACCTTTAAAATCTAAGATACTGACTTAGCAACCATTTCTTGTCTTTTAGGCCACGAATTTAGTTTAAAAGAATTTTCTCAAAGTAAACCCAGTGGACGGCTCCCATCTTGAATTCGGCATAAAGGGTGATACAGACTTGCTCAAACCAGCGTTGAAGTCCAATGATGTGCCTTTGTTTCTGAATAAGTTGACTATCCCATTGGCTGAGTAGTCTGTTCTTTGCAAAAATGGCGTGTGAGCGACTCCCAAAGATCCACCGACTTTGTTCCTGTAATAAAATCGAGATTTGAGAATCTGGTAGTGGTTTGGAGATCAAGAGTGTTCACAAACATAATATTAGTCCCTACTTATAAAAAAATTTTAATGTAAATGCTTAATATATCGTGTCCCAAATAGTTGAAAACAACCCAAATGTGAGCTTACAGAGATGCAAAGACAATTTTAAGTTCTGACATATTTTATAACTCGTCTAATTTCATATTTAAATTACATTTCAAAAACATTTTCTTCTGACTATTTAGACCTTAATAACAGTGATATAAGAGGCCTTTCTCAACACTCTGTACTCAGATCGATTATTAACTCTTTATAAGCAATAGGGTACTACTGGCTGGCACAAAAGAAAGAGAAAGAGTGCCATAGTCCTACTTCTTTTATAGCATAAGCCGGTAAACGAGCAGACGGATCACCTGATGGTAAGCAATCGGTGTCTCATATGGACGTCTGAAACACCAGAGGTGTTACAAGTGCGTTACCGGCGTTTTGGGAATCTGGAATTTGAGGATTGGGGGAGATTTGGAGATTGAGGAGACTGGGGAGGGGTAATTGGGCCTCCGGAAAGGTAACCTCACTCACACGACGAAACACAACGCGAGTTGTTTCACGTCGGTGTTTTGTGAGGCCGTGGTGTCACTCCGGTCGAGCTGGCCCATTCGTGCGGAAGCATGGTTCTCCCACATTGAAAACCTACCATAGTAGGTTTATCTGTAGAGTACCATAGTACTCTTTCTTAATCCAGGTTAAGATTGGGTAGTAAAGCTACTTACTTGAACATATAATCCAGTCCACCGCCTACAGTATTGAAGTTAGGCACTTGTGGAATGGTTGGCATATTCCTTGAGAGAAAGGCATTAGCTGTAAGGTCATGGTTCTGATTGTGGAAGAGGTTCGCATGACCCGCAGCTGTGATCCTGTTGCCGAAATTAGGGATTCGAGTGTTGGTTAGGGAGAGTCCATGTCCGGCCCTGGAATTAGTAAAGGTAATTAGATAGGTAATTTTTGGATACTGAAGATTTTTGATCTGCTGATATTAACATCTTAAGAGGTACCTATATATAAAAGTTATAGACCTCCTTGAGTAGGTGCTTGACATGTAATTACTACTATCGAGATAGTGATTACAGCTTTATTTTTTTTTAAAGTTCCGCCACACTAAGATTTTCACACGATTTACACACGAGAGAGACAGACCCGGAACAACAATTTGTGGATCACACAAAGAATTGTTCCGTGCGGGAATCTAACAGACTAATATTAGCCAGTCATGTCAGTTTGACTGCATTACCAGATCTGTAGGAGTTTCTTTATATTTGAACTAGCTGTTGCCCGCGACTTCGTCCGCGTAGATTAATGACTTCTGACAGAATTCATCAGAATCAATTCAGTGCCCAATTAAGATTTACCTATTGTGAAATGATTTATCGTAATTTCAATAAATTAAAAATCCCGCAGGGTTCTTACCAGTCCCGGCCCGATCACGTAAGTTTTGAGTAATAAAAACTTCGACTATTGTTGTACAAAATCTCTATGAAATAAGTTCAGTGGTTAAAAGATAGAGAGTCCTGGAGCATTGACGCATAGTTCCCGTTCCCAAGGGACTTCTGTGATAAAAACTATCATACGTTACTCCGGTCCCAAATCATCGTTTTGCCGAATGTAATTCAAAAAGATTAAATGATTCTAGATTCAATTTTCATTTCTAATTTCACACCAACTATCATACCCTATTTTATCCCCTTAGGGGTAGAATTTATCAAAATCCTTTCTAAGGAGATACCTATGTCATAGTAACTTTATGCATGCAAAGTCTCAGCCCGATCGGTTTAAAACTGGCAAAGTATCACACAAACTTTCACCCTCTATATTACCCACTTTGGGGTGGAAATGTTCAAAAACCTTTCTAAAGGGACGTGTACTTCATAATATCTACCTGCACGCCGAATGTCAACCCGATCTGTGTAAAACTGACAAAGCCTCATACAAACTTTCATCCCCTACATTATCCCATTGGAGGTGGAAATGATCAAAATCCTTACTTGAAGATGCCTACGTCATAACATCTACTTTCATGCCGAATTTCATCCCCATCGGTGTAAAACTGACAAAGTTTCATACAAACTTTCACCCCTATTTTACCCCCTTGGGGGGTGGAAATGATCAAAATCCTTTCTTAGAATCCTCTAAGAAAGGATTTTGTCTTAGTTTACGTCAAAATATCTATCGGCACTCCGAATTTCAACCAGATCGTTTTACAATTGACAAAGTTCCATACGAACTTTCACCCCCTCTTTTACCCTCTTGGGAGTGAAAATGATCAAAATTCTTTCTTAGAAGATGCTTACGTCATAACATCTATCTGCATGCCAAATTACAACCCGATCGGTTTAAAACTGACAAAGACTCATACAAACTTTCATCCCCTATTTTACCCCCTTGGGGGTGGAAATTATCAAGTTCCTTTCTTAGCGGATGCCTACGTCATAACATCTATCAGTATGCCAAATTACAACCCGATCGGTTTAAAACTGACAAAGACTCATACAAACTTTCATCCCCTATTTTACCCCCTTGGGGGTGGAAATTATCAAAATCCTTTCTTAGCGGATGCCTACGTCATAACATCTATCAGTATGCCAAATTTTAGCCCAATGTGTCCAGCGGTTTGGGCTGTGCGTTGATAGATCACTATGTCAGTCAGTCAGTCAGTCAATCACCTTTGAATTATATATATATAGATAGAAGATAGATAATACCTCTAGATAAAGTACCTAATCTAATTGAAATAAGTCTTATATTCAGTTACTCACGCATTATCCATGGCCAGACCATATGTTACGGATGGCAGATGCCTGTTGGCATCAAAGTTTGCTCCTCCGATAGCGCTGAACACATTATTGTTGGTTGAAGCGAACGGCAACCTTGCGTTAAAACCTGGAAAAATAGCAAATTATATTTAGACTAAGTTAGACTAATTCATTGATTGAGATTTTAACCGACTTCAAAATAAATACTTGGCCGACCCGGGAATCGAACCCGAGACCCCTTGCCCAGCAGTCGCACTTGCAACCACTCGGCCAATGAGGCAGTCAGCATTACTGGGTTTGTTACTGGCGCAAAACTTTGTTTCTAAGGGTACATTTAAGACAATTTTAATTGAATTTTGACATTGAAGAGGCCTATGTTCCATAGTGGACGAGAATATTCTAGCGATGACAAAGAAAGGAGTACCAAGGTCCACCACTGGTGTTACAATGAACAATAACTTACCAGAAGTCTTATCAGAATTGAAGAACATGCTTCCATGTAGCTGTCTAGTTTGCCTATGATGGCTTGGCTCATGAAGATACTGATAGAATTCTTCCATGTCTAGATCAGGACTTGGGACTGTTTCCCACGCTGCGATGCCCACCACCACGACAGTAAGAAGCAGAGCTGAGTACATGACTGCTGTGTTCCTACACAACGAATGATAATTTCAATGGAGTTTCTGGGACTTTTATACGGTAAAGGAGTTGATAGTGTTGTGTCTCGGCCACGGGACTTCACTGAGATAATTTTTGCGGTAACATATTATCAATGTTTATTATTGTTATATGTGTTTATATTGTTAATATAATTAATTATTTTGCGGTCATAGTAAACTAGATTGGTGCTGCGGTCTCGTTTGTTTGATAATTTAAGTTCTTTCCAGGGTTAACTGTGGAAGAGCCATGCTTCGGTACCAATGGGCCGGCTCGACCGGAGTGATACCACGACCTCACAGAATACCGATGTGAAACATCGCTTTCGTTATGTTATCCCCAACAATCGTCATCCTAATCTAATCTAAATACTATAACTCGAGAAATACTACCGTGTATGCCTGCTTTCTCGATCTGAGCAGGGCGTTTGACACTATTAGTTACGATATGTTGTGGGCAAAGATGGAGGAGGCAGGCATACCAGGTGATATATTGGGAACGTTGAAATACTGGTACGGATCTCAGACCAATGTGGTAAAATGGGGTAATGGTGGCTTTTCTAACGAGTACACACTTAAATGTGGCGTAAGACAGGGTGGCCTAACATCTCCGTCCTTGTTTAACCTATATATAAATGAACTGATTGAGGAGCTCAGCAGATCAGGCGTCGGCTGTCACATGTGTAATGAACCAGTAAATAACTTAAGCTACGCCGACGACATGGTCTTGCTGAGCCCCTCAGTTGACGGCCTACGAACAATGCTTTCCATATGCGAAAAATATGCTCTGAGACATGGACTAACGTATAATGTTAAAAAGTCAGAAGTCATGATTTTTAGACATGACAGAACTTGTTGCTTTAATCCAGTAATAACACTTGGCGGCACACAATTACATGTTGTATCGAAATTTAAATATCTAGGTCATGTAATTAACAATAATCTAAAAGATGATGACGACATGGAAAGGCAAAAGAGGTCCATTGCTGCAAAAGCCAACATGTTGGCGCGCCGATTTGCTCGGTGCAGTAACGCAGTAAAGATCACTCTGTTCGTGGCTTACTGTCAGGCGTTCTACACCTGCTACCTATGGAAGAACTATACACAGCGGACGTATCAGGCGTTACGCGTGCAGTATAATAATGCATTCAGAGCTATGCTCAACCTACCGTGGAGGTGTAGTGCGTCTGGCATGTTTGCCGAGAATAGGGTAGATGACTTTTATGCAGTGATAAGAAAACGGGCTGCCTCCTTCATGAACCGAATACGAAATACTGACAATATTATTGTCCAGGCTGTGTATGACTGCTGCAAGTTTGACATTTGTGACATGTAATGTAATTAATTAATTAATAATTTGTAATTTCTATTAATAATAATTTTTGTAATTTGTACTTTGTAATTTCTATTTTCTGTGTATAATTTTCTATGGGCATGTGCCTGAAATAAATGAATTTTATTTTATTTTATTTATTTAATCCCGAAAAGGATGGTAACGCACTTGTAACGCCTCCGGTTACTTAACATCGGTCACCTGATGGAACGTCTGCTCGTTTACCGGGTTATTCCATAAAAAAGGGGTCGGTCTTACCTATCAAATTACATACAATGAACGTTCAAAATATAAGTATAATTTTTTTTTTATGGAATAGGAGGCAAACGAGCAGATGGATCACCTGATGGTAAGCGATCAGCGCCGCCCATGGACACCCGCAACACCAGAAGAGTCACAGGTGCGTTGCCCTTTAAAAAGGAGTACGCTCTTCTCTTGAAGGTTTGAAGGTCGTATCGGTTCGGAAATACCGCCGACGACAGATCATTCCACAGTTTTGCTGTGCGAGGCAGGAATTATACACCACCTTCGCATTAACAATTTTAAATCAAGAACTAAATGCTTTAGTAACTTATTATACTTATTTATTTATTTAGTATTTTATGTACACTATTTGATTATGTAAGGTGAAAATGTAAGGCGAACTTAATGCCATATGGCATTCTCTACCAGTTAACCTTAGGGTTTGAGTAGAAAATCTGTGAAATTACTGCTGTTTTGATCTTCTATAATGAGGAACTGGTAAACATTTTATATCTCAAACATTTAAATGAATGCAGTAGCACCTACTGAAAGCGTATACAGACAATAGCATAGGTTGTAAAGTGTAACAGACAAACGCACAGAGTTATCGCATTTAGAGGTATAGTTAACTAGCGACCCGCCCCAGCTTCGCACGTATTATACATATTATAAACCTTCCTTAACAATCACTCTATCTACTAATACAAACCGCATCAAAATCCATTGCGTAATTTTAAAGATCTAAGCACACATAGGGATAGACAAACGGCGGATACCGACTTTGTTTTATACTATGTGGTGATTTTACATAAGAAATTCTATTTATGTAATATTATTACAATTGCTTTTGAAGTGGAGCTATTTATAGTGCATACTGTGTATTTACTTTTTTTGTAAAATGTTGCCTCACATTTGGATTTTCTCCTATGTCGTGGGTGTGTAGTTTATTATACGGACCTTGTGGAATCTAGAACAAATTTCCGTGCGTTTAGGCGTTTTTGCCATACCTATTATTGGAAGCAAGTATAACAGCTCACACATAGGACCCACTTAGTTTTTAGTCAAATTTCCGTGGTGCTTGGCGACTGGGCTTCACCCAGTTGTACAGTCTCTTCTTTGTGCCTTTAGGCTTAATTCATTCTGTCTCCTGCAGTAATTCACCGAGGGAAGTGAAAACCATAGTTTTTTCTTCTTCTCCTCTTATAATATCTTCTGATTCACTTCGTTGCGGGAACCAAGACAGTTACTCATGTCCCTGGGACGCGCCGGACTTCAGTGTTCCGGTGTTTTCATGGTTGTATCTACTGTAGATCCTGGCTTACAGGAGTTGCAGCGGTTTTGGGAGGTTGTGGCGGGCTTGTCCCATGTCGTGGGTGCGTTTACAAACATACAAGTTCACATACACATGACATCCAGACTCGGAACAACAATGTGTTGATCATACAAAGAGGTAATCCGTGCGGGAATCGACCCCGCTACACGTTGCACGGCAGCCGGTTGCCAATCCACCGCGCCAAACGAACAGTCAATATTACAAATGGACTATCTGTCAATACTATTTTAATACTGGATGAATAACAACGATTAAGTAATATTTTATGTCCTAACAGCTAGGGTACCGTACCTAACTTTCAAATCGAAAGACAAATACGAACTCGATTGTGGTCCCTTATGTCATTATTTGTGATAATAATCTCGATTAATGACGGGCAAAAATACGATTGAGCTCATTTTTAACCGACTTCAAAAAAAGGAGGAGGACCCATAACAAAATATGAAGTAGTTAATGGTTACAGCTGGTAAGATCCATAATAACGTTGTAAACAGCTTAATAATGTTAGATATCTATTACGGTTTTAATAAAAAATTTTGTGTAAAACTTGTGGCACCGACTTCTAACCTATCAGTTATCTGTGTAAGCTATAAGTACGTATGACCAAAAATAGTTATATTTTCCTTCTTAGTTTTTACTTTTCGTTTGTCTTTAGTTTTTGAAGTCGCCTTTTTTAAACGCAGTTCTTTAATATAAGTACAAATTGACAGTAACAGAAGAGCCTAGGAGTTGACTGAATACAGTAACTCGTGACTCAACAGCCAATCATCCAGACATTACACTAATCGTGCAACAAAGCGTGCAAATAAAACTACGGGGAAGTACTACTAATTTTTGCTTTAAACAAAAGTAAATAAGTCCTACAGGAAAATTATAAACTTAATTGTTTTTATTGAATTAACTAATTGTGGTTAACCTCATTGATATGTGGTAATTAGAAACGTTTGTTAAAATAAACTTAATAATATATAACTATAACTTGTAGTGCTTGAAGGCGCGAAGTTAATATGTAAGTTCTCTTTTGTTTATAGCCGTGTGGTTAAGTAGAATATAAGGGTGCGTCCACATCTGATGAATGTGCCGCGAATGTGCCACGGCAAAGATTTAGTACCCAACTTATACATATACTCATACATTGCTGGCGCTTGGCGACTGGGTTTAACCCAGTTGTACAGTCTCTTTTTTGTGCCTTTAGGCTTAAATCATTCTGTCTCCTGCAGTAATTCACCGAGGAAAGTGGAAACTATCGTTTTTTTCTTCTTCTCTTATATATCTTTATATATCTTCTGATTCACTTCGTTGCGAGAACCAAGACTCATGTCCCTGAGACGCGCCGGGCTTCAGTGTTCCGGTGTTTTGATGGTTGTATCTACTGTAGATCCTGGCTTACAGTAGTTGCAGCGGTTCTGGGAGGCTGTAGCGGGCTTGTCCCTTATAAAAAAAATACTATATATATAATATATTTTATACAAATAATAATTTTAAATGTACACGCGCAGCTCGCGAGCTACTCTTTCGCGGAACATTCGCCAGATGTGGACGCACCCTTAGTTATTCGCCATTTTTACTCTTCCTTGGAGTATTGTACTATTAAACATGTTCCTTTTTATAAACGTTGCCCCACACTAGGATCTTCTCCTATATCGTGGGTGCGTTTACAAACATACAAGTTCACATACACATGACACCCAGACCCGAAACAACAATTTGTAGATCACATAAAGAGTGTGCGAGAATGGAAGTAGCTACACGTTGTACGGTAGCCAGTTGGCCAACCACAGCACTATCCTTGCAGTCCAACTGGACAGCAGCACACCATAAGCTGTGAATGGTGATAGGTTGATGATGATGATGATGATGACAGAAGCAATCTCAGATGAACACGCCTGCTAAGAGTTAAGATGTGCACCTCTATCTATTCACTCGGGGATAACAAGGTTTGATATTATATAGCTGCCTCATTGGCCGAGTGGCCGCACGTGCGACTGCCAGGCAAGGGGTCTCGGGTTCGATTCCCAGGTCGGGTTAAGTATTACTGAGTTTTTAAAAAATTCTCAGTGGTCGCACGGAAGTCTGGAATTGTGCCCGGTATATGGCGATAGGTTCACCCCCTATTACATGGGACTCATAACATAAATAGTGAAAAGCGGTGTTACATTGTCACAGTGGCATTAATTGCCGTAATGTGCACCTCTGCCTACCCTTTCGGGGATAAAAGGCGTGGTGTTATGTTATGTCATGTAATATTTGATAAGAAATTTGTGATAAGAAACAGTTTATAGTGAGTAATTAAGTTAATAATGAATAGATTAAGTACAAAATACATATATTAGATGATTATTTAGTTATTATTTATAAGTTAAATTGCGGCGCCCTAACAGGGTGATGTACTGTACTAGTAGTATATTACCGCTATGTATATACATTTTGCAATAAATAAATAACAAAAATTTATAACTTTACTATTTTATCTAAAAATACTCAACATGTTAATAATTACTCATATCAACGAGCAAAACAAAACAAAACATTGATAAAAACAAAAGAAGACGGCATCGCTGCTTTATCTCAGTGAAGTCCCGCGCCCGAAACAAAACACTATCAACTCCTTTACCGTATAAAAGTCCCAGAAACTCCATTGAAATTATCATTCGTTGTGTAGGAACACAGTAGTCATGTACTCAGCTCTGCTTCTTACTGTCGTGGTGGTGGGCATCGCAGCGTGGGAAACAGTCCCAAGTCCTGATCTAGAGGTAGACATGGGAGAATTCTATCAATATCTTCACGAGCCGAGCCATCATAGGGAAACTAGACAGCTACATGGAAATACTTTTTTTAATTCTGATGGGACTTCAGGTAAGATTTCGCTTTATTTTTTTTTATATGGCATAAACCGGTACACGAGCTGTCGGATCACCCGATGGTAAGCAATCGGGGCCGCCCATGGACACCTGAAACACCACGGCGTTACAAGTGCGTTACCGGCCTTATGTGAATTGGGAATTTGAGCATTGTGGAGGATTCGAGGATTGGGGAGACTGGGGAGGGGGAGGGGGATAATCAGGCCTCTGGTAACCTCACTCGCACAACGAAACACAACGCAATCGTTGTTTCACGTCAGTTTTCTGTGAGGCCGTGGTATCACTCCGGTTGAGCCAGTTTAATGTTAACTGTAGGTACTTTACAGTAGGGTAATCCCTACTGTGTTATTTGTTAGTTACAAGTACATAGTACCTTCCTGGAGAATCTCTTGATTCTGTAACAAAAATCGTATAACATTTTTATGATCATTTTTGAGTTAATCACGAAAAGATAGATGAGACAGATCTGGCTTCTGGCCGACTTGGAACTCAACATGTGTAGAGGTAGAAATAAAATCAGTTTTTACTGTAACCGTAGTAGTTCTTGGAAATCTTTAATATTGATACCTATTTAGTTTAAGTTCTTTATTATGTGTCAAAAGTGTTTGCTCTATTCCGATTGTCCGATTAGATTTAAGTGAAATTAGGGAAAGGCTTTGATAACGACATTCTCTGTTGATCGCAAAGAGCACGTAAGACCAGCATAACAAAACGATCCCATGCAAGCCTCCATCACTATGACATAACGGTTGATTCAGATTAATCATTCAAATTGCAGGGTGACTAAGTCTAATCATCGTACCACAAGACAAGACGGCGAAGCGTCACCGATTCTTGGTAGATGTTCAGCCCACACGCACGAAGCGCTTTGCATCAAGCTTCCTTGTGCGTACTGCTAAGGAGTGGAATTCTTAGACAGAGCCAGTATTGCCTAAATGGTATAATCTGGGTGTCTTCAAGGCCCGAGTGAATAGGCTCGACGTGCTCCATCGTTGACCGCGTCATCGCTTACCACTAAACCAGATAGTGGTCGAAGGTCAGCTCATCAAATATACATATATATATAAAATGTTCTCTTTTCAGGTTTCGGATTATCAGCGCCATTCGGAACAAGTCAGAAGAATACGTTCAGTGCTATCGGAGGAGCTAACTTCGATGCTGCCAGTCGTCTACAATCTGCTTCCTATGGGCTCGCCATGAACAATGCGTAAGTGTTTGTAATTCTTCTTCAATTCCCTGCGACTTCGTACGCGCAATCTCATTTTCCCCCCGTGATTTTCAGTAAAAAGCAAAAAAGTATTCCATAAAAAGTATCCTATGTCCGTCCTCCCTAGTCCCCGTCTCCTGAATCCGCTAATCCTCCAATCGCTCAATTTTCATCCTAAAGGCCGGTAACGCACTTGAAACACCAAGCAATGGCTTACTATCAGGTGATCCGTCTGCTCGTTTACCGAGTTATGGTTATTTCAAATTAAGACAGTTGAGACTAGTGAGCCGAAATCTTTTGTTACTACCGCTCTACTCTTCCTACTATGCTACTCCTACTCCTATGCTACTCTTCCTGTGGGTGAAAATCACAAGTTAGAAGCTGGGTTGGACCGGTGCCGTTAATGTGTGCTATGACTATATGGGAGTGCACGTTTACCAGACACTGGTTAGCAGCAGTCTTAAAAAAATCCTGAACCTTTAATTAATACTGCAATCCTCAACCCGTCTGCCAAACTAGAAATAATCCTCTTCTACAAACGAGTCGAGAGGTCGGTATTATAGCAGTATTTTGTTTATGATATAACACTAAGCAGTTCAAGATTAAAGTAAAAGCTACTAATCATTTAATATCACTTTACCAACTAAACATCTTCAGAAATAGAAATAGAACATTTATGCTAACAAGTTTACTTCGTCTATTGAAGATCATCATGATACAATGGATCTTAGTCTAATTTTACAAACATGTTGCCCCACACGTGTATTTCCACCTGTTTCGCGGATGAGTTCAATGCAAATGTTTGTTTATAGTAGGTCCACAATGTTATATAATATAGTAATATAGAATCCAATTTCATTGATTAATTATGTACGTAATGTCCAAAATAACTAGATTCCAAATATGTCAAATTAATAATTTTAAATACATGTCAAGGTCAAAATAGCATTATAGAATCAAATACATTATGTCTGTCAAAATTAGCATTTCGATATACATTTCTTCGAATTTTCAAAAGAGCATTTATTGCTAACAAGCTTTACACTATCTATTACACACTATCTATTAACATCTTCATTGTTCAAAAGAATATATCTCGTTTAACAAAATTGTTGCCCCATACTACTGATTTTCTCCTGTGTCGATGGGTACATTTACAAACATGCAAGTTCAAATACACATGTCACCCAGACCCGGAACAAGAAATAGGGTAGTTTCCAGGGTAAGATAATTAAAAATCTAATTAGTCCGTCAGATAATCAACAAATATTAGACACGTATTTTTTACTTTCTCGTATAAAGTTAGAATACTTAAATAAAATGGCGTTAAGTTTACGAGTGGGAGGTGGTTACGTCACAACGTGGTACATTTTGTAGCATGCTGCGACGTCACGCGACATTTCAAATCAATATATCGTCAAAAGCATTTAATTTTGTGAGAGAAGGAAAAATACGTGTCTAATGTTTAAAAATAATATACATTAAAATAAAATAAAATAAAATAACATTAAAATTAGATTTAGTAAACTACCCTATTGTGGATCATACAAACGGTTGTTCCGTGTGGGTATCGATGGTTGTATGCTCAACCACCGCTCCAACAGTGCAGCCCAGTGCATTGAATTATTATTTTTTATTACAGCAACGGTCATGGACTCTCCGTGACGAATACGCACATCCCAAACTTCGGCAATCAATTCAAAGCTGCCGGATATGCGAATTTGTTCCGCAATCAGAACCATGATGTATCAGTGAACGCTTACTTCGCCAAGAACAGGCCTCAGTTACCTCAAGTTCCTAACTACAATACTGTTGGGGCTGGAGTGGACTATATGTTCAAGTAAGTATTTTTATTTTTAGCCATGTTTGGTCCTAGTATTTCTACCTCTATATATTTTGATTTGAATACTAACTTTATCGTATTCGTTTTTTCTGCCTTTATTCGAAGTTACTCGGTGTTGATAGAAAACGTAACATAATATATCACCACGCCTTTTATCACCGAAGGGGTAGGCAGAGGTACACATTACGGCACTTAATGCTACTGTACAATGTAACACCCACTTCTCACTATTTATGTTAGTTCCATGTAATAGGGGTTGAGCCATATACTACAATTCCACTCTTCGTGCTACAACAGAGATTTAACTCGTTGAGTACCGTCATTATAGTTTAGAATGTTGGTGTGTATTCTTATTTAAATTCACTTGACTCCAGAATAGTTCGTGTGTTCAATGAAAGTCCAAAATAAAATAGGTAAAACTTTGTGTTTATATTGTTCTAAGAAATACACAATTCACAACTAATCTATAATATTACAAAATATTACTGGTTAACACCAAAGCTGGGAGACGACTGGCGTGCTAACGCTATAGGGTCGCAGGCGCAGCTACGCACTTGAGAACACATAAAAAATGTCAACACGTTAGTGTCGCTACAATAGACACAATTATAGAACAATAGGTTGCGGTCACCGGTGACCGCTTGGTGTTTGACAGTTTAAAAAAAACCCAGTAATACTCCTTTTGTGTCTTCTTTTTCTATTCTCCCTTATAAGATCTCGTGCACCACAAACAAAATCACTGTTTCTTTCATACTCTATTCTTCTTTCATTTGGCAGATCTCTTCTATTATAATTAGACAAATATCATTTACATTCATCCCTGACCTCTTTCATCATTCCACGTTGTCCAGTAGCAGTAATCTTCTTTCACCGGTTATATTACTAACTACAAAACTTTGGTATGTAGGTATAGATAGTATTATATTGTATATATTGTTTTAATTATTATTGTACACTAGACGACCCCCTTTCTTCCAACTCCTGATTACTGGCTCCATCCAAAGGTTGTCTGGAAGAAATCGCATTCTGCGATAAGACCGCTCACTGTACACATTCTTTTTATAAATTACTAGCTTCTGCCCGCGACTTCGTACGCGTAATCCCATTTTTCCCGTCCTCGTTCGTGATTTTCGGTAACAAGTAAAAAAAAAGTATTGGTTAAAAAGTATCCTACGTCGGTCTCCTGGTTCTAAGCTACCTCCCTACCAATTTTCAGCCAAATCTATTCTGCTGTTCATATGTTATAGGTGGTGTAACTAACACGACTTTCTTTTATATAGAGGTATATAGATTATGTTTTCGGCTTACTCACGTAATCATTTGACGAGGAACTCGACTAGTTTCAAGCCATGCTAGAGGCTCATCATATTCATGAGCAGCATTTCGCGAGTTCCTCGTGAAATTACTACGTGAGTAAGCCAAAAGCATAATAATTTATTTAGTATGTCTCACGAAAGTTACAATACAAACATTCTTTTAATGTTTATTTTTCTATGTTTATTTTTATGGTGTACAATAACGTGTGTAAATAAATAAATAAATACAAAACTTGAATTACCATGCTTAATGTTCTTAACACAAAAGTTAACAAATAATTATTTCTACTCCACAGGAACAAAGTCGGAGGATCAGTAGGTATAGCTCACACGCCGTACTTTGACAAGACAGACTACTCCCTGAACGGTAATGTCAACTTGTTCAGAAACAAAGGTTCATCACTGGACTTCAACGCTGGTTTGAGCAAGTCTGTATCACCCTTTATGCCGAAATCAAGTTGGCAGCCGTCTACTGGATTTACATTTAGGAAATTCTTTTAATTGAATTGCTTTAGATATTAATGACCTATGTATTTCATAATGTCTAATGAAGTTCATGTCACAGCAACACACCTTTAATCCCCGCAGGGGTAGACAAAGGCACTTTACGGCACTTAGTGCCACTGTACAATTTAACACCCACTTTACACTACTTATGTTATGAGTCCCATGTAATAGAGGGTGAGCTTATTGCCTGAGATTTTTTTTAAAAACCTAATAAAACTATGCCCGACCCGGGAATCAAACCCGAAACCCCTTGTCCGGCAGTCGTTCTTGCGACCAATCGGCCAACGAGGCAGTTTAGGCTCTTCGTGCGAGCTCATCTGACACATTTTATATAGACACTGTGTCAAACTATGTGTTTGTTAGACTAACTGGAACTAATCAGTCAATGGAAAAAGACTCTGGCTGTAGTAGAAATAGATTCAAAATTTGATCGTTCGTAAAAGACTGCAGCATTGCCACCTTGTAAAGTATTATGGCCAAATATATTTAGAGGTATATTAATGTATTAAAAAGTAAAATTGTGTGCATTTGTAAATACTAGATTTAATTTAATAAGTAAATTAAATATTTTTAATTAAACATTGAGTTTTAATTAAATCCTTCCTAACAAAAACTCCAATAATATGTAATTTGGCAGTGCCAAGAATCTGACCTCAGATTTCGATCACTCAACACGAATTTTTCACTGGTCAGTCGACAGTTTTGTGATTTTGTTCGTTCGCTTCATATTACATGGAGTCCTATGATAATCAGTTTCAAGATCAGTAGTTATCAGACCAACAAATACAGGAAGAAAAAAAGATGTAAACAAGAAATAAAAAGCATTTTTTTTATGGCATAAGCCGGTAAACGAGCAGTCGGATCAGCTGGTAAGCAATCGGCGTTGCCCATGGACACTTGGAACACAAGAAGCGTTACAGGTGCGTTACCGGCCTTTTGGGGATTAGGAGTTTGAGGATCGTTGGGTATTCAGGAATTGGGGAGATTGGGGAAGGGGAGGGTAATTGCGCCTCCGGTAACCTCACTCACACGACGAAACACAATGCAAGCGTTGCTTCACGTCGGTTTTCTGTTAGGTTTGCCAAGCATAAGTATCATAAGTTGCTGTATGTTGTTGTGCATAAGTATGCTGGTGCAGGCCTTGGTTTTTCCTATTATTGACTATGCTGACGTGTGTTACTTTCGACCTGAATGCAGATCTTCTCAATAAACTTGCCCGACTTTTAAATAACTGCATTCGATTCGTGTTCAATCTGCGTAAATATGATCATGTGTCTGCACGTCGGTTGCAATTAAAGTGGTTGCGGGTGTTTCTTCAAAAAAACTTTAACTTTTATTTGACAAATCATTATCCTCCCGCGTTGTTAAGCATCGCAGTAACTTATTAGCATCTGTATTTTATTGTATTGGGTGAGAGCAGTGACATGGCTCAATTTTTTGAAACTAAACATTGTATTTTAATCAGCAGAATTGTTAACTGTGGCTTGAGGATAATGACGCCGTTAATTTTTTGGTTTTTTTTTGAAGAATGACCCTTGCCCATACGCCAACGCAGGGAGCAAAGGGCGCTAACCACTCTATTCTCCTTTTTAGAGTCGCCTTCTTCCCCGAATTATCTATCCCCTTTCTTCCAATACATATGCGCAAACCACAATAAAAATCTTCGGTCTTCTCATAATCGACTTCTCCAATGTGGAACTCACCGTACTGACTTCCTTCATTCTTCCTTTTTCGTACAAGCTATTTTTTTGTGGAATGCGCTCCCCCAGGATATCAGGATGGTGAAAAGTCGTTTAACTTTCAAGCACAAGGTTCGCGAGCTTCTCCTGACGAGGTTGGCTGCTTCATCACACTGACTATACCTTATGTATTTTATGTATATATGTATGTATGTATGTATGTATAATTATATATATACATATTATAGTTATATAGTTATGTATTCTTCAATATATACCTCTATTAAGTTATGTTGTAGTATAGATATATTGTGTATATTGTCGAATTATGTATGTGTTCTTTCAAATAGTTAAATTCAACGCATGTTTTTGCACCCGCTGATTACTGTCTCTGCATCACCCAAGGGTCAGACTGGTAGAAAATGCCTGCGGCATTAAGTACACCCATGTGCTTGTTTGTGTGCATAAAGCTTTTTAAATGAAAAAATAAAAAATATAATCTCACAACAGAATACAATTTGTATCGAGCACCTCTTTACTTTAATACAGTATTTCTCGAATAAACATTGTCTTCAAATATTTTGTTGAATAAATCTTTTGTTTCGAACCCAATGGGCCGAGACTGCAATCATAACAGACGGTTGACAATATACAACGATATATAGAAACTAGATACACCATTGACACGGATATTTTATATGGGTCAGAGGGACAAACGCTATACAGATTTCCTGATGGCTTTTTTATGGAATAAGCCGGTACCTAAACGAGCAGACGGATCTCCTGATGCAGGTGCAAGTGCAAGTGCAAGTGGCGCCGACCATGGACATCTGGAACACCAAACGCGTTACAAGTGCGTTACCGAACGTTTGGGATTAGGAATTTGAGGGTTGTTGGGGATTTAGGGAATTGGGAGAGTAATTGGGCCTTCAGTACTCTTCACTCACACGAAGAAACACAACGCATGCGTTGTTTCACGTCAGTTTTCTGTTACATTTGCCAACGATGCCAACGTTAGATGGACACTTGTAACACCAGAAAAGTTCATGTGTGTTGTTACCCTTTTCGGAAAGCGGCTCTCTTTATCATTATCGTTAGTCAGAATACAACAAGTAAAAATGAATAAATGAAACTATACCCATGCAGTGATTACCAGACTGCCTCATTGGCCTAGTAGTCGCAAGTGCGACTGCCGGGCAAGGGGTCTCGGGTTCGATTCCCGGGTCGGGCAAAGTATTACTGGGTTTTTAAAATTCTCAGTAGTAGCACGGAGTCTGGAAATGTGCCCGGTATATGGCAATAGGCTCACCCCCTATTACATGGGACTCATAACAACTAGTGAAAAGTGGGTGTTACATTGTACTGTGGTAGAATGTGCACCTCTGCCTACCCCTTCGGGGATAAAAGGCGTGATGTTATGTATGTGATTACCAGACCGACTTAAACCCGGCTATAGATGATTAGGTACCTATCTAAACTTCAATACTATTTTGAAACTCAAAATTAGACGAATTATTTCAATTCATACACATCTTACTCAGGATTATGTACTATTCTAGAAATATATCTACCTACATCCTAGGGTCCATCCTCATGAGCAACGTGCGCTATGCGGCAACGCCACGCAGCCAACTTAATCGTGAAATAGGTCCTGTCTCATCTAGTTACGAAACATCCATGTTAAAAGGAAACGAGCGAAGTTTTCGAAACATTATCAAGAGCTTTCAACGTCGGGAAATTATCGTGAAAATTCGTACAGTTTGGAGCAATTCTCTTGCACTAGATAATAACTCGTGTAATACGAAGACAAAGGACTTTTTGGTTGTAATATTGGTAACTAAATAGTCTTTTGTAATTGTCTATTTGACTAACTTTTGCTCAATGATTTCGTCTTATACGTTTTAAATTAACTAAAAATTACGAGTTCATCACGTACATATACTGAGAAACGCTCTATTAATTTAGAGGGCCTCTTCTTCCTCATGAGCTGCGTGCGCAGTCGCGGCCATGTCGCGCAGTCTACGCTCCTTATTCTACGTTCTAGTTTAAGTGTGGGAGAGCCATGCTTCGGCACGAATGGGCCGGCTCGACCGAAGTGATACCACGGTTTCACAGAAAACCGACGTGAAGCAACGCTTGCGTTGTGTTTCGTCGTGTGAGTGAGGTTACCGGAGGCCCAAATACTCTCCCCTTCCCCAATCTCCCCAATTCCTGAATCCCCAACGATCCTCAAACTCCCAATCCCCAAAAGGCCGGTAACGCACTTGTAACGCCTCTGGTGTTCCAGGTGTCCATGGGCGACGTCGATTGCTTACCATCAGGTGATCCGTATGATAGTTAACCGGTTTATGCCATAAAAAAATTAAACCTTTATTGCAATAATAATCTTCTCTATTATTAGATATCAACACACCACGAACTCTCCGTTTATTCAAATCATTCCTTTTTCCAAATTGTTTTCTAAAAACCTCTATAAGCGATCTTCTATATTGCTCAAAGGACTTTAATGGCAAATATGTAGTTTTTACCACCAGTAGCTACAGTTATGAGTTTCTCCACCAGTAAAAGAAAGAGAACATACAACGGCCACGAATTTGTAAACTTTCTGTTGCATGTGTCCACAGTTAGCATTAATCAGGGATCGCCTGATGGTGAGCATCACGCAATATGTATATATTTTTAAAAAAACTTTGCCCCACACTAGGCTTTTCTCCTGCGTCGTGGGTGCGTTTACAAACATACAAGCTCACATACACATTGACCCTTTGTTAGCCTTAAGTGTGGGAGAGCCATGCTTCAGCACGAATGGGCCGGCTCGACCGGAGTGATACCACGACCTTACACAAAACCGACGTGAAGTTGTGTTTCATCGTGTGAGTGAGGTTACCGGAGGCCCAATTACCCTCCCCTTCCCCAATCTTCCCAATTCCTGAATCCCCAATGATCCTCAAACTCCTAATCCCTAAAAGGCCGGTAACGCACTTGTATCGCCTCTGATGTTCCAGGTGTCCATGGGCGACGCCGATTGTTTGCCGGCTTATGCTATAAAAAAAACTCAGAACAACAATTTTTGGATTAAACAAAGTCAAGTACACGTTGCGCGGCTGCCGGTTGTCCAGCCACCATATCAGCCGTGCAGTCAATCACCTGAACGACTTATGATATCATCTTATATAGGACTACAAAAATACTACTACTACTAATATTAGGCCACAAGGTACACCTACGGACTACTCACGAAATAGAGGTACATACCTAAATGCAAAAAATACTCGCACATTTTCACCGAAAACTTTTACCGAATTAAAAACCGAGGGTTATCGAAACGTAACGTATTGCCAGTGGTCGACGGAACTCTGGATTTTAAAAAAACATTTTCCCAGCACTAGTTTGAAAATATGACTGTTTCGTAAACATTATTACTGTCGATACTATATTAAAGTAAGCGAACCTTGATTTAGTGCTGTGAGACGGAAAAATGGGGACTATTCCGTTGAACAATCGACTATTATATTTTCCGTATTATTTTTTCAACATAGTTTGGGTTTGTAGGCTTGACAATTAATAGGATTATTAGAACCAAAGAGTATTTGAATTAAATTAAATTAAATATAAAACAGTATTTGAATTAAAGTTTTTTTCTTTTTGATAGAACGCTGTATGAAAGATGGAATAGTGAAGCCAGTGTTCACCAGATCACAAACCATAAAGGTTGGTGAAAACTGGCAGCATAGAAGAAAAATAGACAATTCGATTAAATTCAGCAATTTAAAAAAAGAATAGACAGAGGAGAAGATTGACAAAAATTTGCATGATCAAAAATCGATTTAGGTATTTCTCATTTTAACGTAAGGAAAAAAGTAATATTATGACTTAATATTCATAAAAGGAATATAAAAAGTAAAGGAAAATGTATCTATAGTTGTTTCTTTTGTAATCATTTTGCTAAACAAGGAAATCCTTTTACAAGGGATGTTACAAGTTGATATACTAGTCACCGATGTTGCTAGGGGCATTATCCTTAACCAGGCTTCGTCTATAGACTGTATAAAAACAAAAATAATAAGATATTAAGTAAAGGTATTTTATTATCTTTTTTCTTCCTTAGTGACAGCCAAGAACTGCAAGTATGATTTCTATACTCAAAATAAGTATTAAGTCTGTAAATTCTTCTACCTCTATAGAAGGACCTTGACTGAAAAGGACAATGACTTTGGACATCATTTAACTGACAGTGGGCGGTATGCCTAAGATGTATAAGCTTCTAAAAGAGTATTTTACTGTCGTGTTGATAGACATTGGTCCATGGCACGTCTATCCACAATAAAAAATCAAGAGGAATTGTATACCCTACCATACGACAATAAAATGCTCTTTTTCAAACCGCCGATTTTAGCGGTGCGGCACCGCAATGCTGTTATGTATTTTGACCCTAAATATAAAACGATAGTCAAATTGGAATTTTTAGAAATAAGAAGGAGTCGATTATAACGTCGGTAACGCATTTATAGCTGCTCGGGCAGTGTCCGTGGGCCGCGATGATTGATTCTAAGAGCTTAAGATCGATTTGTTTTGCTCGACCTCGTCGTTGGCTTGATAAAGTTGACGTGTAAAAGTGCTGCCTTGTAGCCTATTTGCAGAAATAAATTCACTTGTTTCACTTGAAAGTATTCGAACGAGTACGCGTTCGACGCTCTGAGGCCTTAGTACGAGTTTGTTTTACGTTTAAAGTAATCGTAACGACTTCGCGTTCGGCGCTCCGATTGGTTGCTTCATTGGCGCCGGCCAATCAGAGTGCCGAACGCGAACTCGTTACGACTACTGAATGAAGCTCACTAAGGCCTCTGATGGCCAGTCAAAGTCAAAGCATTTATTTCAATTAAACCATAATTTGGTACTTTAGAAACGTCAATAAACACAAAATAAATAATAGTTTGTCAGTCAGTCCGTCAGTGAAGCTAGGTGAAGCTAGGCGCTCATTCCAAAATGTAGATTCGAATGGAGAAGAACGAGCAAGAAACGCTGGTTCCAATGAACCAACCAATCAGAGCGCTGATCGCGGTCTCTTTGAGAGGTAGATATAGTCAGTCAGTAGATACGTTGGCCATTGATACGTAGCTCGATTGCCTCCAACCTAATGAAAAAATCACACGATCGTTCAATACAAACATAGTACCAAGATTGAATCCACAAAAAAACAAATGAAAGAACGAAAACTAAGACATTTTTTACGAGCACTCTAAAAATATCGTTCGTAAAAATATTTCTCGCAATTTCGAGAATAGTGTTGTACGCGCGCATTTCATTCCCACTGCCATTAAACAGATTGAGGCTGAAAAACAAGGATCTAAAAACTTGTGTCCCCACGCTAAATATACGACTGCGGATACTACACGAGTAACGAAGGAATGGAATACCAACTTGAAACGCAAATTTAATGTGTAAAATCTATATACATAGATGAAAGTGGTGTTAGTTACACCAACGGCGTTGAAAAAAGGCGGTCATAATGTCACCTAGAAATGATTGAAGCACCAAAATGGGAAAACCCCATTATACTCGCACACATAAATAACCCACTAGCACGCGCAATCCCGTTTTTCTCCGTTCTTGTAGGATTTTCGGAAATTCTTGAATGCAACACCAATTTACAAACAATCGATTTAACCTTAAGTTATAAGTAGTATAACTCAAGGACATTGAAAAAAAGGTGTAACCGGGGCTCCGGCTCGACGTGCATGAGAAGGAACGGGGTGGTTTTTAGTCAGTAAGAGTCTGACACTTCCTCCCGCCTCACCCAGGCCAGGGCCATTCGATGATTTTCCCCTTTAAAAAAATACCGAGTTCTCCATTAACTCCCAATCTGTGGCATTACGTAGAAATAAAAATTCGGAGTAATTTTTAATTTTTAATTAAAGTAGTTACTTACTGGTTCTGGAGTCGAGCTGGCTACGGTTCGTGGATAGAAGAGTGCTACTGTTACCCCTGGGGTTAGAGGGATCTTAGTTCAACATTCATTTATTAACTTTTTAGAGATTTATGCCCAAAGTCGCGACCAGAATCTTTGTCTGAAGTCATAACAAGATATCTATTTTTTTTAAGATCATTTTTATGAAGCTTTATAATAGGGTAGATGCCTAATTTTTATTTTAATGTTTGTCTGGTAGATTATTGTAAATCATTAGACACGTATTTTTTATTTTCTTACAGAAATTAATACTTTCGACGATATATTGATTGGAAATGTCGCGTGACGTCACTTCTATGTACATGTTATACGTAGAAATGACTAGCTTTGTAATGACCAAACTGTAAACTTTGTTTGGTGATATTTTTGTCTAATCACAATTTGAAACTGAGGATATTTTTTAATAAGTCCATGTTTTTTCTTCTCTTCTAAATAATAAATATTCTTTTTATTTTCTTCTTATATTTTTATACATTATAATATCTTAATTCTTATATTTTGTTGCGGGATTACAGATGTTAGTGAATAGGAACGCAACTAAAATATTTTTTTTGTCTATGGCGCCACTACTGCTTTCTTTCATTGTCTCTGTCTTTGTAAAGCTTAGGTTATCGTGTTTTCTAGAGGTAAATAAAAGAATAAAACTTCTATTGAAAGTTCAAATACGCTTTAATTATTTACCATAACCACGAATCATATTCCTTTATCAGACAGTTATCTATTCATGTCTCTCGGATGCGCAGGGCTTCAATGTTCGGGTGTTTTCATGGTTATCAACTACTAGCTTCTGCCCGCGACTTCGTACGCGCAATCCCGTCTTAAGAACCTTCTCCTGATAATAACAAACACAACAAAAAAAAATCTGCCAAATCGGTATAGCCATACTCAAGTCATGGCGTGACAACGGGAAATGGGTTTTATTTATATAGGTAGGTATATACATATGACGGGCCGCCGTCACTATTTTGTAAACTGCGAATGTAATGGGCAAGCAGTGAACAAACAACTGGCCGACGTCACTTCAACCCCACCACCGAGTGATATATAAAGCAGCGCAAGCGCAAGCTCGAGTCAGTCGTTCGTCGATCGTTGCCCAGTTCACACGTTACGCAATCGCTGAGTAATTTTATTGTGCACTGTCGAAAGTAAACGTTACTTTAATTACGAAGATTTAATTGTTTTATTACTGCATAAACAAACCTCTACCGATATATATGACGAAGAGGGTTCTCGCTTGACATCGCCCACACCATCCTTCCGACACATACATACACATGTATATAGAGGTAGATAGATATATCCTGGCTTACAGGAGTCGTAGCGCTTTTGGAAGGTTGTAGCGGACTTGTCCCAATAAAAAGAAATAAGTTTACAACCTAAGAATATCCCTTTATAGAGAGACAGTCGTGATGTTATATTTGAAGTTAAATGGTAAGCAGATACGTTTGTACTGTTATCAGTTTACAAACGAAGATGCATGCTAGTTGTTATGCAGAATCAAACGTGTGTGTACGGTTGTAATCGAGAATATTGTGTCATATAGGTATCGAATGGAGCCTTGCTACTATTCTCCTCTTAAAAGTATGTACAAAGACATAAAGACAATATTGAGATCGTGTATTTTTAATTCATAAAAGCCCACTAATTGTTGTTCTGCGTCTGGGTGTCATGTGTATGTGATATTGTATGTTTGTAACGACACAGGACACAGGAGAAAATTCTAGTGAGAGGCAAAGTTAAAAAAAATCTTGTTTAAAGTAGGTAAATTACTGTTTCCAATACTCAAAGTTTCAACTTTCTTGGGCATGTAGAAAGGATTCATTGCATTGGACGAAATATTCATCATCATCGTCATCATCAACAGCCTCTAAATGCCCACTGCTGAGCAAAGCCTCTTTTCACACGGAGAAGGTTTGAAGATTTGAAGGTCGCTCAATGCGGGTTGGCGATGAAAAAGTTATAATTGGAAATTATAAGCCCAGCTTTCGTCACGATGTTTTCCCCTTCACCGTTTGTCAGTACCTTTAGGGCCAAATTAAAAGTACCCTTAACCGACGAGCATGCATGAAAAGATTGATGACTGTTAATGAAGCGAAAGAGGTATGTAAGAATCGTAGTAATTGGCGTTCCTTAGTCTCTGCCTACCCCCATGGTAGACAGGCGTGAAGTTATGTATGTATGTATGTACGTTTGTCAGTGGTGTCTAAATAATGTAAGAAAATACATAGAACTCGGGAAAGTTACATTGGTACTTGCCGTTGGTAGGTTTCGAACTCTAACGAAACCTACCAACGAAGAAGCGGGGGTCGTAAACCTCAACCACAACGAAAATATTAGTCTCAGATTAAACAAACATGTTTAATCAATCATTTCATTTTTTTGTTTTAACTTGACGTGATATAACTGTATCATGTTAAGTTAAAGTTAGATGAGTGAAAAAAAAACAAAAATTTCACTTTAAAATTGATATAAAAATAAAATTACGAAAGAAGAAAAAGAAAACTAAATCAACATCATCTCAATATTTGTTCAAAAACTTACCTAATTATCTAAAGAACAGAACTGCATTTCTAATGAGAACACAAACGATTTAAAAGAACAAACTTAAATAAAAGCAGAGATAATATTAAAAACGCAATAAAACTTTGCCTCTATGCTTAGCTCTCGGCATAAAAAAATAAAATAAAAAAAGATGTACGCAGCAAAAAAGTTTTGCTGTATAAGTAACATTGGAGTACACTCGGTAACGCAAGTCCTAACTTTAAGCTGGTACAATGGTGCACAGCGGTGGAAACTTAATTGAAGCGCCGCCGACCCTAGGAGGATTCGCCGAGCGTTTTTTTTAAGAACACAATTTGGTACACCATTTTTTGGTATTTTCTTGGATTCTTTTTTTTTTTAAATATGTGTGGAACGTGTGCGATATCGATCCTTGGGTTAGATGTAGTATTGTTATATAGAGGTACTTAACGATTTTTGTTGACTGCCTCGTTGCCCGAGTAGTTGCAAGTGCGACTGCCGGGCAAGGGGTTTTAGGTTCGATTCCAGAGTCAGGCAACGTACAGTGGGTTTTTTAAAAAAAATCTCAGTAGTAGCACAAAGTCTAGAAATGTGGCCGGTCTATGGCAATATGTATAAATGTGTGTGAATTATAACATAAATAGCTTTATGTTATAATTCCCATGTGATGGGAGGTGAACATATTGCCACAGACCGGCCAACTTTTCGCTACGAAACGTGAGTGTTACATTGTACAGTGGCATTAAGTGCCGTGATGTGCACCTCTGTTTACCCTTTCGGGGATAAAAGGTGTGATATTGTTGACAATCCTTGCAGAGCATTTAAAAAAAAATACAATTTTGATAGGTTTTTTTAGAATGTAAATTGTACGTATTCTTTCTGAAGCGTATGATGTCGATTTAGGAAAAACAAAAACTGCGTTTAAAAAACCGATTACGAAAACCAAAGCCTAAAAACAAGCAAAAGGTAAAATAACTAAAAAGCAAAAAATAACTATTAATAGTCATACGTACTTATAGGTTACTCACCCACTGATAGGTAAGAAGTAGGTGCCAGTCGGTTAAAAATATGGTATTGGTATGGTCACTCACATCAACACTACGTTAATACATACCATTAACGTAGTGTTGATGTGACATGAAAAACTTTTCTCTAATCTTCGAAGGAAAAATAATATACTTTCCTAGCGACCCGCCCCGGCTTCGAACGGGTGCAAAATGCATGTTTTATACATATAAACCTTCATTAAGAATCCCTCTGTCTATTTAAAAAAACCGCATCAAAATCCGTTGCGTAGTTTTAAAGATCTAAGCATACATAGGGACAGACAGACGGCGGGTAGCGACTTTGTTTTATACTATGTAGTTTTTTTTTATGGAATAGGAGGCAAACGAGCAGACGGATCACCTGATGGTAACCGATCAGCGCCGCCCATGGATACCAGCAACACCAGAGGAGTCAAAGTCATAGGTACGTTGCCGGCCTTTTAAAAAGGAATACGCTCTTTTCTTGAAGGTTTGTAGTGAAGAAATTGATTCATTTTTTAAGCATTTTATTAAAACATCACACTTTCCACAGTTGGACATTACGCTAACCTATTGCTCGCCACGGAGCTCGATCTTCAGCTTATTGCATTGGCATGATTATGATAGTAATTTAATATTAGTCTGCATATGTTAGCACCCATGGAATATTAACAACTAGTGAGCGCCATGTCATGTGTGTAGACTATTTATAAGATTGTTTTTTTTTTAGTGAGATTTTAATTTGTATAATGTGTCAATCGTGTCTTTACATACATTGTTCTCACATATGCGTATATACAATATTGTATAATCTATCAGAGATATTGTTAATTTTTCTTTTTTAAAGTGTATCGAATGAAGTTTCTTCCTCGTTGTTCTCCATTCGAATATATCTACATTTTGGGACGAGCACCTAGCTTCACTGACGGACAGACTGACAGACTATTATTTATTTCATTTTTTTATGTGGGACAAGCCCGCCACAACCTCTCAACACTGCTGCAACTCCTGTAAGTCAGGATCTACAGTAGATACAACCATGAAAACACCGGAACACTGAAGTCCGTTATGGTTTAATTGAAATAAATGTTTTGACTTTGACTTTGTCTGTGCTGGAATATCCACAATTTCCTCATCTCATGGCATCCCTTCTCAAGACGGTAGGTACAGCCAAGTTTTTATCTTAATGAAGGAAACTATAGAGAGGGCGGTCTTCAATTGTTTTAGTTGAACAATCTACTACTGACTAGTTGAAAACTGGCCGAAGAGTGGATTAATTTTATAATCAAGAATATAGGTACAGCATGTAAATTGTAAACGCAATGCTCCCGAGCCCCGACAAACGCAGACAGGTAAAAGATAAGTTTATGTTCATAAAGTATGAAATTAAATGACGTTTCTCTTATGTAATAATAATTGTAATCAACTGCTAAAGCCTGATGTTGTATGAATAACAAGTAAACAAAAACTATTAAAATTATAAAAACCTTTTTTTGAACGTGTCGCGATCGTATTACACTCTGTATAATAATAATTATACTGTTTAATGCTGGGATGGAGAAATCGTGAACCAATTTGTATTTAAGGTAAAGTTATAAGGTAACTTTTGGGATGGGTGACCAGACCAGTGATTATTCCAACACACACTACATTAACAGGCCTTAAAAGTTCACTGTTGTAAGTACTGGGCCTCATCTAGATTATATTTGGCCGATGTTTTTTTACCCAAACCACCACATTCGACAACAAGGATAGGATCGCAATTTAATAGGTTCAAGTTTACCTATTAGAGAGCTACTACAGTCCAGTTTCTGTCATATATGTCAGTAGATGGTTGATTATGTACCGTTTGCTCAGACATAATGATAATATGGGCGAATATGAGTATCGTGTAAATAGGAATAAGCGTTTAAAATTAACCACTGAAATTCTAATAATCACAAGGTACACTAGTAACTGGGCACTAAGCGAAACGTAGGGCAGTTCCGTGACAACATCTTCACTCGGTGACGGCTCGAACTGAAGTAAGCTCCGCCGATTGCGACTGACGCCACGACTCTGCCTAAGCGCATCGGAAATCCACTAGGTGGCGCGCTTGCGTTCCATTTAGTGTTCGTACTCATGACCGGCTCAGACATAATTTAATATGTTTTTATGACACTTACAAAAAATAGAGGTAGAATTGTATTCCACTCTGCGTTTATCAAAGGACTGACATATACTGTACTAAATACAATACCTACTTCATACTTCATCATCATCATCATGAACAGCCTAAATGCTGAGCAAAGCCTCTTCTCACACGGAGGTTTGAGCATTAATCACCACACTTGCTCAATGCGGGTTGTCGATTTCAAACTTATAATTAGAAATTATAAGCCCAGGTTTCCTCACGATGTTTTCCTTCTCCGTTTGTCAGTGGTGTCTAGATAATCTTAGAAAGTATATATAACTCGGAAAATGTTACATTGGTACTTGCCGTTGGTAGGTTTCGATCCCGCATCCTCATGCATGAGAAGAGGGCGTCTAAAACCTCCGGGCCACCAGGACCTACTATAAAGTAGGTCTTACTATACTTACATTAAAAAAATAAACAATTATTGTACAATTTCAAAACAACGTAGTCACAAAACATCGTAAGTGACAGAAATAATCTACACAAGACCTTTACGCATAAAATGTTATTGTCTCCTAAATGTCTCAAGTTATATCGGTGAGTCGTAAAGTTTAGAGTTACGGCGTTTTAGAATTGTGGTTGGTACCAGTATCTTAAGACCGCGGTATGTTCATAATATAGATTGGAAGTATGTCTACGAAGTTTGTTGTGATACTTAAGTTTTTTTTACGGCATAAGCCGGTAAACGAGCTGACGGATCACCTGATGGTAAGCAATCGGCGTCGCTCATGGACACCTGGAACACCAGAGGCGTTACAAGTGCGTTACCGGTCTTTTGGGGATTAGGAGTTTGAGGATTGGGGAGATTGGGGATTGGGGAGATTGGGGAAAGGGGGAGGGGGTAATTAGGCCTGCGGTGACCTCACTTACACGACGATACACAACACAAGCGTTGCTTCACGTCGGTTTTCTGTGAGGCCGTGGTATCACTCCGGTCGAGCCGGCCCATTCGTGCCGAAGCATGGGACACACATTTTTTTTTTATTTCTAGTTATTATTTTTTTCGTATAAATATTGCCCCGTATCTAATGGAATACCTACCTTTAAACGAGCAATTCTTGTAACATGTATCAACGAAGATGGAAACGGCTCCAAAGATTTTCTTGAAATTATTGTATCTAAAGGGATTTCAAGGCGAAAATTAGATTTCGCTAGACTTTAAAAAAAAACGTAAAAGCGCAGTGCAAAAACAGCCGTATACATATCTGTATACAACACAGATTTACATAGCGAAACTACAGCTCAGATTCAACTGTATACCTAGATATACCTACCTATGTACTAACGTTATGCACTCATAGTCTCATACATCAAGTATATACCTAATGGAGGCTGTCAAAGCGTCGCGTACTAAAAGCATGTGTTGACCGAACAGTGCGATCGTGTCCATGAATTCAGAATCACACTGAGTGCTAAATGTTGCTTTCCAGTGTGTAGTGCAGTGAATTAATAGTCTGAAGGGTAATACTGCGTCAAGAATAGTGTAGGTGACTAATTTTTATTCTAATGTCCGTCTGGTAGATTATTTTAAATCATTAGACACGTATTTTTTATTTTCTTACAGAAACGAATACTTTCGACGTTATATTGATTCGAAATGTCGCGTGACGTCACTTCTATGTACATTTTATACGAAGAAATGACGTTTTAGCCCCCACTCCCAAACTTTGATTCGTTATATACTAATTACATTTTTAAATTTTTTAACTTGTCATCATCCCTATTGAAGAAATAGACCTTGTTACATGTATGTTACGGTTTCTTTTTGAAAAATTGAGAAAACCTCCTTTTTTATCTTACAAAACGGTTCCCGGCAATAAGATTTTTCCTGTGTCGTGGGTGTGTTTACAAACGTATAAGTTCTCATACACATGACACCCAGACCCGGAATAACAATTCTTGGATCATACTGTGGAATGATTTGTCTGTATTCCTTTTTAAAAGGCCGACAACGCACCTGTGACTCCTCTGATGTTGCGGGTGTCCATGGGCGGCGCTGATCGCTTACCATCAGGTGATCCGTCCTCTCGTTTGCCTCCTATTCCCAAAACAAAAGGATAAAATGGGCTGTGTTATTCAAGACGGGCTGTCCGAACAAAGGCCTGCTCTAGACAATTCTATAAAAAAAATACAAAGAGTTTCTTCGTGCGAAAATCAAACCTCCTACATTTTGGGCGGCAACCGGTTGCAGTCAAATCTGTTTTTAAGATTTTTTAATCCAAGTTTGATAGATTGTAGCACTTTTTTTAACGGGGAAAATCATCGAATGACTTCTCCCGCCTGGGTGAGGCGAGAGGCAGTGTCAGACTCTAACTGGCTAAAAACCACCCCGTTCCTACTCCTGCACTTCGAGCCGGAGCCCCGGTGACCTTTTACGTTCTCCTAAGGAGTTTCATTAGTATTGAAAACATAATTTAAGCAACTCAATTAATAAATGAACACGATTCTGTTCATTGAATCTTAAAGGTCACATAATACGAAATTTGTCTTCCCATAATATAACTCAATTTAAATCCATAGCTTCATAAATTAATTTATTAATTGAGTGTGTGAGAGCCATGCTTCGGTACGAATGAGCCGGCTCGACCGGAGTGATACCACGGCCTCACAGAAAACCGACGCGAAGCAACGCTTGCGTTGTGTTTCGTCGTGTGAGTGAGGTTACCGGAGGCTCAATTACCCTTCCCTTCCCTAATCTCCACAACGATCCTCAAACTTCCAATCTCCAAAAGGCCGGTAACGTACTTGTTACGCCTCTGGTGTTCCATGTGTCTATGGGCATGTCTGCTCGTTTACCGGCTTATGCCATAAAAAAGCCAAGAATACACTAGAGGACAAATATCCTGCGACACGTGTCGCTAGTGATGTCGGGTGAAGTAGCGCGAAGTTGCCAGACTTTGGTCGACATCTCTGGCAACATCAACGACGCTGTGAACTTAAGTTGCACGTTGTCACCGTATATGACGGCCGACATCGCTCGACATGTCGCCGATACATGTCTTTGCTTATACATATGTTCGTAAGTATGACTGGTATATGGCAATAGGCTCACCCCCTATTACATGGGACTCATAACATAAATTGTGAAAAGTGGGTGTTACTTCTGTGTGCACCTCTGCCTACCCCTTCGGGGATAAACAGGCGTGATGTTATGTTATGTTATGAGTTCTCCCGCCTGGGTGAGGCGGAAGGGAGTGTCAGATTCTAACTGACTAAAAACCACCCCACTCCTACTTCTGCACTTCGAGCCGGAGCCCCGGTAACCCGTTAGGTTCTCCGCGGCTCCGAATCGGCATCAGCCCTATTGGGCCCCATCCGTGGTAGTCTGATGGCTCTTTGAGGCGCGCGCGGAATGCGACGCGCCGACGACTATACATTACAGTTCTATTTCGGGTTCGGGAAAAGTATTATTGAGTTTCGATTGCGTGATTAGCAATTACAATAGGTACTACAATCTGTAGTACAACTTTCATTGAATAGTACCTAATAGAATAGAAGGCAGATGTGCACATTACGGCACTTAATGCCACAGTACAATGTAACACCCACTTTCCACTATTTATGTTAGGAGTCCCATGTAATAGGGGGTGAGCTTATTACCATATACCGGGCACAATTCTAGATTCCGTGATACTACTATTACAAAAACACTAACATGAAATCCGGGACGCTTTGACCAGCAGGCGCACTTACGACCACTCGGCCAACGAGAACAAAACTCCTTAGTGCTACAAGTATAAATAAAACTGATATGGACTTGACTGACAACTTGGATTAGAAAGTGGCATTAAATGCCGTAATGTGCACCTCTGCCTATCCATTCAGGGAGAAAAAGGCGTGATTTTACGTATGACGGTATATAAGTACGTAAGAGACATACCTAGGTATGTCACGCTCACGTAATTTCACAATACCTATACATATGTAGATATATAACCGCAAAACACCTACTTATGTAACACCTCCACTTCAATCACTTACAAAGATTTTCAGATTGCGTGCACGGAAATGAGCCGTGATCTCTTACCCGATTACGTGGGAAAAAAGACGGGTAACATGTTTTTATCGGTTCCGCTACATACGTTGAGGTGTGCGGAAATTGTTCCAGTAAGGTTATCTCGAAAGATTGTACGATGAGATTATTTGGGAGGTATTTTTAAAGAGTGATTCGGGAGTTAGAGTAAGGTATGTGCGGTTTTTTTAGGGTTTTAGCCTTTTAGGAACAATTGTTACGTAATTTGGGAAATATTTTACGTTTATATTAATGATACATGACATTGAAGAATTATTTTATAAAATACTGCAAAGTGTTTTGTCTTCGGTAACTCATACGGAAAAGCACTACGCTAGCGTTATTTCACGGCGGTTTGCATGATCGGCCATGATCATTCCGGCCGAACCGACTTTCAAAATCAAAATAAAAAAATAAGGCACTAATTAGTTTATTTCTATGAAATAATGTAAAAGATAGTTGCTATCTTTTTTTAAGGGGGATTATCATCGATCGAATGTGTCAGACTATTACTGATCCTACTCGGAATACGAATCCTACGGAATCCCGGCAACCCGTTAAGTCCTCTGAGACTCCGTGTCGGCATCAGCCCTATTGGGCCCCATCTGTGGTGGTCTGATGGCTCTATGAGGCGCGCACGGAACGCGACGCGGCGTACGCTCGGGTCTGGTTCTGGTCGGGTGGCGAGATCCTATGTGCTAAAAGTGCTGAACTAAATATTAAATTCCTAAGCGAATATAAGAGAAACCACACATCACAACTAGTCACGTACACATACGTATACATTTCCATGTTGTCAGCATGTGATGTGATACCAATCGTTACGGTAATGACGGCGCGATACGTCGCCTGTGACGTCACCGTATCATAACAGAATATATTGTTCGTGTGAGCTTGACATGTAGGTAACTGGAAGAGACTGGGAACTTTAAGCGTAGAATTTACCACTTAATAATTATGTTTTCGGCTTACTTACATAAGTGCTTGACGAGGAACTCGATTAGTTTCAAGCCATGCTAGAGGCTCATATATCTACGCGGCCACCGGCAAACGAGTCTAACGTGCCAGCGCTGTCGCGCGCGCCACCACAGATGGAGGATAGAGCGCGTGAATCACGGCAGAGATCGCGTTGGGCCCGCGCCGCAGCATACTCGAGCAGCCAGTAGCAGCGCGACAGTCCCCACGTCGTGGATCGCGTAATGCTGCTCATGAATATGAGCCTCTAGCATAGCTTGAAACTAATCGAGTTCCTCGTCAAACAGTTACGGGACATAAATAGTGAAAAGTGGGTGTTACATATTATACAGTGGCATTAAGTGTCATAATGTGCACCTCTGCATACCCCTTCACGTATAAAAGGCGTAATGTTACGTTATGTTGCTAAGTAACACGTGTTTTTCCATATGGAAAATGTGTCATATACAGGGTATTGTGCGTAATGCTTATTAATAACAAAAAGTCAAAACTAAAGAGCAAAAAATAACTATGATTAGTACTGATAGATTACCCACCCACTGATAGGTCAGAAGTCGGTGCCATAAGTTCCATACAAAATTATTCATTAAAACCTTAATAGGTACCTAATGCCTGTCGGCTCCATCATCAGGTCAACTCCAGACCCTTATCAAATTGTAGCGTTTCAAAATCCTAATTGAAAAACATAATAGACGCATTACTCGCCCATAGAATTTTCGAAAGTTCCCCTCGGTTTCCGTAGGATCCCATCATCAGATCCTGACCTCATGGAAATGGGACCATCTCGGGAGTATACCCTTTCAAACAAAACAAGAATTTTGGAAATCGGTTCACAAAAGGCGGAGTACTGCGCGAACAAACAAAAAAAAAAAACAATCAGCCGAACATAGTACCTCCTCCTTTTTTTGAAGTCGGTAAAAAACAACAGTTCAAAAAAATAAAAGCTATGGGGTCCAGTGACGGCTGAGTAAGCACATTTGTAGTACAACAACTGCGGGAATGCAGGAGGAGGAAGTAAGAGCTGACCGAAATACCTCAACCTCTTAAACTTGTATGTACCTACATTTTTTTTTTTTAAGGGGGGAAAATCATCGAATGACTGCTCCCGCCTGGGTGAGGCGGAAGGGAGTGTCACACTCTTACTGACTAAGCCGGAGTAGAGAGGAGAAGCCGTAGTAAGGAGAGCCGGAGCCACGGTTACTCGTTAGGTTCTACGCGACGTATGTACCTACATAGGATACATCCAGCAGTGGACTGTTACAGACAGTTGATGACAGATGAAAATGATGACGATCTTTTTTTTTATGGCATAAGCCGGTAAACGAGTAGACGGATCACCTGATGATAAGCAATCGACGTCGCCCATGGACACCTGGAACACCAGAGGCGTTACAAGTGCGTTACCAGCCTTTTGGGGATTAGGAGTTTGAGGATTGTTTGGGATTCAGGGATTGAGGTTGAGGAAGGGGAGGGGTAATTGGACCTCTGGTAACCTCACTCACGCGACGAAACACAACGCAAGTGTTGCTTCACGTCGGTTTTCAGTGTGGCCGTGGTATCACTTCGGTCGAGCCGGCCCATTCGAGCCGAAGCATGGCTCTCCCACACTTTATATAAACCTTCAATTGCAAAATGTCCTTAAAATCACTCAATCAAACCATCCACATCAATTCCCTTCCCATTAAAAATCATTACTAATTACTGAGAACTCAAAGAACCGATAGATAGCAACTTAAATTAATTAATTCGCTTGTCACTTCCATTAAATCTTATAAAGTTGCGTCGACTCGTAGTCCATAAACTCGTAGTCATCGGTGCGAACCGAACGTATTAGTGATTGTCATATTTTTCCGAGCCACCGATTTCCGAAACGATTTTCTAGAACACGGGTGATTTCTTGTTTGAAAGGTGAAAAGGATTTCGGTTAAACTGTAAGGGGTGAACTTCTTGTAGGAGGTCGAATAGTTTTAGAGGGGTTAACCGGCAATGGATAGTGCAAAGGAGGAGTTTATGGATGAAGGAGTTTAAGTGACATACGAAGACATGATCGCTGCGGTCTATGGGATTTTGGGAGCTGTAGAGGGTTTTTGCTGGCGTTTGACCCGTGTTCTGGTTTTAGAACATTACGGCACTTAATGCCACTGTACAATGTAACACCCACTTTTCACTATTTATGTTATGAGTCCCATGTAATAGGGTGAGCCTATTGCCATATATCGGGCACACTTCTAGATTACGACTCCGTGCTACTACTATGATTTTTATAAATCCAATAATACTTTGCCCGACCTGGGAATCAAACCCGAGGCCTTGCCCGACAGTCACACTTGCGACCACTTGACCAACGAGGCAGGCAGTAAAAGTAGTAATCAATAACTGAAATATAGAAAATTAATTTTGTCCAATTTACTAACCATTTCTATAACTCTAAAAGCGATTCAGAATTCACAAGTTAATAAACTAGGATAGACTTTATAATGAGAGGGCCATATACTTCATTGAACTTACCAACCAACCATTCCTTGATTCCTAAGCGATTCAGGATTTATCGATACAGATAATAGACTGTTTTTATGATAACTATCGTGAGACATACTAAATTAACTAAAAATCGCGGGTTTCTCAGTGTAGATACTAAAAAAGCTCTACTAGTTTCGAACCACAGAGGGGTTCTTCTGAGCAGCATGCGCGGTCGCGGCTGTAGGCTGTGCGACATCGCCATATTCACGTGAGTAACCCGCGATTTCTAGTTAAGCTAATGTACTACTTAATAAGCTTAGAAAAAATTTCAGGTACGATCTCCAAGGTACAAACGAACACATCTACCAGAATACTAAAACCGAAGTGTTAATAATTAACGAAGTAGCTCAGTCACAAATCTAATTCGGCGGGTACGACAACCGGGTCCGAACCGTACGGTCCGTCCGACGCATAAATCTAGGAAGACGGAAAACCGGAGCGGTAATAAATCTCATCGCGGATCCGGAATATTCATGAGACCACATACGTACGCTTAGCGGATGTTATACAGGTTGTTTAAAATTGTAATTGTGTATAGTTTATTTAGTGTTGGTACTTGATGAGGTTTGTTGATGTAGTGTATGTAGTTTTGATACTTGGTGGTCTTGTTATTATAGTTTTGATATTATAATGGTGTGGTGTGAATTATTGTTGTGTATATTGCGTCTTAAGTTGTTTTGTGGTATTGTAAATGCGAATACTTTACAGATATGACTTGAATTCGATGACAAAGAGAAGTCGTGGTATTGGGCTATGTAATAACACTGAGTTCTTTAGTTTGTTGTCCAGTAGGTATTAGTAAAACGAAATCACTGAACGTTAATTGCTATTCTCTGAAATGCTTTCGACGCAGTTTCGACTGACTAATTTGCAACTAGTTAAAATAAAAGTTACATTGCACGCTAAAAAAATACAAGAGCTACAAACAATTGATAAAAAATCACGGTTTAAACGTTAAATCCAATTTGTGAGAACTCAAAAACTAGGTCATGAGCTTTCGAATAGTTGGAATTCCAGAAAAAGTACTAATTCTGTTTGCTTCCCGTACTACGGCATTTTTTTTTTTTTTTTTAAGGGGGGAAAATCATCGAATGACTTCTCCCGCCTGGGTGAGGCGGGAGGGAGTGTCAGACTCTTACTGACTAAAAACCACCCCGTTCCTTCTCCTGCACGTCGAGCCGGAGCCCCGGTTACCCGTTACTACGGCTACCCGTACTACGGCATAGACACCGAATGTTGTAAGCGTAAAAAGAAAAAAATGGCGTCAGGACGGAATGGTTGTTTCCTTTGCACAAAAATTTGAGTATGCTTTTGAAAAAGTTCGGGTCTCGTTTTAAAGTATTTTAAATGCTAAAATATCTTTGATTTTTGCGCGTGAATTTCTGAATCCATTTAGTTAAATGCTCTTCACTGTATTGGTAGATGGCCATGAACATACAAGTTTGTGTGTGAAAATAAAGAAAATGATTAAAAAAGTAATGTCGTGGTGGAGGTCAAGACGACCGCCTCTTTTCTCATGCATGAAACCTACCACCGCACCATTGGTATACTTACATTGGTACGCATGTACCAATGTAACATTTGCCGAGTTATACGTACTTCCTAAAATTATTTAGACACCACTGACAAACGGTGAAGGAAAACATCGACCTGGGTTTATAATTTCTATTATAAGTGTGAATTCGCCAACCCGCATTGAGCAAGTGTGGCAATTAATGCTCAAACGTTCTCCGTGTGAGAAGAGGCTTTGCTTAGCAGTGGGCATTTTTAGGCTGGTGATGTCAGTATGTATTAAAAAAAATTGGTATTTGATGTTAGAGCGTTGTTCCATAAAAATATGAAACTAAACTAGCGTATAAATAACGAAAGGAAACAAAAATCTCATTCATTGAGCCTAGTTAAATTTGAAAAGCTATTACTACCGCATACATATTTTACAACACTACATTTAGCAAAACACACAAAAAACTACATTTGAAAACAAGAACAGTACGAAACAAAAACGCATATATACCAAATTTAATTTCAACCCATATTTCACGTAGCACTGCGATGCGATGTTTTTTCAACACGCTGTATGTATGACAAATGGTACCTAGTAGTGGCCCAAAATATTCTCGAGCAAGACTATAATAACTTTATTGCCGTACACTGTCGTCAAATAGTGCAAAAAGGTTCTGTTTGATATCAGTTCTCTTATGTTTTAGTACAATCGTGTACAGAAATGGAAAGGGTTAAAAATAAAATACTAATAATAATAATTTATTTTGTCTCTTCATAAAGTATCGTTCCACAGAATATGAGAGACTTTTTTTAAGGGGGGAAAATCATCGAATGACTGCAGCTCCCGTATGGTTGAGGCGGGAAGGAGTGTCAGACTCTTACTGACTGAAAACCACCCCGTTCCCTCTCCTGCACGTCGAGCCGGAGCCCCGGGTACCCGTTAGGTTCTCCGCGACTTTATATGAGAGACTGGAGTCTATACTAAGATTGCCTGTATGACGGATCTCTATTATATTTATCAGATACGGAACATTTATTTAAATTTACTAGTTGTCACCCTTCCTTTCTAAAGTTCTGGAACGTCTTATTTATAACCAGCTAAGCGCTTTCCTTACCAAACACAGTCTCCTTAATCCTTACCAATCCGGGTTTCGTCCGGGACATAGTACCACTACGGCTCTAGTCCATATCACTGATGACATACGATCCGATGTTGAAAACGGCAATCTAACTCTGCTCACCTTGCTAGACTTCAGCAATGCTTTCAACACCGTTGATTTTGATATACTGCTTGGAATATTGGACTCTCTTAACATATCTGCAACTGTGATTGATTTCTTTCGTAGTTACCTGTGTGGCCGCCGGCAGCGTGTCGCCATAGAGGGTTCATACTCTTCCTGGTCTGATACGGCTGCTGGCGTACCGCAGGGGGGCGTACTTTCTCCTCTACTCTTCGCAATTTTTATAAATTCCATTTCTAATGAACTTCTGTCTTCCTACCACTTGTATGCCGACGATCTGCAAATTTACTCACAAGCACCTCCTAATGAATTCTCCGAGGCAGTAAAGATGGTGAATACGGACTTGGCACGAATCTCGGAATGGAGTGCGACCTATGGTTTGAAAGTTAACCCCGCGAAAACACAGGTCATTGTTGTCGGTAGCCCCCGCTTACGCTGTAGAATTAGGTGGTCACAGATCCCTTCAATTATTTTTAATGGTACCACAATCCCATACAGTGACACAGTAAAAGACTTGGGTATTGTCATGGACCGAGACTTCACTTGGGAACCTCAACTGAAACAAGTAAGTCGGAAAATGTTTGCGTCTGCGAAGTCTTTGTGTAGACTTCGGAACTTTCTTCCGACTGCTACTAAAATTGCGCTTACTCAATCACTTCTTCTTCCCATCCTCGATTATGCTGACGTCAGCTATCCAGATCTTACCGAAGTGCAGCTAGATAAACTTGAGCGACTCCAAAATTTTAGTATACGGTTTATATTTGGTTTACGCAAATATGATCATATTTCCGAATATCGGGCTAAACTCAAGTGGCTGCCGATCCGCCTTCGCCGGGATACTCATATCTTATCCTTACTCTACAGTATACTGTTTAATCCTACTACCCCCCACTATCTCAAAGAACGTTTCCAGTTCTACCATGACACACATTCTAGACCAGTACGGTCGTCGGAGGATATGAAGCTTGAGATGCCCCAGCATGCGAGCAGATCATTCGACAGATCGTTTACAGTACGAGCTGTTCGACTGTGGAATGCTCTGCCACTTTCTGTCAGACAAGCAGAATCACTTGTTAGGTTCAAAGCACTCGTGAAAAACCATTATCTCTCCACGTTGTAGTCCATTACTATTTCTTTTTGTTTCTTCTTTTACTGTCACCTATTCATCATCTGTACTATACTTTTATTTATGTATTAATGTATATATATATGTATATATGTTGTATGTATAGATATTTATATAGGTATGTTTGTATGTATAAGGTCTTATGTAAGTATTATATTTTATTTTAAATATACTATTTATTTAGAGAATATATATTTTACTTGTAAAAATAATGTATAAGTACCTGAGTACACCAAGAACAACCTCCACTTCCATTGAATAGTGCTCCATTCACCCAAAGGTTGCCTGGTAGAGATCGCTATTAGTGATAAGGCCGCCTTTGTACCCTACTATTTTTTACTATAACGTTAATGTATATTCCATTTATTTAAGGTGTACAATAAAGGTTATTATTATTATTATTATTGTCATCAAAAGTTCTTAATAGTCCACTGACAGATTATATGTCACCTCTACGTGCATGAGCAGCGTTTCACGACTTGCGACGAGGCGACTGTCGCGCTGCTACTGGCTACTCGAGTCTGCTGCGGTGCGGGCCTAACGCGCCCTCTCCCGTGATTCATCATGATCCTCTGAAGCATGGCTTGAAACTAGTCGAGTTCCTCGTCAAACAGTTACGCCAGTAAGTCGAAAACATAATAATTAATTTAATATGTCCCACGAAAATCTACTATATAAAAATAAGTCGGTTTTCCTTCCTGACGCTATAACTCCAGAACGCACGAACCGATTTCCACGGTTTTGCATTCGTTGGAAAGGTCTCGGGCTCCGTGAGGTTTATATTATAGTAAAGCAATTTCAGTAAAAAGAGTTTTCTTCATATTTTAATCACCAAACGAAATGTTACATAAAACGAAGCCATCTGGTGGCGAAACGGAGTTCGCCGGGTTTGCTAGTTTAATCTATATGTCGCAGAATCAACAAAGATGCACAACTATCGAGTATCGTTATTTTAGAACAACACCATCTGTTATCATTTGTCGGAAACGTCAAGCAGTGTACTTGGGTGATGGTCGGTACGGGGCGTGGCATGTTGGCATTTGAAAGGCGTCACTTTTGAGTGGGACACGAGGGTGAGCGGTTGTTCTGCCAGCCCGTACCGAACTTACCGCGTTTACGAAGAATCCGTTTTCCGAAGTACCCCCAATGGGTGCATTTTCTTCGACATATATAAAAACTTTTCTAAAAAATTGATCGACTTAAAAAAAAAACAAATTACAAAAATACTGTACTAAAAACTAAAATAAAATCGCTTCCGTAATAGAAGAAAAAAAGAAAAACACTACCACTCTAAAAAGCAATAAAAACCAAAATAAAAACGCTTCCGTAATGAATAATTTGTTTTTTTTTTTGAAGTCGGTCAATTTTTTTTAATAAGTTTTATTTTTCCATTTTTTGTATAAGTCGAAGTTTACTCTTTAGTAAAGAATCACGATGGGCAGACCAACTAAAGCAGCCGCTCGCATGAGGGCAAATAGAATTAAAGAAACTAATACTGCTAACATAGAGCGACTATCTAAAAGTCACAAAGGAACCACATGGTGAAAAGGCTATGCGTGAAATGCAACGATTAAGGAATTTGTAATTTTGTTTACTTTTATTAATAACAAAATGTTACCCCTTATTCTACTGCAATTCGTTGTGAAATTCACTTGACTGACTATAGACTCCATACTCAGACCTAATAACACTTAACTCTCCCATGCATGCAAAGCTCCCATAAACGAATTAATCTAAACACAGGCTAGTTACTGAACTGTTAAAAAGAACCCTTTACAATTACACTTCTTCATCATATGATCCTTAATGACAATCCTGCTCCATCTATGTGTAAAATACTCATCAATGCAAATTAATCAAGCCCAAACACAAGGTAGTTGATGTACATCGTTGAGAAGTTCCCTTAACAATTACACTTCTTCTTCATTAGACCCTTAATGATAGTCCCACTCTATCAATCTGTAAAGTACTCATAAATGCAAATTAATCAAGCCCAAACACAAGGTAGTTACTGTTAACCGTTGAGGAGTTCCCTTAACAATTACACTGCTTCATCATCAGACCCTTAATGACAGCCCCACTCTATCTAGGTGTAAAGTCCTCATCAATACAAATTAATCAAGCCCAAACACAAGGTAGTTACTGTATACCGTTGAGGAGTTCCCTTAACAATTACACTTCTTCATCATCAGACCCTTAATGACAGCTCCACTCTATCTAGGTGTAAAGTCCTCATCAATACAAATTAATCAAGCCCAAACACAAGGTAGTTACTGTATACCGTTAAGGAGTTCCTTTAACAATTACACTTCTTCATCATCAGATCCTTAATGACAGCCTTACTCTAATTAGGTATAAAGTCCTCATCAATCCAAATTAATCAAGCCCAAACTCAAAGTAGTTAATATAAACCGCTGAGGAGTTCCCTCGACTGCCTGTCGGCTCCATCATCAGGTCAACTCTAGACCCTTATCAAATTGTAGTGTGTCAAAATCCTAATTGAAAAACATAATAGACGCATTACTCGCCCATAGAATTTTCGAAAGTTCCCCTCGGTTTCCCTAGGATCCCATCATCAGATCCTGACCTCATGGAAATGGGACCATCTCGGGAGTTTACCCTTTCAAACAAAACAAGAATTTTGGAAATCGGTTCACAAATGGCGGAGTACTGCGCGAACAAACAATAAAAAAAAAAAAAACAATCAGCCGAACATAGTACCTCCTCCTTTTTTTGAAGTCGGTAAAAATGGAATCCGTTTCCCGTTCTCACGCCATAACTTGAGAATGGCTGGACCGATTTGAATGACTTAACTATTTTGTTGTTGTGTTTATTATTGTCAGAAGAAGGTTCTTATGATATAAAAAAATCCTGAAAATCTTATGGGAACGGGAGAAAACGGGATTGCGCGTATGAAGTCGCGGGCAGAAGCTAGTATAAAAATATAATGTGTTCATTTTGAGTCACAGTCATTCACTACCGTTGTTGACGGTACATTACATAAAATGTTTCGACCCCCTGAATTAATGATATGGAACGAGTTTATGTTCGGGTTATTTTTGAAGGGATGAGGGGGTTTAATATGTCTAGTGTCCACTATTCTAAAGGATTGTACTAGAATAAGAATTTTTATTAAGATCCTGTGATTTTTTCCATTCATGAAATGTCTACTCACATACATAATACATGTTTACACGAATTAGTTTTTAATTCCGAGTGGTCGCAAGTGCGACTGCCGGGCAAAGGGTCTCGGGTTCCATTCCCGAGTCAGGCAAAGTATTATTGGGTTTTCAAAAAACCTCATTATTAGCACGGACTCTGGAATCGTGCCCGGTATAGGGCAATAGGCCCATCCCCTATTACATGAGACTCATACCATAAATAGTGACAAGTGGGTGTTACATTGTAGAGGTACAGTGGTATAATGTTCACCTCTACCTACCCCTCCTTTTATACCCTAAAAGGCGTGATGTTATGTTGCAGTCAGGTATAAATCGATAATATAACCAGGAAATATTATAGCCATGTTATTTTATTTTACATTCTGTCCTATATGACACCAAACACGCACAGGCCTATTAAAATGAATTTCACGGCGTACAAATTAATTTAAAATTTAAATAATCCTCCAGAATTTAGTGTTCAATTAAAATAAGATGTTATAATCATTACTGGGGGCTTACAGTCTTCTTGAGAAGTTTCTCCAAACTTAATTAAATAAATGAATTTCCTCAGCGTCGAAGCTAAGTCGATTATTATACTCAGTGAACTCGGGAGGTTGGTTGTGTTATGAATACTTTACTAGGAGAACTCGATTGTGATTTGTTGAAAAGCGTGACTGCCTCATTGGCCGAGTGGTCGCAAGGACGACTGCCGGGCAAGGGGTCTCGGGTTCGATTCCCGGGTCGGGCAAAGTATTATTGGGTTTTTAAAAATTCTCAGTAATAGCACGGAGTCTGGAATTGTGCCCGGTATATGGCAATAGGCTCACCCCCTATTACCAGGGACTCATAAATACTCATGGGACATAACATAAATAGTGAAAAGTGGATGTTACATTGTACAATGGCATAATGTGCACCTCTGCCTACCCCTTCGGGGATAAAAGGCGTCATGTTATGTTATGTGACAATTTTTTTTTAATTGGTATCACAAACTAGAAATGTTTGTCATATCGTGAATAATCTGAAAACTAATATATATACGAGCTATATTTTTTCTAGCAAAGCAGAGAACTAAACGTTCATAAAAATGTACGTTTTGCGGTGCTCTGGCGCCTAAACTGCTTACATTGCAAAAAAGCTATATAGACATAGATTGTAGAAAATTGTGTGTAGTTTTATTTTGTAGTTAACTCGTTAGTTTTCTCATAAAATGCACACAAATAGAGATATTGTAAAAAAAACTATTTTTAGCCGCCATTTTTCCAAGATGGCTGTGCAAGCGGCGCACGTAAAAAGGTTCAAAATGGAAATCGAAAAGAGCACACAAAACGTACAAAATTACCGAGTTTTAAAACTATTTTTAAAACTCCCGGAAACTTTCCAGGTAACCCCCATATTTCCTACTTAAACTGTCAAACACCAAGCGGTAACCAGTGACCGCAACCTATTGTTCTATAATTGTGTCTACAAAACCGGTACTCGACGAGTTAATTATCACACTATCATTGCGTAAAACAATAAACACTTGAGTGAGTTTTTCCGCAAATTTTATCAAACAAATGGTAGTGGCCTCTATATTATCAGAATCGTATCACAATTTTGCATCGCCCGCCAGCTATCGGTACCGGTATCATTTCCGAATTTACATGAAACGTTATAATTTACTAGATACCGGTGTTTAGTTCTGTGTACAACAGCTCATTATCATGAAATTGTTAATGAAGTTTTTAACTGAATATTACGCGTTAAGGTAGTGAATTTGATCAACATCGACCGGAGTGATACCACGGCCTTACACAAAACCGACGTGAAGCAACGCTTACGTTGTGTTTCGTCGTGTGAGTGAGGTTACCGGGGGCCCAATTACCCTCCTCTTCCCCAATCTCCCCAATTCGTGAATCCTCAACGATCCTCAAACTCCTAATCCCCAAAAGGCCAGTAACGCACTTGTAACGCTTCTAGTGTTCCAGGTGTCCATGGGCGACACCGATTGCTTACCATCAGGTGATCCGTCTGCTCGTTTACCGCCAAGGGGTCGCAAGTGCGACTGCCGGGCAAGGGGTCTGGGGTCCGATTCCCGGCTCGGACAAAGTGTTACTGGGTTTTTGAAAAAAATCTCAGTCGTAGCACAGAGTCTGGAATTGTGCGTATTACATGGGACTCATAACATAAATAGTGAAAAGTGGGTGTTACATTGTACAGTGGCATTAAGTGCCGTAATGTGCACCTCTGCCCACCTCTTTGGGGATAAAAGGTGTGGTGTTATGATTATAGCTATTTAAAAGTGCAACGCTTGTAAACTTATTACAGATTTACATCACAACATCACTATTAGCCGGTTTCCACATCAGTCTAATTATGTAAATTTTTTTCCCATTGCTCCCTCTGCCTTGGGTGCGTACATTGCTGGACATCAGTTTTTACAACTTATCACTGATCTTCGGCTCACTAAACTACTGCTAGTCTACTAGTCATTTTACGGATATCATCGCTCTACCAAGCTGGAGAAATACAACTCAAGCTGATGTCAGTTTTCTGTGAGACTGTGGTAACGCTGCGGTCTAGCCGGCCCATTTCGTAACAAAGCATGGTTCTCCAAGAGTGAATAAAAAGTCAAATCTGAAACCTCAAGACGGAAATCTATATAAAAATGTAATCCGTTTCCCGTTATCACGCCATAACTTGTGAACAGCTACACCGATTTCACTAATAATTTTTTGTTGTATTTGTATTATTAGGAGAAGGTTCTTAAGACAGAAAATATCCTAAAAATCCTACAGGAACGGGAGAAAACGGGATTGCGCGTATGAAGTCTTGAGCAAAAGCTAGTTTATACTAATATTAAAGAGGACAGATTTGTACCTATTTTTGTATGTTTGTAAAGAATAGGCTCAAAAAGTACAGGGCCGATTAGAAAATTCTATAACAAATAGAATTCTACATTCTTCCAATTTGACACAGGATACATTTCATTTTGAAAAAAATTAGGGATCCTTGGTAAAATTTGTACAATGTAACCGAAGGTGTAGAAAAATGAGTCTTAAAATGTCTTTCGTCGAATGCGCTGCCGAAACTATTAGCGATAGAACAAAATAATGTACAACAATATTGAAGAACATCATAATGTCTACAAAAAACTCCGCGGTACAATATGTCCAACTATTGTAGCTATGTCACTACAACAATCCAAATTTCCAAAAATAAATAATTGTCTACCCCGTGCGAAGCCGGGACGGGCTGCTAGTCAGTTATATTAGTAATATTCAAATGACATCTTAGACAGTTCCAATACCCAATAAATAGTTTTTATTCACAGTAATATAAAAGAAATATTTTAATATGTTCCCTTGGCAAACAGAAGACCAAATTTTCCGGACTAAAGCGTTCTTTAAGTATAAAAGCAAATAAACTAAGCTACGATCGAGGTGGAACTTTTTAGGGATCTGCAGTAAAAATGGTATTTTATTTTTTACTGGCTAAGGTAGGATTTCGAGTGTATTGTTTATGTTTAGTATTTTGATGTGGGAACTGGTTTTATTACGGTTGTGTTGAAGTAAAATTGTATAATATATGTACGGTGGCAACAATTGTGCGCTTTTATAGAAAAATTCAGCCTTGCATTGCAAAACTATGAGATAAACAGTCGCTCGCGGTAATTTCGAACCGATACGACCTTCAAGGAAGAGTGTACTCCTCCTAAAAAGGCAGGCCACTTACTCGTGACTTTTTTGGAGTTGCGTCCATCATTCTTTGGTGTCCATGGGTGACGCGATTCAGCAATCGTTCGCCTACGACCGATTCTCCACTGGACTGTTCGTCGATAGGACGATTCATTTATCTCTGTTTCCTCAATAGGATCTTTCATCTAAGGACATTTCGCCGACAGAACATATTTTTATATGCGTCATTTTCGACGACAGCCCTTTTCACCTACTAAGTGTTTCACCGACACGAAGAGAAACCTTCCTATAGCTCTTTTAGCCACAGACTTTTCATCTACGATGGCGAAATGACCGTCAATCTAGGTGAAAGATCCTGTTGGGGAAACGGAAATAAATGAATCGTCCTGTCGATGAACAGTCCAGTGGTGAATCGGTCGTATGCGAACGGTTGCTGAATCGGGTGACGCAGTACACTAACTCTTACGCGATGTGCCGGCTGGTTTGTTCCTGATTCCATTAAATAAAACTAGTGGATCCTTTTCTTGTAATTTCAAATTATTTAATCATGTACAAAGTCCAACTATAAAGTGTTTAGTTACATTTGTATGCACAAATGTAACTAAACACTTTATAGTTGGATTTTCTCAGATTGCCCACTACATTATTCTACAAATGTTTACATTGAATTAAAATGCTTAAGACTGACATAAATCTCTAATACTCATTTTTCCAACAAAATATTCCTAATTAGGGATACCGTTAAACAAGGCACAGAACGCACAAATCAACCACACAAAAATCCACCAACGGAACCTATTTCGATATGACATGTTGTGCGTCTCATCACTAACTAGGCGTGTTCAGTTTGTATGTTTTTCAACTCAGTGGCGCCGCTATGCGTCCGTCGACAGTTTTTATTGCCGCTTAGCTTCGTTACCACCCTGAGTACAGGAACGATTTGCTGTTTGGAGTTTTAAGTTTTAAACTATTTTAACATTAAATGTTGTATACTATGAGTTATGAAGACAGGTGATGGTCTGTTTTGTGTAATGAAAAAATTATATATAATATAATTTCTGTTCATTAGTCTCGCTAAAACTCGAGAACAGCTGAACCAATTTGTATAATTTTGGTCTTATAATGTTCGTGGAGGTTCAGGAAAGGTTTAAAAAGTGACAAAAATAAATTTTAGGCGGTACGAAGTTCGCCGGGTCAGCTAGTATAATATATATCTAATTATATGTTGAAGTTGTGATTTTTTATCTTTTCATTTATCCTGTAAAATTAGATATTATGTATATTTGTTTAATTAATTCATTAATATCATTTAAACTGTTAATGTTTATTAGTGGTTTGTTCATCCGCGAGTCACTTAAGTGGTCAGTAGAATACTAGCGCAAGGCCCTATCTTGCAGATGCTGAACTGGTCCCATTTCACGGCAGACTTGAGACATGAACATATGTACATCAGTTCCTACTAATAGAATGAATTATATTATTATGTACTAGTCACTTGTTTTTGGCGTGAAATAAATATTCTTTCTCTCATGTTGTAACGGATGTACATTTTTCCATGTTGTCACCTCCTCTACTGTTTCTTCGGGCTGACTCCTGAGCCACGATAGATCGCTGAAGCGGAATTCACCATGACTTAATGATGAGACAAGCCCGCCACAACCTCCCAAAACCGCTGCAACTCCTGTAAGCTAGGATCTACAGTAGATACAACCATGAAAACACCGGAACACTGAAGTCCGGCGCGTCCCAGGGACATGAATAACCGTCTTGGTTCTCGCAACGAAGTGAATCAGAAGATATTATAAGAGGAGAAGAGAAAAACGATAGTTTCCATTTCCCTCGGAGAATTACTTCAGGAGACAGAATGAATTAAGCCTAAAGGCACAAAAAAAAAGACTGTACAATTGGGTCGCCAAGCGTTATCCCCGAAGGGGTAGGCAGGCAGAGGTGCACAATACGGCACTTAATGCCAGTGTACAATGTAACACCCACTTTTCACTGTTTGTGTTATGAGTCCCATGGAATAGGGGGTGAGCCTATTGCCACCCAGTCGCCAAGCTCCACGGAAATTTGACTTAAATCTAAGTGGGTTCTATGTGTGAGCTGTTATACTTGCTTCCAGTAATAGGTATGGTAAAAGCGCCTAAACGCACGGAATTTTGTTCTAGATTCCACAAGGTTCGTCAATTCACGTTCCAGAATCCACCATGACTTAGGACTTAGCCTCAACCTAAGAGTTGACTAAGCTGAAATTCAAATTAAAATTAATGTCACAGAGAACCGATGTGAAACAATGTTCCCCAATCTCCCGAACCCCTGAATCCCCAACATTCCTTGTTACTTGTAACGCCTCTGGTGTTCCGGGTGTCCATGGGCGACGCCGATTGCTTACCATCAGGTGATCCGTCTGCTCGTTCACTGACTTATCAGATAAAAAAAGAGATAACAAGTAAAGTTACTTTCAGCTTTATAATTGTAAAGCTAGTTTTCAACAGCCTCTCCTAAATTTTAAGGAACTCCTTAAGTAAACTAACATTAACTGACATTTAACGTAACTTTGGTATTCATGACATAATATAACATAACATAACATCATGCCCTTTATCCTCGAAGGGGTAGGCAGAGGTGCACATTATGCTGCACACCCACTTTTCACTATTTATGTTATGAGTTTCATGTAATAGGGGGTGTAATAGGGGGTGAGCCTATTACCATATACCGAGCACAATTCCTGACTCCGTGTTACTGCTGAGAATTTTTTTTAAATCCAGTAAAATTTGCTCGACCCTGTAATCGAACCCGAGACCCATTGCCGGCAGTCGTACTTCCGACCACTTGGCACTTTTAAGTGGCACCAACTTATAAGTGGCACCTAACAGGACAAGTAAGTGGTTAATTTTGGTACTACGTCTACGCAAAGTAACTTTTAGTTAAGAAATGGTTTAGAGGTGAAAATTGCCACTAATAACTGCTTGTATAACTATGTATCCTACCTATAATATATTGATAACTAGCGACCCGTCCCGACTTCGCACGGGTGCAATATGCATGTATTATACATATAAACCTTTCTTAACTCGTCGAGTACCGTCAGTATAGACACAATTATACCTCTAGAGGTAGAACAATAGGTTGCGGTCACCGGTGACCGCTTGGTGTTTGACAGTTTAAGAATCACTCTATCTATTAAAAAAAACTGCATCAAAATCCGTTGCGTACATAGTTTTAAAGATCTAAGCATACATAGAGACCGACAGACGGCAGATAGCGACTTTGTTTTATACTATGTAGTGATATATAATATATTGTAGAGGTACAATATACAGACATAAAACTAAGTATCTGTATTATGTAATTTCGGTACCAAAGATACCAATAGATAAGTATTTAGCGAAGTTATTGGTAGACCGGTTGAGATGCTTGCTTATATTCCCACCCACGCAAGTCATGACGGGAACAAACTCATTTAGAAAACTAGTTAGCAACGAGTATCTACTTAAACTAAGTATATGACGAGTTGAGTATTTTAGTAATTGCTTGTTCGTATGATAATTATAAGTTTTGTGAACTGTGACGATAGCAGCTGAGTATATATTTTACCGAGATACCATGGAGGCGCCCGTCTTGTTTTTTTTTTGAGGGGGGGGGGGAATCATCGAATAACTTCTCCTGCTTGGATAATTGGATAAGGCGAGAGGCTTGAATAAGGCTAGACTCTTACTGACTAAAAACCACCCCGTTCGTATTCATCCACTTCGAGCCGGAGCCTCGGCAACCTGTTAATTTCTCCACGGCTCCGTATCGGCCCTAGTTCTGATCGGACGGCGCGGCGGTTAGATTTTGGAAAAAAGTCTGTTAGATTTGTATCTCACTAAAATCACCCCTTTACGTATCTTCACCAATAAATCGGCACCCTGAACCTATAACTCATCAGAAACTTTATAACAAACTTAAGAATAATGAATAACATTGACATAAGAAATTACTCAAACTGTACTGAAGACATCAAATCAAGTCCTGTGTTGGCAACTTGATTATTGCGAGTCTCGATCCGCAGTTTGTGTATCTACGTGACGGCGGGTGAGTTCATTTAGTAAGCGCGGTAACTAGTGATGCTTTGGTCTTGAGTCAAATTTGGACTCGCCCTTGTTATGTTTGTTAGAATGCTTAGACCCAAATATTGAAAGGTTACTCAATTTTAAGTCGCGCATATAGTCTATAGTATCTGTCACTATAAATTCTTTGTAAAATATTAAATGCTTTTTAAATGTGGGATGTCTTTCATAATACCCGATAAGTTACAAGTGAGTTACCGACCTTTTGTGGGTGGATTGGGCCCTCGGTAACTTCATTCACATGGCGAAACACAATGCAAACGTTATGTTACTTTATATTTAGACAAGATTTAAACACTACTAAGATATAAACTACTTACTTCTTACCACGACACACACGTAGACAAGAATACAGGTATAAAAACGAAGCCCACATGCAGTCATGCTAGCTAAGGAGGAGGCGGGGCGCGTGAGGCAGCGCAGCCGTCGCGAAAGACACTCCGGGCGTCAGGGATCGCGGGACGATCTCCGGCCACCGTAAGCACGGGCCTGCGGACGGCAAGCACGTGTAGCTCGCCGCCCGACCAGAGCCAGACCCGAGCGTGCGACGCGTCGTGTTCCGAGCGCGCCTCAAAGAGCAATCAGACCACCGCGGATGGGGCCCAATAGGACTGATGCCGATACGGAGCCGTGAAGGACTTAACGGGTTGCCTCTGGGCTTCGGCTCGAAGGGAAGGAGTAGGAACGGGGTGGTTTTTAGTCAGTAAGAGTTTGACACTCCCTCCCGCCTCACCCAGGCCGGAGAAGTCAGTCGATGTTTTAATAATGGTGCATCGCAACGTAAAAGGCTGGAAAAAATCATCATCATAATAAATTCATTGGATTATTTTTGAATTTTAAAATGATTTGGTTAGTATTCAGACTGAAATAATAAACAAAGGAATTCATACCCTATTGAACAACCTACCCATCAGGAATTTTAGGTCAATGACAATACAATATGGTTCAACCAACATTCCAACCTTTCAATGAATTCATAACTGCATGTGAATCATAAAATTAAAATGTGATTGATTCTGTGTACCTACATTATACAAGGTGTTGTTTTAAAGTCATTTTATAGGAGGTAACTCGGCTATCGATTCTGAGTCCGAATCAATAAAAAATTGTACTTAAATATTTTTCATTTTTCTGTAAATTACGGAAATCCGTAAGTGCGACTACACGCCGCCGTCTTGTAACTAATTTTGTAACGAGGCTTAACACACACTAACTCAAACACGTAATTGATATTATTCCTGATTCCATAAAACTCCAATAAGATACATTGCTGTCGCTTATTCTGAAATACGATCGAACTTAAAGGCATTATTATAGCCGTATTTTTAACTATTGGTCCGAAACTTTCTTTTACATTGAACCTTTATGACTTCTGTGACATGCCCTCGAGAAATGACACGGTTTCAAAACTACACCTTGTATTGAGTAAATTATTGTGGATACGTTTTTTTTTTGTGGAATAAACCGGTAAACGTGCAATCGGCGACGCCCATGGACACCTGGAACACTTTTTATTTTTTAAGGGGGAAAAATCATCGAATAACTGCTCCCGCCTGGGTGAGGCGGGAGGGAATGTCAGACTCTTACTGACTAAAAACCACCCCGTTCCTTCTCCTGCACGTCGAGCCGGAGCCCCGGTTACCCGTTAGGTTCGGAGCACTCGAGGTGTTACAAATGTGTTACCGGCCTTTTGGGGATTAAGAAGTTCAGGAGGAAGGTAATTGGGTCTCCGATAACCTCATTCGCACGACAAAACACAACACAAGTATTGTTTCACGGCGGTGTCGAGTGCCTGTTCGTGTCGAAGAATGGCCATGGAACGAAGAAGTTTGATCTAGTTACATGGAAGTTTCCACACTTACTATCAAACACCAAGCGGTCACCGGTGACCGCAACCTATTGTTCTATAATTGTGTCTATAATGACGGTACTCGACGAGTTAAAAGAACTTATCGAGGTATAATATATACTAGATCGATAACATAACATAACATCACGCCTTTTATCCCCGAAGGGGTAGGCAGAGGTGTACATTATGCCACTGTACAATGTAACACACACTTTTCACTATTATGTTATGAGTTCCATGTAATACGGGGTTAGCCTATTGCCATATAGCGGGCACAATTCCATACTTTGTGCTGCTACTGAGAATATTTATAAACCCCGGTAATATTTTGCTCGACACGGGAATCGAACCCGAGACCCCTTGCCCGGCAATCGCACTTACGACCACTCGGCCAACGAGATAGTAAAACTTTAATCCTCTATCACAAATGAAGTTTTTTAACATGTATACGTACATACATACTACATAACATCACGCCTTTTATCCCCGAAGGGGTAGGCAGAGGTGCACATTATGCCACTGTACAATGTAACACCCACTTTTCACTATATATTATGAGTATTAGAATATCAAACTTTATCCGTGTGGGCATTTATAAGCTGTTGATGAACTGACGGACTAATTAAATTTTTCATTTTCAAAGTCGCCTTAGAAAACAAAACAAAATGTACCCAACTCCATACTATCACAAGGCATACTTCTCTGCGTGGAAGAGTTAACCAACTTTCAAAGTGGGTTCCGCTTATTGATTTACCGGATCGAAGCGCCCTAAAGAGGTTTGCTGAGGGCCTCCAAGATAGATTGAAAGGAAACTTCCACAACAAAAACTTTTGCAACACAATTAAAGGTTTTTCGAGAATGGCGAGAAAAAAACTTTCCACCAAAGAGGTTTCGGTTTTTCCAAAGGGTTTAATGTAATGTATTTGTTCGGTTTGGTTCGAGACTTGAGACAAATCTGCTTAAGCTTGGGAAGATTCTGAGCGATTTTATTTCGGTTTGTAGTCTGCTTTGGTGTGGACTTTTACTGGGTTAGGTACATACATACATATGAAAAACTTCATTTGTGATAAAGGATTAATGTTTCACTATCTCGTTGACCGAGTGGTCTCGGGTTCGATTCCCGGGTCGAGCAAAATATTACCGGGGGTTTTAAATATTATCAGTGGCAGCACGGAGTCTGGAATTGTGCCCGCTATATGGCAATAGGATATCCCTATTACATGGAACTCATAATAATTATAGATAGTGAAAAGTGGGTGTTACATTGTACAGAGGCATCAAGTGCCATCATAATGTGCACCTCTGTTTACCCCTTCGGGGATAAAAGGTGTGATATTATGTTATGACACTATTGCACATCCACAGTCTATGACAGTCCGCAGCTGGGATATCTACCTCTATACATAAGAGAAGTTTGTCATAATGTTATTGCGTAATTTATACTGGTTGGAGATCACAATATAAAAGGTTCACGTTCATCAGAGGGCACTACTGTCTTAGTCTAGAGGTAGAATCTATGTTATATGTGCAGTCCCTTAATCGCCTCTCACGACATCTATTGTAAAGAGGAGAGGTAAGAAACTATTTTTTTATTGTATAAGGCAGGTAAACGAGCAGACGCATCACCTGATGGTAAGTAATCGGCGCCGCCCATGGACACCCGAAACAAGCGAAGCGTTAGTGCACTACCGGCCTATTGGGAATTCCGCATTTGACAATTTTGGGGATTCAGGGATTGGGAAGATTACAGAAAGGAGTAATTGGGCCTCCGGTAACCTCACTTACACGAAGAAACACAACGCAAGCGTTGCTTCACGTTGGTTTTCTGTCAGGCCGTCGTATCACACTGGTCGAGCCGGCCCATTCGTGCCGAAGCATGGCTTTCTCACATATAAAATCTTCTGATGAACTTTCAAGCAATAATCGTCATGATATTATGTTAATATTAGAGGTCCTTTATATCCATTCTATTTATACACGTAACAAAATATGACAAACAAAACGGTACGATATCTTTTTGTTTACTCTCTTTCATTCATGCGTAAGGGTCCCTACAAACATTCGATTTATTATGCCCTAATAACTAAGGTTGACTGTATCTTTGGCTCTTTTTGAGGGAGAAAATCATCCAGCGCGTTCTCCCACCTAAGTGTAGCGATAGAGAGTGTCAAACTGACTAAAAGCCACCCCGTTCCTACTCCTGTACTTCGAGCCGGAGCCCCGGTTACCCGTTAAGTTATCCGCGGCTCTGTATCGGCATTAGCCCTAGAGCTCAGTAAATGATAATTTTGAGTATACAAAGAGATCGAGAAAGATCTAGGCATATGTGAAGCCTAGCCCGACCTAGGTCTATAATTATAAGTGAGTTTAATGATAAGTTAAAGTTTGTAAATAGGAATATTATGTATCAAATAACAAAGGATAACAAATTTGAGACATTATTTTGCTATTAAAATACAATATAATTATATTATTAGTTTTATATATATCTATGCTGTTTAAATTTTTAATCTTTGATTTCGAGACGAAAAACTTGCCTAACTTTGAGAATAGTATAATTTGCTTGAGATTTACCGACCTCTTAGACCTACAGTCCGTCAGTTAATGTTCGTCTGGCAGTTTGTGTTAAAACATTAGACACGTATTTTTTGTTACCTTTCAAAGTTAAATACTTTCGACGATTTGGAATATCGTGTGACGTCACAAGGTGCAAAGTTTGGGTGACGTAGCGATCTCCTGCTCCTAAACTTAAATCTGTTTTATCTAGGTACCTATTGTTTTTTTGTACGACAAAATAAAAAATACGTGTGTAATATTTTTTCATTATCTAACTGACGGATTTATTTTTAATGATTTAGATTTTTAATTTTCATATTCTGGCAACTAACAAAATAAACTATAGTGCACGCGGAACTAGTTGGCCGCGCTTTATGTGGCGGCACATACCTGAAGCGCGGCTAACTAGTTCCTCGCGCACTTTATTCATACTATGTACCTATTACCGGGGCTCCGGCTCGACGTGCAGGAGAAGGAACGGCGGCCTAACCCAGGCGGGAGAAGTCATTCGATGATTTCCCCCCTTAAAAAAAGACAGCAATTTTATATCACCGCCCACTAAAGTCGCAACTCTATCGCTACCCTTAACAATGAACCCCGCAATAGTGAAACCCTTGTTTCAATTGGATAGCTACGGTGCCTCATAACTTATTCATGCTTGGGAACACCATGGAAAGAGCGGAAAAACATTGCATTAATTGTATCCCATGACCTTTTCGATATTTTTACATACATACATATGGATGGACGTACATATTGTTTGGGAGTTTGGTACTATTGGCACAGAACGCTATTGGTCTCTAGTTTGTAGTTTTTCGGTGATTTTTTTATGAATGTATTGTGGTATTGTGATTTTTTGATGCTTGGACGGGCCGTAGAAATACATCTACTATTCTATGCAGTTGTGTTGTTATAAGGGACGAGTTATAGTATCTAATAAACTTTATTTAGTTAAAGAATGAATCATTAATGATTCATTGAAATATTCGATATTTATCTGAAACAAAACAATTATAACAATAGTCGTAGTGTCATAGTATTACAGCAATAATAAAATTTATAACTCTCGTGATGCATACTAGATTAACTATTCGACTAGTATTTACGAAGAACTCACTAGTCTCAAGCCAGGCTCATGAGCAGTTCCTCGTCAAATAATTACGTGTGTTAGCCGAAAAAAACAAAAAAAATATATTAAAACTTGTATTAAAAATTCAACAACTGTTTCCACAGCTATAATGCTCTAAAGACTAGAATTTATCCGAATGATTACCTAAGGTATTTCGAAATAGAGGAAAAACTATTCTTGTACAGCTAAAAAATCTAACTAAAACTTTAAGATCACCAGTCAATCTTACAACCACAATCCAATAAAAAATAATACTTCAAAATCAAACTACAATTTTTTATTCAAATTAGCTCAATTCTTCCGAACATCAAGGATTTAAGTTACCCTACGAAGTCTACAAGTGCCAATAAAGGCTCAAAATGAGGGGTATTTCGGTACTTTTTTGGCCGTCCTCCGTAACTTGTTTGAAAAGAAAGTATAAATTGTGGTAATTTGTCAGGATGAGAAGCTACACGGCCTCCTAGTCTGTGACGAAATGTACGATGGATAGCCTCCCGTAGGCTATAAATAGTTCCTTGTTATAAATGGTGCAGTCCCAATTGTTCCTTTGTTTTGGTTCGGTGAAGTTTTTCGGTTCGGAACGAAGTTTAAAAGAGATAGCGTCATGACCGACGTCGATCTTTTTCTTTTCTTCCTATACGAGGGAAGATTAATTATTTCAACTGATATGTAAAAAAGAAGAGATGGCCATAAGTAAGGCAGTTTAAGGATTTAAAAAACAAAACATCTGTAGATCTCATAGACAACAGCATTTTAAGTGTGGGAGAGCCATGCTTCGGCACGATTGGGACAGCCGACCGGAGTGATACCACGGCGTCACAGAAAATTGACCTGATACCACAATTGCGTTGTGTTTCGTGTGAATGAGATTACAGGAGGCCCTATTACACCCCCTCTTCAATGCGCCCCGATCCCTGAATCCCCAACAATCCTCAAATTGCTAATTCTCAAAAGACCAGTAACGCATTTATAACGCCTGTGGTAATCTGACTGTCCATGAGCGGCGCCGATTGCTTACCATCAGGTGATCCGTCGGCTCGTTTACCGGCTTATGCCATAAAAAACGTCCTACTTATTAATCCTTGAAGGGGTAGCAAAAAGCGGGACTATTACCGATGACCGTAAGACCAACAAGTAAGTACAACAAGAAAAGATTACACTAATGTCATTTTTTTGTATTCTTAATTTCTTAGCTGTGCCTGACAGGGTCCACAATGATCTGTATTATCCTAAGTTACAACCTCATTCAAGTCAAGTGAAAATTATACTACACTTAGGACCAAAGAAACGAAAGCCACTAGCGTTTTTTTCATCAATAACATCTAGTCATTACATCGAACCATCTATAACTTTAAATAAAATTATACCTTTTATAACAAAATGCTCTCGTTTTAAAGGTAAATAAATTGCCTGTTATACGACATACATTACCAATTAATAATATATATATATATATAATATCAGAAAATATTTATTAAGAAAAGAAAAGTAAAAACTTTAGTGGCTTCGTTGCGTTGCTCCAAAGTGCTTATTATTCACAATTCCGGAATCGTAACCCTCCCTGCGACTTCGTAGTCGGGTTATTAATACAACTAATAATATTTTAGGGTTATATTTGCTTATCAAAGCTGCCGCCTTTTACTCGGCTGTTGCTTTTGCGACCGCAAGTGCAACTGCCGGGCAAGGGGTCTCGGGTTCGATTCCCGGGTTGGGCAAAGTATTACTGGGTTTTTTAAAATTCTCAGTAGTAGCACGCAGTCTGGAATTGTGTCCGGTATATGGCAATAGGCTCACCCTCTATTACATGGGACTCATAACATAAATAGTGAAACGTGGGTGTTACATTGTACAATAGCATTAAGTGCCGTAATGTCGACCTTTGCCTACCCCTTCGGGGATTAAAGGCGCAATGTTATGTTATGTTGCTTTTCCGATACCAGGAAAAAAGCGTAAGATAACCAACCATCTGGTTGCACTATAAATAATGTACACGAACCTTTAAAGGGGCCAAATGTATTAAAAATTTAAAACGGATACATTTGCTAATCCTGCACAAGAGAGTACCTCTTGGGAGTGAAATAAGTTGTTCTCTCTCCTAACGTATAAAGAATTCATAGTGCTGTAATAAGATCCGTGCAACTGAGACCTCTTTTCTAACACTTTTTGAATTTCACATAACATATCTGAAGATAAGAATACTCCCTGAAGTAGGTGAACATTTTACACTTATTTTTTGCCGCTATGAGTTCCGTGATCGTACGAAACGAGGTCAATGCCAGATAGAACTGGGACCACTATGCCCAAGACTTAGTTCAATTTCTTAATATCTTTATATCACAAAGTTAAGTATTTTATAATCTAAATCCCACAAAACTGTTGCAATGGTTATTAGATGGTTAATTAGAATAGGTTTCTTTAAAATTGTGGTCCACCCACACTAGGATTTTCTCCTATGTCGTCAGGGCGTTTACAAACTTACAAGTTCACAAACACATGACAGCCAGACCCGGAACAATAAAGAAAGAAAGAAAAACCATTTATTTTGCTACGACACACAACAATCTGTGGATCACACAAAGAGTTGTTCCATGCGGGAATCGAACCCGCGACACGTTGCGCGGCCGGCAGTTACCCAGCCACTGCGTCAACCGTGCAGTCAATTATTATGACCAATGCACAGATGATGGAGTTTCTTGGTCGACCTTCTGTATACGAAGAACGAGTATACCCGTCTAGCTAATGTTATTGATAGAGAATAAGTATACTTATCTAACGAATATTACTAATAGATGGAAACAAATCTAGGACACACATAATCGGGTTTATTCTACTTATACCCAACCAAAAAGTAGTGTAGTAGAGCTACCATAATTAATTTTCTGTTAAAAAGAACACAAAAAAAAATTCAACATTTTACGTTGAATTGGAACCTCTTAGAAACTGTAAATTCCTTAAAAAACTTTTCACTTAGCGAGCAAAAATAATTCTAACAAAAGTGTAAAAAGTATTTAATAATTCAAAGTTGAGATTATAAGAAAAACTGACCAGAAGGGAATGAGACGTAAATACAAATGGTTCCGTACAATAAAACATTTTTGTCTTATAATTATTATCAGGTACAAAATGTCCACTTCTGAACACTGGCCTCTCGCCAATGACTTCCAGATAGGCCAGTGGGAAGCGACCTACTGACATCTAATAGCTTCATCAGGTCATCTGTCCAACTTACGAGATATTGCTTACGTTGAAATCTTACACCCCGTTCCTTCTCCTGCACGTCGAGCCGGAGCCCCGGTTACCCGTTAGGTTCTCCGCGACAGATTGTGAAGGATTCGGGGATTCGAGAGATGGGGACTAGGGAGGTAATTGGGCCTCCGGTAACCTCACTCACACGACGAAACACAACGCAAGCGTTGTTTCACGTCGGTTTTCTGTGAGGTCGTGGTATCACTCCGGTCCAGCCGGCCCATTCGTGCCGAAGCATGGCTCTCAGACACATCCCATTATTAGAGGTACATTATGTTAACTTTGAGGAGACTTGATGCGTATTGCAGATGGACTAACGTTGTATGTAACCCACGATAAATACTTTGTTAACACAAACAACGTGCTTTTCCACCGTCGATGGGTCTCTTGAATCAAATTCCGATCAATTGACATTGCTATTGTGAAATTTCGTACTCTCGAGTTGCAACACTAGCGACCATTGCATGAACCATATTGTATGAACTAAATGGTATTGACTTTGGCTTCATATTCGTACTCTGAATGCTGTTTTAACAGCTATGATTGTGGTTGTATAGTATTGATATTGAATAATTATTGAGATTGGTTTCAAGAGTAAGCGGCCTGGTATGAGGTTAAGGACTCACGACGTGATCTTCTACCGTACCTGCCGCGGTTGCGGGCCCCTAGCCTCTGTAGAATACAGATATGTATGTAAAAAATTAAAGCTCATTTTGGAACATGTTCCACGACGTGTTTGTTTGCGGGTCCCGCTGCACTGGTGATTGCGGTCCCGCAGTAGGGCGCTAGTCTTCCAACCGTCCGTTTTGCGATAATCAATCGCCAAGTTAGCGGGCGATAATCGTAACCGCGGTGGATGTGGAACCGCGTAATACAGCTCGTCTGCTTTCTCTGTTTTTTGAAAATAGAACTTCATTCCGTCACCGCGGCAGACGCGGGTGAGATTCACGCCGTGAGTCCTTCGCGCAAAAGAAAGAAAAACATTACGTTGATGAAATGTTTGCTTAATATTTCGAAGGATAGTAGAAGTGAGTAGGCGTAACGCGGTAATTTTTTTCTAAATAAGATCGTATAACCTACTATAATAAGATACGTCATAGTTTAATAGATTTCTTAGAATTAACAGCCTTAGCAACAAAATCACTAGGAACCCTTTACCTGAGGGACTCCAAAAAGGGTGGAACATTTTAATGATTGATATTCATCTGAGGTCGGTGAGACCCGGTATACCGCTCAATGTTTAATTACTCTCTACTTAAAATTATGAGGATTAACTAGCTTATGTTTGCCTGAGTTTGTCTGTTTAATTTCCTATAAGATAATTATTATTATCTTGGTAGACGGATAGTCGAGGAGAATAATAAATGTTGACAACTAGCTGTGACAGCGACTTCGTCCGCGTGGAAGAGTGATTCACAGCTCCTTCCCGTAGGTGATAGCGTGATAATATATAGCCTATGTCTTGACCCGACCTGTTAATAATATTCATGCCAAAATTTGAAGTAAATCAATACCGCACTTTTAGTTCATCCCGGACATACATAGGTACAGACAAACAGACAAAAAATCTAAAAATCATATTTTTGGCTTCGGTATCGATTGTAGATCACGCCTCAAGCATTTTTTTTATATAATAATATTCATGCATGTACATACAATTTTCACTTTCCTACGATTTTATTATATGTATTTTTTTAAGGGGGGAAAATCATCGAATGACTGCTCCCGCCCTTAGTGTCAGACTCTTACTGACTAAAAACCACCCACCACAAACCACGAAGCCTCGGCCACCCGTTAAGTCTTACGCGACTGCGGAGAACCTAACGGGTAACCGGGGCTTCGGCTCGACATGCAGGAGAAGGAACGGGGTGGTTTTTAGTCAGTAAGAGTCTGACACTCCCTCCCGCCTCACCCAGGCGGGAGCAGTCATTCGATGATTTTCCCCCCTTAAAAAAAATAAAAAAGTTTTACGCGACTACGTATCGGGCATCACTCCTAATGGACTCCATCTGTGGTGGTCTGGTGGCTCTATGAGGGGTCAGCGAAAGCGACGCGTACGCTCGGGTTTGCTCCTGATCGGGTAACAAGCTACCTATGCTCGCCGTCGAACAGGCGAGCTGGAGGTCGCAGTTTAAAAGTTCAGGTTTATCAAAGACCACTGCTGCCTGGTCTCTGTCAAATGTTTAGTTAGTCCCTGAGGTACTAACATACCCGCGGGATGAGTAGGATGTGTAATTTAGTGACAAATGGCTTCTACTCTGTTGTTCTAATTTAACAAACAGACAATCAATATCTCTTTTATAATATTAGAGAATATATTCAACGGTTTTGTCTTTTCAAAATTTTGTGAAGTTTGATTGAAAAGCCGGACTTTCCTGAGGTTTATGAAGATTAATATTAAACTTTTGTTTCCATTCATTAAGGCTTTTATAGGTTTTTATTATTGTTTCATTGAAAGGGCGGATTTGAAACCTACTAACGGCAAGTACCAATGTGACTTTCCCGAGCTATATGTTCTTTCTAAGATTATTTAGACGCCACTGACAAACGGTGAAGGAAAACATGATGAAACCTGGGCTTATACCTCTAATTACTAATTTGAAGCTTGAAATCGCCAACCCGCATTGAGCGAGTGCGGTGATTAATGCTCAAACCTTCTCCGTGAAAGAAGAGGCCTTATGGTTAGGTTAGCAATCGCCCCTTTTTAAGCTATTATTGTATATTGATATATTAAGAATTTTCAAAAGAAAACGATCGAGATATCAAACCTTACATCCCGTACTCAACAGTCGCTAAAACAATCACTTCGTTAGTCCTATGTACACAAATCTTATATAGTTAGTACATAGGCAGATCTCCCCACTCTTCCAAATTGCTTTCCGAAGACAATTTGTCTCGATTCATCACTGGAGTCGTCCCGGGCGGGCTATAAAGGAAATTTCGACTTGGAATTAATGGATTATCCTATCAAATGATGCTCGTTTGTTTTTCCCTAGTTTTCGATGTGTATTTCTGTGACGTAAGATTGTAGATATTTGTATGTTCTTATTTGTATTTTTTTTTGTTATGACATTTTGTTTCAGTGCGACATTTTTAACTGCGTGTCTTACAGCAACTACCTGTCTTATGGGTGTTACATTGTACAGCGGCATTAAGTGCCATAATGTGCAGGTGCACAGGCAGAGGTCTGCCTACACCCCTTCGGGGATAAAAAGGCGTGATGTTATGTTATGTTATGTAACAGTTTTATAACTTTTTTTAAGGTGCAAATATTATTAGTTATTTGTATTTAACATAACATAACATCACGCCTTTTATCCCCGAAGGGGTAGGCAGAGGTACACACAGAAGTAACACCTACTTTTCACTATTTATGTTATGAGTCCCATGTAATAGGGGGTGAGCCTATTGCCATATACCGGGCACATTTCCAGACTCCGTGCTACTACTGAGAATTATTTAAAAACCCAGTAATACTTTGCCCGACCCGGGAATCGAACCCGAGACCCCTTGCCCGGCAGCCGCACTTGCGACCACTCGGCCAACGAGGCAGTTATTTGTATTTATAATATTAATATTAGTTTAAGTTAATTTTAAGTTGTGTTTCTAAAAGAACTATCGTGAGACATACTAAACTAACCTACTATATACTAAATTAAGGTACGTAAATATTTAACATATGTAGACGATTTGATTTGATTGAGATTAACTTAAGCTCCAAAACATATTCGTATGTCTTAGCATAGACTAAATACAGCGCACTGTGTTTATCTTTAAGTTTGTTTTCTTGTTACCTATATTTTGCAAATAATAATTAATGATTGATTGATATGTATTAGTGTAATTGTGTACTAGTGACCCGGAGGTTGAAGACGCCTGCTTTCACATGCACGAGAGTGCGCGTCCGAAACCTACCAACAGCAAGTACCAATGTGACTTTTTCCGAGTTATATGTACTTTCTAAGATTATCTAGACACTACTAAGAAAGGGTGAAGGAAAGCATCGTAAGGAAACCTGGGCTTATAATTTCTAATTATAAGTTTGAAATCGCCAACCCGCATTGGTAATTTGAGAGAAGAGACTTTACTCAGCAGTGGGCATTTATAGGCTGTTGAAGATGAACATAACCGTCATTGTAAATTACGAAATGAAAACTTCAACAAAATATAAAAAAATTGGACCAACCGAATGATGGAACCAATCCAATGACCTCAAAAGATAAACAACATATTTTATTAAACTGTACCCTATCTATACCTATAGATATATGTTTGAAAATCAATTGAAACGGTAAAATTGTCCGCCAGTCCTTTACTTTGATGTTCAACGGTTCGGAATTAAGTTGGAATGCCAGCCGTATGCAAATACTAAGAGTATTGCTTGGGAGTACAATCGACATATTATTATCTTTATGACCCATCTGTATCGTGTGGTAATGAGGTGATGGTAAAGCACATTTGTTAACATCCCTACTTGTGTCTTATGAGCCGATTAAGAGACTGCACGTTTAATAGAGACCGGGTTCTCTGATCATCATCAACAGCCTATAAATACCCACTGTTGAGCAAAGCCTCTTCTCACACGGAGATACTTTGAGCATTAATCACCACGCTTGTTCAATGCGGAGTGGCGATTACAAATTTATAATTAGAAATTATAAGCTCAGGTTTCCTCACGATTTTTTCCTTCACCGTTTGTCAGTGGTGTATAGATAATCTTAGAAAGTATATATAACTCGGAAAAAGTCTCATTGGTACTTGCGTTGCTAGGTTTCGGATCCGTACCCTCATGCATGAGAAGCGGGCGTCTTAAACCTCCAGACCACCACAACTCCATTCTCTGATAGACCCTTTAAAAAGCGATATCCAAATCACCTGGCAAGCATAAATACTATGACAAACCCCTTTAAGGCCGCTCGCCCACGAGCTACTTTAGTAGCGATGCTGTAGCACTTAGCATTAATACAGTTGCGAAGTGCATAGAATGATGTAACACGTTGGTAGCGGTGGTGTTGCGCTGTAGTGATCGTTACAAAAAGTAGCTTGTGGGCTGCTCATAGACCAGCAGTAGACTCTTGGTTTGTTGATGTGATAACGATGTTATTATGATTATAAGCTTAATCATATTCTTACAGATATTAAAATATACTTAGGTAAAGTAAGAGTATTTTGACGATTTCAAACGATTGCAATTACCATCGAAGCTGGTCATAAATCAAACTGGTTGATTGTACATTTTAACCGAAATCCTTTTTCTTTTTATACAATGAGTAAATAATATATAGCTATCTCTTATTTACATATGGAAGGGAAAAGGGATAAAGAGTACAGCGTAGATTCGTTTGAAAAATTCGGCTTCAGTTTTGTTTCGTTTTTAGGATCTCCTTGTAGACTTTGAGTACGAGATTTTTAGTTTGAAACCCTAATTGATTTAGTAAAGAATTCCTTTTACTTATCATTGGTAAGAAAGTTATCCTTCGTAAGTCTATGTTAGTTGTTATGGCTTTTTTAAGGGGGAAAATCATCGAATGACTACTCCCGCCCCTAGGCGCCCCCTCATAGGTGAGGCGGGAGGGAGCACGTCGTCTGCACGTCGTGCCGGAGCCCCGGTAACCCGTTAGGTTTTCCGCGACAGTTGTTATGGCTAGTCGGAACTTCAGAAGCCCTAAAAATCTCCTTAGCGAGTTGTGGAGAGCTGATAGCAGACGTTCTATGTAAAATACTAATATATTCAGGTGATTCTGGTTCACATTCAGTGCTAGTCCCAAAAACTATTTGAATAAAACGCCAACAAAAGGATTTCATAACAAAATATAATAATAACAAGTCTTTAATGTGTCTTAATATTCAAAAAACATATTATTACGGAGGACCAATTGCCCCTGCCCCCACCCCAATCTCCCTAATCATTGAATCCAAATAATCCTCAAATTCCTAATCCCCTTAAGGCGCGTAACGCTCTTGTAACGCCTCTAGTGTTCCAGGTGCCCATTGGCGATGACGATTGCTTATCATTAGGTGATCATTCTTTTTTTAAAAAAAACGTTGCCCCGCAATGGGATTTTCTCCTGTGTCGTGGGTGCGTTTACAAACATACAAGTTCGCATTCACAATGAACGACCCGAAACAACAATTTGTGGATCACACAAAGTGTTGTTCCGTGCGGGAATCGAACCCGCGACACGTTGCCCAGCCTCCGCACCCGCCGTGCAGTCAAAACTAAGTTAACAATGAACTTCTAGAGACCAAACAATAAAACAAAGCTAGTCTATAAAATAAATTATTTATCAACTAAGTGGGCAGCTGTGTCCTCTACCGTATAAATTGTAAGTCATTAAATTAGGTTCTTTAGTGCTCTTAGAAGATAGTTTCTAAATGAAACCTTGATTTCTTTGAGAGCCGATAAATTACTCTCCTACTTTTACGATTTGTAGCAACATTGAATAAGAGACCTGGATGTGGCATTGTTACCTACATCTTCGTATAAGATCTTTGATGATATAAGAGAATATCAAGACTTTTTATGTCGTGGTGGCCCGGAGGTTTACGACGCCCGCTCTCATGCATGAGGGTGCGGGTTCGAAACCTACCAACGGCAAGTACCAATGTGACTTTTTCCGAGTTATATGTACTTTCTAAGATTATCTAGACACCACTGACAAACGGTGAAGGAAAACATCGTGAGGAAACCTGGGCTTATAATTTCTAATTATAAGTTTGTAATCGCCAACCCGCATTGAACAAGCGTGGTGATTAATGCTCAAACCTTCTCCGTGTGAGAAGGGGCTTTGCTCAGCAGTGGGCATTTATAGGCTGTTGATGATGATGACTTTTTAAACTGTAGAAAACTATTTATTTTAACTTATATCACATTAACAAAGCACTTTGAAATTGTCAAATCAAACGTGGATGAGCCTACACAATTTAATACACAAGTATGCGTATTGCTATTGAATTGTACTAGGCGCTGCGCATGTATGCGTTTCTCCCAACATTCTTTATAACACAATACTTATCGGTGAGATTTCACTGCTCGACTTCAGACACGTGACCTCCTCTACATGAGTGGGTTGCCATAATCTATTAAGGCTTGTTTACCACACAGTATGACAGTCAGCCAATTTCTTTTGTTTTTTTTTTAATTGGAAACTCATCAGCTCCGCTTGTGGTGTTTCAGACATTACACGGGGGAAACCCTTGATGGACTAATGGGAACTAATTATGGGCTGATGGCAATCAGTGTAATTGGTAAACCGGATAAACCGTAGGCCTATTGGTCATGCACGGTCATTTGATGATTTGAATAAAGCTCCAATATAAAAAAAATATAAAAGATACTAGGTACACAGTTTTGCTGGCCATTTCTAGTGAACTTTAAGTCTACGTCACCGTCACTCTCGGGATTGGTCGACTGATGAATTAATCCGCAGCAAGATGTGAGTGAATTAATAGTGCGCTGTGAAAACTCACGCATTAGCCACGGTTCTGTTGCTATTTCACGCTCGCCCTAGTTTTATGGGTTTTTGCTAAGTTATAAGAACGATTTTTGTAAAAACACTTACATAATTATAAATATAAGCACAATGCGTCACTTCAACCTTCAACATCTCTATTTCACAATTTATATTATGTATCTAGAGCCTAAAAATAATAATATTACAAACAAGCGCCTACTATTTTTACCATAGCAACAAGCCGTAAATCAGCGCTACTACCAATTGCTCTGACAAAACGGGCAGTGCTAAAACACCACAATTATCTTTCGCGTGCCCTCAGACTAACCTAACCCTCAGTATTGGCTTCGTAAATTATCGGGTTCACCCACAGATGTCCCGAATAGCCCCGAGGTCGTTTTTACGACTTCAATTGACTTTTAAGATTAAAATGCTCACATTTTCTGAATCATATGTGGTTGTAATAAAGTTTTATGTGGGAAATATCGTTATCGAGAATAAGTTTTTTGTTTTTAGTTATTATCGGTTCTAGCATCTAGACTTTTTGTAGGTGAAACGTTTATTTTTGTGGGCCATTATATAGTAGTAACTAGTAAGAACGATGCTATTGCCATATACTATTTGTTGGAATTAGCTGAAATCGAAGTGATTATAAATAGGTAGTTCGTTTTTTAGTTTTCTTTAAGGATTTATTGAAACTGTACGGTGTGAGTATTTCTCTACCTAAAGACCAGGTATTTTTTTTGGGAATCGAAGTGGACTTCGGATCGGAGAGGTTTTATTGAGGCAAAAATTAGATCTTTTTAAAAGCTAAGCCTTTTAAAAGAGTCCGCTCGCCGCCAAAAAAGGTTGGTACAATATGTTTCGTACCGTAACCCATTTTTGAGCAGCATAGACGAGCTTTTAAACGAATTTTAGAACGTCCATAAAAATATTCCACTCTTCTCAGTAAATTCTCAAATCCAATATCCGAACGTTGCGCGTTGGCCACAAACTTGGCCCAACGTGTCACATAAAATGACCTTGTTACTTCGAGATTTGACCCAAATTGGAACCAACCAAGCGACAAAGAAAATCTACAATGACTGACATTGACAACCAATCGGTTATCGTTTTATGTCTGTGTTCCCTTTTGACAAAAAAATATTTGCAGTTCACGTTGACTTTATACGGGTTAAATTAAGGTTGAAAATCGTGTATTTCGTTACGATTATTGTTTGTAAAAGATTGCTATAAGGTCGTCCATCAAACGGCACCCTTTTAACGTCGAGTGCACACTATAAAAATGATACATGACGTCATAGATGAGTAAAGAATGAAACGTTAAGATGGACGTTATGGTTCGTTTGTGTTCAATCTTCATTTGTTGGTTATATCAAGATGTATGGAGTAAATGAGGAGAGTAAATATTATTTTTGTGAAGTTAAAGGTATTGTTATTGGGTAAAGTCGGGAATTTTTGGCTAGAAACAAAGTTCAGACGTATGTTTGTAAGCGCCTGATGAAATTGTGTTAGCAATTTTATGCTTTTTAGTATAACTTTGCCATACGTAAATCAAATTACTATCCTCAAAACAATGAGGATAACTCGATGACAATCGATATAAGACTACAAGCAGGATTTAGTCGGCAAATAATATCAAACAAAAATGGTGAGAGCCATTCATCAACTTTTTTTTAGTTTTTTTATTTATTATTTTTTTATTAGTGTCCAACAATAATTAATAACAACGCCATCTATCGGCCAACACACGCAAACTGTACAATACATTTAATCACAATACAAAAACCACCAATTGACACTATTAGCAAACAAAACCAACGGTACTAAACAAAAGAATGCTAGTTCCAAATTTGACCGGGTGTCATTTCAAACTGGTTATTGATATTACAATTAAAAATATTCAACGGCAGAGACGTCGTTAGCGAAGTATGAAAAGTTCCAGTAACTTCTGGAAATTTTCTTATGAGACTTCGACTCGCAGACCTTGTTACAGAGCCGTAAGAAGTTTGTTTATACCCATAATGACCGATGCTTTAAGTTTATAATGACGAAACAGGGCCGGGGGATAAATGGGGCCCTAAGTTAGCAGAGACATAATAATAATGTACTTACTTATTATCGACCTCATCGTTCGCTTGATAAAATTGACGTGTAAAAGTGCTGCCTTGTAGCCTATTTGCAGAAATAAATTCACTTTTTTCACTTGTTATGTAAAGGCAAGGAGAAAAGTATGATTACATACCATTTCGAAATGCCGTGTAATCTCCGAAGCCCGAGGTGCAATGTTAAGTTATAAGTTCCATGTAATAGAGAGTAATTAGTCTCGTGAAATATTAGGCATAATATCCAGACTCCGTGCTATTTCTAAGAACTTTCTAAAAGTCAAATAAGCATAATAATACTTTATCGTATCCGATGATCAACCTCTAGTTCAGTGACCGGCTAAATGACAGACCGACAATTCACACCGTAGTTCTGGGTGTTGCAGTGGGAAGTCCTGATTTTTTTTATGGGACAAGCCGATAAACCGGCGCACGGATCACCTGATGGTAACTATGTTAAGCAATCGGCGTCGCGCATGGACCCCCAGACCACCATGAGGCGTTACAAAGTTTGGCGAGGTTAGATTTAAGGCAATACCTATGTAAAATTTCAATGAATAAATTTGTTAGATAAAAAAAGTTCGTTACCGGCCTTTTGGGGATTAGGAATTTGAGGATTGTTGGGGATAATTGGGCCTCCGGTAACCTCACTCACACGACGAAACACAATGCAAGCGTTTCACGTCGGTTTTCTGTGAGGCCGTGGTATCACTCCGGTCGAGCCGGCCCATTCGTGCCGAAGCATGACTCTCCCACACTTGAATCACACACGCTGATCTGTGATTATAAATGTTGACCTTCTTTCTTTTTTATCTGTCCGTTCTTTTAGCTACTATCTTGTAAAAAGTCAGGCCGCCTTAACATCTCAGGGGCCCAATGCCTCTCAACAACGACTGATCCACGATCCGTCCCTGTACCCGTAGAATACAAACTTCAAGCAAGGAGTTTCCTTGCTTAACTGTCTTTAGCCTTTTGTCTTTGACAAGTATTTAGTTGAAAGTAGTTATACTTTAGATAGTTTACGTAGTCAACTACATGGAAATAATTAAAGTTGTTTAGTTTTCTATAAACTTTTATTCTGTTTTGAATATTGAATGGGAAAATTTAGAGTTTGATTGGTAATTTTTTGTTTCTGAGATGGAAATTAGTTTTTTTAAGATAGGACTTAGTAGCTATTTATATTTACTAGCTCCTGCCCGTGACGTCGTACGCGCAATCCCGTTTGTTTCCGTTTCCGTTCGTCATTTTCGGTAAATATTAAAAAAAATGTCCAATGTCCGTCTCCTGGTTCTAAGCTACCTCCTCGCCAATTATCATCCAAATCGATTTAGCGGTTCTTGAGTTATAAATAGTGTAACTAACACTTAACATCGCGCCTTTTGCCCCCGAAGGGGTAGGCAGAGGTCTACATTATGCCACTGTACAATGTAACACCCACTTTTCACTATTTATGTTATGAGTCCCATGGAATAGGGTTGGGTCTATTGCCATATACCGGGCACATTTTCGGACTCCGTGCTTCTACTGAGATTTTTAAAAACCCGGGAATCGAACCTGAGACCCCATGCCCAGCAGTCGCACTTGCGACCACACGGCCAATGAGGCAGACGTTGTAACTAACACGTCTTTCATATAAATACATGTTATATTTCTTGTAGGTATATAGATTTGAGTGATTAGTATTTGAATACTAATCTGTAGTTTTAGAAATGAACAAATTATCACATTTATATGGTATTAGGAATTCAATTCAATAAAACAGGTTTCACCTATTTAAAAGAGCCAGTTTGGTAATATCTCATTATGTATGATTATGTATTTTTATTCTACAAAATCATTGAAAAACGTAACTTAATCTATTGGCTATAAGGTTCATAAACGAACACATTGGTTTCTTAGAAAATCACTGATTACTTTAAATAGCATTACAACAGCTGATTAAATAAATCAGTACAATTTAAACATTCCATTTAATATTTAACCAACTTGTAGGATCACAACGTTTATAAAATTGTAGAAGAACTTTATAATAAAGGACTTTAACTCATCGAGTACCGGTTTTGTAGACACAATTATAGAACAATAGGTTGCGGTCACCGGTGACCGCTTGGTGTTTGACAGTTACGTTTACGTTTTGGTTTCAAAAACCATAAACATGACGTCATACTAAATTTGATACTAAACTAAGTCAGTTTTGTTATGTAGAATATGGGTAGCTATTTCGACCACTAATGTCAAGTCTTCGGTAGTATAGTGGTCAGTATCCCCGCCTGTCACGCGGGAGACCGGGGTTCGATTCCCCGCCGGAGAGAACTCTTTTTGTCACTTTTTATGGTTACTTTTTGTAGAAAAATGTTTGAAATATATTTTTTCATTTTAAATTTTTACATTATTTCAAGATTTTATATTTATTTTATCATTTTATCTCACAACTTGAAGAGTAGAGCCAAAAAATTTTTGACCGAAAAATTAAAAAAAAATGTAGCTGAATATTTCGCACGTGTTACACAAGTCTTCGGTAGTATAGTGGTAAGTATCCCCGCCTGTCACGCGGGAGACCGGGGTTCGATTCCCCGCCGGAGAGATTCTTTTGCACATTATTTTAATTCCGAGAACATTGTTGCCTAGAATTTTTTATCTATCATTTGACTTTACGCCGATATTGTTCGCCATTTTTTTATTTGTTAAATTCAGTATTAAAGTTGGTATGAACAGTTTTGCAAAGTTCGTAGTCTGTTTCACATGTCATACTTTTTAATTTTCGAAGAGATAAGTCACTAATTTACTCTGTACCAGTCATGTTATGAGTCCCATATAATAAAACAATAGAATAAAAATCTTAACAAAAGAACAAATAGTGCACAATCACAACACGTTTTAATTTAGTTAGTGAATCAAAACATAGATGGCGTGAATTTCCAGGTTCAACGTTGCAGTATGTAGCGCTCACGGGTTGAGCTAAATGGTCTCAGTCGGTAGCTATAAATCTTCCTCGCTCTGATTCACATAATGCTCCCTCTGGTATATAGGTTGTATATAACTGAGCTTGTATTTACTTGCTTGCAATGTACCTATGTTAGATTGTGATGGTCAGATGTAGGTAGCTAAATGGAAATATGCTTGTGTGCGATGCATTAAGGTTCTGTCTCACGAAGTCTGATTTATTCAGTTTAATACATACATACATAACTTCACGCCTGTCTGTAGGAAGAGTCCTTCCCCCATAATAGGAGACAAGGTAATTGGCGTTCCCTAGTTTCTATTAGGGAGTCGCGGAGAACCTAACGGGTAACCGGGGCTCCGACTCGACGTGCAGGAGAAGGAACGGGGTGGTTTTTAGTCAGTAAGAGTCTGACACTCCCTCCTGCCTCACCCAGGCGGGAGCAGCCATTCGATGATTTTCCCCCCTTAAAAAAAAAAACTCTATTAGGGAACGCCAATTACTACGATTTCTATATTATTCAGTTTAAGTGATAGATAATTTCAGGCACCTATTTTTTGAAATATTATATGTATCAGTAACATTCGAGTAGGTACTCAATCAGAGACTTATTATGTAGATGAGTTAAATCAGAGCAAAAGTTGAGCAAAAGTTGCAAATAAAAGCTAATACTAAACGAAGCCGTTGTAAATTCCCTATAGTCCAAAAACCCCAATGAATCCCTTAACATTTCAGTTTCCCCCCATCAAATCAAAACAAACATGAGATAATTACGAAAACAATAGTCTTTGAACCCGAACAAGTTCCCATTACTGTTTGATAGCGCACAATTATTATTAATACAGACTAGCTTTATACCTGTGGCTTCACCCGTGATGGAATATGTAAGATTTTTCTCGGGTGGGTTCAAATCCTGTACAAATAAACCCGATATTTATACATATAGGTATAAGGATATGATAAGACAAGACATACAGTATACAAGATACCTAACCTAATGATACTCCTTAAAAAGTAAGTTTGTCCCAAAAGAAGGAAGGTCCCAGAAACGCATTGGTGCAAAACTGGTAGCTTGGTATGTGTATGTCACCTATGTGCTCGTTTGCCTCCCATCACATAAAAAAGATGCTTTTAAATCGATACAATTGTATCAGAGCCGATTCAATACAAACAAACAAAATTTCTCTCTTTATAATATTGGTACAGACACCATTGCCTAATTAATTATTGTTATAATACGAAATTGTTGAATGGTTACATTTATAAGATTCAATTAACTAAGGAAATTGGTACAATTCCCAAACTGTATCAAGAAATTATATAAAGCTCTAGGGATATCTTCTATAATCAAGAAACTACTTATTCGGTATTGCCAAGTGGTCGCAGCGCAGGTGCCATTGCCGAAGGGTATCATGTTCGATTTTTGGTTTGACGACAATCGGACAAGCTGGTTTTAGAAAATATCCGATATAAATTACTATTATTATATTATGTACCAAGATGAAATTTTTAAAATTATAACCGTAAGGTATAATTGTTTTCAATTTGCAAATGTAGAGCGTGTATTTTTTTCATATTCTAGTAGCATCAGCACCAATGGGGATGTTGACAGGGTATAAAAATTAAAAATATAATTAGTCCGTAAGTTAGGTAATAAAAAAATGTTAGACACGTATTTTTTTATTTTGTCGTATAATAAAACAATACTTAGATAAAACGAGTTAAAGTTTAGGAGTGGGGGGTAAAACGTCATTTCTTAGTATAAAATGTACTGAGAAGTGACGTCACGCGACATTTCAAATCAATATATCTTCAAAACTATTCGTTTCCGTGAGAAAATAAAAAATACGTGTCTAATATTTTTAAATAATCTACCAGACGGACATTAAAATAAAAATTAGTCGTCTACCCCATTCATAGATGTCGCTACTGTATTTTATAAACTTGAAATTGATTTACGTTTCACATTCTAGTTACTTAAATTTTCTATTTGTTACTACACACTGTGTCATTATATTATTATTACTTTTCCTGCTCCAGGTCCACAGGAAGAAATTACAATAGGAATAGGTGGTACCTTTGTACTTTAATTTTATGTATGTGTTGTCCTTTATGTTGTATGTGTGTACATAAATAAATAAATAAATACTTTTGTTTAAGTCTGGAATTGTGGCCAATATAATTACACACGGCCACACATCAATCTATACAAAACCAGTTTATCCTGGTGTCGCGTCGCATCATCTTCCCGCACATTTAATGTTCAGTTTATACTGGTTATGTAAAGGTTGATGTCGATAGGCACGTGACCAATTAATAAAAAGACTTTAAACTACTTCACTAAGCTGGTATTATGGAGTGACGTTAAGTTGATGGTTATAAAATTAGATCAAACAGCCCTCAACACTTCAACAGTATTTCGTAAACACTTTTGTTCTAAAGATATAATAAAATAGATAGACCAATAACTGTTGAAGGACACAGTCCATTAGTGGCTTCAGAGAAAATAGAATCGCTATTAATTAATAGACGAAATAATGTATAGGCTTTTAGACATTTCGTTTTTTGCGTCATTCCCTAAGTGGATGCCAAAATACTTTTTAGATTTTTATATAACTATCTTTTACCCGCGACTTCGTCCACTTACAATATGATTCCTGTTTTATCCCTTGGGAGCATTTGATCGGGATAAAAGTATCCTATAACTTAAGTCAGCCCATACCCTGCCTGTATACCAAGTTACATTAAAATCCGTTCGTAGTTTCAGTGTGACACCGATTGCTTACCATCAGGTGATCCGTCTGCTTATTTACCGGGTTATCCCATAAAAAAAGTGTTGGGGTATTTTTTTAACGAGTAAGTTTTGTTTTTTAACAAAACTGCTGTGGTCAGTGTTCGGTTATACACGCGGTAATTTTACAATAAAAACTTACATTATTTTGTGGAATAGACGACGGGAAATTGGAAATAAATAAAACATATTACAGCATCAACCAATATTCCTACTGACTGACCAAAATCAAAGACAAATAAGAATAAAATAAATAAAAATAAATCGAACATGATCTTAAATTCATACATAAACATCGATATACAGTGGCCAGCACATTAACCTACTCTTATATGTCAATTTTTGTCAAAGGATTTTCAACGTTTTTCTCTAGACGATAGAGTCGAAAATCTAATAAAGAAATATAACAGAAAAGGGTAGGTTGACTTGCTACCCACTGTGTATAACATTATTCATTGCCGCTCAGGTACGACTCATGTTTTATTCCTCATCCTTGTTAGTCGGCCTTGTATTGGGTACAGTGATAAATTCTATGTTTATTACTTACCAATTCCTAAGATGCTTATACATCTTAATTTGGGATAAAAAATAAGATTTTATTGACCTTTTTGGACCTAGATTTTGAGCTTTAATCCGATTTAACTGATTGGGTGCTTTCCCAAATCACTACACAGTATAAAACAAAGTCGCTATCCGCCGTCTGTCTATCCCTATGTATGCTTATATCTTCAAAACTACTCAACGGATTTTGATGCGGTTTTTTTTAAATAGACAGAGTGATTTTTAAGTAAGGTTTATAATATGTATACATGCTTATTGCACCCATGCGAGTCGCTAGTAGCTTTATAATTTAATTCAGGAGTTAAAGAGTTGTTACATCGTTCTCACATATATATACATTAGGTAAAGATCAGATAATGTATCAATGAGACTGTAAGAAACTTTTTTTATATAAGAGTAACGATGTAGTTTCTTGCTCGTTCTTCTCCATTCGAAACTACACTTTGGAACGAGCGCCTAGATCAACTTAATTTAACTATATTTTTCCAGCAATTTTTTAAGAAATAACTATGCTGTTTGACGCAAAAGAAATCGTGACGTCACAATTCACAATCTCGTACAAAATTGCTAAAAAACTGTCGTTTTCAAAAGTATTGAATTTGAATAGTTGTCAAATATCGTATTATAACTTTACGTCCTATGGTTATATTGCACCGAGACATCATGGCGGCGTATCCAGTCGCAAAATTTTTAATCTAGTTCCCCAACTAAGCGGACACCAGGTGAGTAGGTAACTCTCTATAGAGCTGTATAAATTTTATTGGTCGCAGCGACTGGTTGCGTCGCCATGATGTTCCGCTCAAATATAGCCATGACAGGGAAAGGTTTTCTTCTCATCGGTTAGGTGAAATCGTTGCCTTTCACTAGGATTCTGTGTCATGGGTGCGTTTACGATATAAATTCACGTCATATCTAGACCTGGAAAAACAATACAATTTGTTAATAGTGTGCGAAAAAGTTGTTCTGTGCGGGGATTGAATTCGTGACACGCTGTGCAGTAGTGCAGCCATTCATTTCTTAGCCATAACACCAAATGTACAGTGAAGATTTTTTAATATTTCTGTGGTAGAAATATTAAAAACTATTATAATCTATATGGTCCCATGTAACAGGGGGTACTGACAATATTGAATATAAAAAAAACCGATAACTATTATTTTGTCCGTTCCGAGATACCAATGGTGCTGACGTTTGGGTGCCAGCCACCAGGTTGGGCAACCGGCTGACACGCAATGTGTCGCGGGTTAGATTCCCGCACACAGCATCTATTTGTGTGATCCACAAATTGTTGTTCCGGGTCTGGGTGTCATGTGTATGTGAACTTGTATGTTTGTAAACGCACCCACGACACAGGAGAAAATCCTAGTATATTTTTTAAGGGGGGAAAATCATCGAATGACTGTTCCCGCCTGAGTGAGGCGGGAGGGAGTGTCAGATTCTTACTGACTAAAAACCACCCCGTTCCTTCTCCTGCACTTCGAGCCGGAGCCCCGGTTACCCATTAAGTTCTCTGCGACAGAAAATCCTAGTATGGGGGGCAACGTTGTAAAACGAAAACAAAAGAATCGAGTCAGTAAAGAAATGGAAAGATAGTAAAGTTGGGCTAAAAATGACCTAAAACGGGGTTTCTCGCAAAACGCAGTTTTATGAACCAGAACCGTTTTCCCAGCTGATTGCTATGTGCGATGTACGTTTCTATTTGAGTATCCTTCGTGCCGGTGATTGGATTACCCCTAAATCCGTGTAGGTTTGAGTGTAAAGCTTTTTTGGCGTTGATTTGATGGTGTTGCGAGTAAGTGAAGTTTTCTTTCACTGACATTTGAAGAATGGTTTAGATTTAGCTAATTGAATTTGTTTGGATATTTTTTAACATGCCTTTGGCCGAGTCTCAAGTGCGACTGTCGAGGAAGGGATTCCCGGATCGGGTAAAGTTTTACTGGGTTTTTAAAAATTCTCAGTGGTAGCACGGAGTCTGGAAATTGTGAAGAGTATTTATGTTATGAGTCCCATGTAATAGGGGGTGAGCCTATTGCCATATACCGGACACAATCAAAGATTCCGTGCTACTACTGAGATTTTTATTTTTTAAAACCCATTAATACTTTGTCCGATCCGAGGAACCCGAGACCCATGCCCGGCAGACGCACTTACGACCACTACGCCAACGAGGCAATCTTTTTATACTAGTCAATGTAAGTGTAATGTTATAAAGAAACTAGTGACGACATCTCGAAGGAAATTTGCGACGAGGACGCCTGTTATAAGTTTAGTTCAATGTACGAATCTTGCCTTTGATAATATTACGAAGTTTATACTAGTTCATAATGGGTAGTATGAGCAAGTTTGTACTCTGCCACTCTAGTTTATTACACTTACAAAGTAAAAATAATAATAATATATTATTATAAAGTAATATTAATAATAATATATTATGCCCCCCATAAATCTATCTTCACGTCCGGTTTGACCACCTAAGCCACGTGGGGGGCGGACACTGATAACTGTTAATACAGTTAAATCACTACCAGTGACTAACGAAGCTCTAGTGCACCTTCAAGATGGAGAGAGAAATAAGGAATTCTAGTATAGGGCCGCTTCCCGGGGGCGATCGCCGGGGCACGTCTGGAGCTGACGCTGGACGTCTCAGCATGCGAACCGTCAGTGGCTCTACGCTGAACAGGCGGGCTAGAGTCGGGGAACCTGAAAATGCTACTGCCGAACACAACCGTCACGCCGAGGATGCTTTGCAATGTGGGTCTTTGACCCAAAGCGTTGCCGGTACCTCCGCACTTCAGACCACGACAAGTTTAGAAGATAATTCAAGAATAAGAAAGTGGTCAATAGAAGAACAACGAGAACTCATGTTTTGTTATTTTAAATCGAAAGCAGAAGGACCAGGATATCTAAAACGTCTTTACAATATATTTAAACAAAGGAATCCAAATAATCTTAAAGCTCATAAACTAGATGGTAATAAACTTTCTAATCAAGCTCGAATAATCATTAATGGTAAAGCCATATCTAAGGAAGAATTAGTATTAATTAAAAATAGAGCAGAACAAGCAGTGGATACAGTTAGCTTAATTTCCGGACACTCAACAATATCAACGCCCATTAATTCTAGATCACAAACACCGATATCAACCACACAATCACTAACACCTAACACAAACCCACACGCACTAGATCAACTGAGCAATATGCGAGAAAATGAAGAGATACATGAAGACAGTAGAAGAAAGTGGACTATTGAAGAACAGCATGAACTAATGTTTTGTTATTTTAAAGCTAAATCAGGTGGCACGGGCTACATTAAAAGATTCTATGATTTGTTCCGGTCTCGAAACCCTGATAACCCAAAAATACACAGATTCGACGGAAATAAACTTTCGAACCAAGCTCGTACAATACTCAATCGTAAACTTATATCAGACGAAGTTTTAGCCCAAATTAAACTCAAAGCGCAGAACTTAACTATAGACCCCGTGAATGACTCCCCTGTAACTGAAATAATTTACCAACCAGACCCGATTACAATTACACCATATGAAGAAACAAACACGGAAAATCAAAATAGCACTGAAAATGTAGATATTAATGAAAATCAGCATCCCGTAATAGTAGAGTTTTTACAAATATTAGCTGAAGTTAGAGCCACCGACATTAAAGATAGAAAGTTTTTGCCAAAACCAAAATTTACAAAGCATTTTATAGCAAACATGCAAGTAATAAATAAATACCTCCCAAATGTTTTAGAATTTGATAATTCGTTACGTCATTTAAACGATGTTATATACGCAGTAGCTACAACTTTGATAAAAATCAATAACCAGACTCCATACACATTAAACAATAAACCAAAACCCAAAACAGACCCACCGTGGAAATTAAGGATTAAAAATAAAATAGAAGATTTTAGGAAAGAACTAGGTAGGTTAACAGAAATTAAAAGTGGAATAAATAGTAAGAAGTTAAATAAAATTAAAAATAAACTATTCGATAAATACAATATTTTCAGTGACAACGATCGTGATAATGCTATGGAAAAAATAAAACAAAAAATTAAAGCACTATCTGCTCGGCTAAAGAGATACGACGATATGGACAAAAGAAAGACGCAAAATATAATGTTTCAAGAAAATCAACATAAATTCTACAAATCACTTACGGAAAATACTAATACTGCAAACTGTTTACCAACAAAAGAAAACATACAAAACTTTTGGACATCAATATTATCGGAACCGATTAGTTACAATAAAAAAGCCGACTGGATTACAGAAATAGAAACAACAATGAACAATATTGAAAATACAAACTTAGATGAAATAAGCTTAGACAAATTACGAATGGCATTGAGGAAGGTACACAATTGGAAAACACCAGGTATTGATAAAATTCAAAATTATTATTTAAAGTATTTAACCAGCACTCATGGATACATAGCAGACTTATTTACGCGAATTTTAAATAAAACAGAGACAATAGAAGATTGGTTTACAACAGGACAAGTTATACTCATACCTAAGAATAGCGAAACCCAAGACCCGAAAAACCGGAGACCAATAGCGTGTCTTCCAACAATGTACAAACTACTAACGTCGGTAATAGCTGATGAGTTGTACACACACTGTGATAATAATAACATATTAGCACCTGAACAGAGGGGTTGTAGGCGGCGTGCTAGGGGCTGTAAAGATCATCTCATGATGAACAAAGCCATACTCGAAGACGCACATCAGTCTCAGAAGAACTTAAGTATGGGGTGGGTGGATTATCGAAAGGCCTTTGATAGTGTTTCGCATGAATGGTTGTTGAGAGTTCTAGACCTTTACAAATGTCCAAACTCTATCAAGGGTTTTCTGGAGACAACCATGCCTACATGGAAAGTCGTCATGACAGCCCGTGGCTCAAATGAATCCGTTACTACTGACCCGATCTACATCAAAAGGGGTATATTTCAGGGAGATTCATTGTCGCCACTTCTCTTCTGTTTAGCAATTAATCCCCTCTCACAAATACTAAATAAATACAAAGAAAAAGGATACAAAGTTAAAGATACACCGATAAATCATTTATTATATATGGATGATTTAAAGCTTTATTCGAATACAAAAAACAATCTATCAATCTTAATAGACAGCACTGAGATTTTCACACATGATATTGGAATGAGTTTTGGGCTAGACAAATGTAATGTGTTGCATATGAAGGCGGGTAAGCGAGTAGAACATCAAGGTGTAGGGCACATATTACTGAGTGGTGAGAATTTCGAAAATCTGAAAAGTGATCAAAGTTACAAATATTTAGGTATACACGAATCGGGCAAAATAGAACATAGTATAGTTAGGCAGGGACTACAAAAAGAATACTTCAGAAGAGTTAAACGCATAGCAAATTCTCATTTAAATTCCAGAAATTTGATTAAAGCCATTAATAGTTTTGCAGTACCCGTTTTGTTATATTCATTTGGAGTAGTTAATTACAAATGTTCCGACTTAAAAAATATAGATGTAAAAACCAGGAAAATATTAAATATGAACAAAGCACATCAACAAAAAGCTGATTTAGATAGATTATATTTACCAATAGAAACAGGTGGCAGAGGTCTGACTAATATAGAAATGTTATACAAAACACAAATAATTAAATATCAACAATATTTAGAACGTGAAACAGATTACATTATAAAAACAATAGCTATACACGATAAAAACAGAGATAAATATTCGATAGATAAGGAAGCGAAAGAAAATAGAATAGAACTTAAAATAAACAATAATACAACATGCGCAGATATCGAAATAAAATCTGCTAAATTAAAATACACAATAGGAAAATGGAAAGCTAAACCTCTACATGGACAGTTTTATAGATCAGTAATAGATAAAGAAAATATAGATACGAATTACTCGTTTAGATGGCTCAAAAAGCAGGCAATTTCCCCCTCACTAGAAGCTTCTATATTCTCACTACAGGATCAAGCCATTATCACCAGGCAACACGAAAGAGATGTGCTCAAGAGAGCGGTGGACGGGAAATGCCGGCTATGTGGCGTCAAAGACGAGACCGCGCAACATATTGTGGCGGGATGCGAGCAGCTAGCTGGAACTTACTACACCAAGAGACACAACAACGTGGTGCAGTACGTGTACTGGACCCTCCTCAAAAAACACAAAATGGAAACAACCAGCTTATGGTGGAAGGAACAGCTCATTCAACCGCATGTCAAAGAAAATGATTCAGCAAAAATAATGTGGGAAATTCCAGTTCAGACAGATGTCACAGTTACACACAATAGACCAGATATTATTTACATTAACAAAACTGATAATAAAACATATTTGATAGACATAACAATACCATCAGACTACAATATAGGTGCTAAAGAAATAGAAAAATTAAGTAAATATCATCTATTACAAAAAGAAGTAACCCGTTTATGGAAAACACACACTCAAGTCATACCCATAGTCATAGGAGCGTCCGGAATGGTAGCTAAAAGTATTCACAAATATTGCGCGCAGTTAGACTCCAACATTAACATCCACATCATGCAAAAACAGGCAGCTATTCACACAACCACCATCTTGAGTAAAGTCTTGGGGAATACTATTTATATAGACAGGGACCGCGATTCTCCTCTTCCTTGAGGGTCTCACGGCGGGAGGATTGCGAAATACCGACTCTTACGAGTCGAGATGTAGGACATTACACACATATTATATATTATTATTATTACTTCTATCATTGTGCCGATAATCGTGTCGGCCAATGGGTTAATCCTAATGGCGTTAGGTGGATAGATCAAGAGCTTGATTCAGAAGGCAGTACTCCTTGAAACGGCGCGCATTGTGAGGAGGTTTCTGTCTTTGAAGCCCTAACCACCGGTAGCTTGGACCATGCTCCCACTATTGGTCGGCTCTTATTTTTATATTATTAAATATAATTTTTATTCTGTAGTATTTAAAAATGTTACTTTAGAGAAATTTCAAATAAATATATAGAAATAATAATATAATATCATGCATCGTTATATCTTTATTACCGACTTCAAAAAAAGAGGAGGTACTATGTTCGGCTGATTGTTTTTCTTTTGTTTGTTCGCGCATTACTCCTTTAAAATGATAGGTTAGAAGTCGGTGCCATAAGCTCATATCATAATGATATAACTTAATGGCCACAAAATTGTTAATTAGGTATCTATTAAGGTTTTAATGAATAATTTTGTATAGAACCTATCAGTACTAATAACATTTATTTTTTGTACATACCGGCAAGCGCAGCATAGGACGTCCATCTGCAAGGTGGACAGACGACCTCATTAGGGTCGCAGGGAACCGCTGGATGCAGGTCGCTTCCAACCGGCCTATCTGGAAGTCATTGGGGGAGGCCTATGTTCAGCAGTGGACGTCCTGTGGCTGATATGATGATGATGACGATGCTTTTCTTTTTAGTTTTGACTTTATGTTTGTTATCAGTTTTTGGTTTTTTGAAGACGTTTTTTAATTTTCAGAAGGGATATTCTGGTATACACTTATACAGAACTGCATAACATAGGTATATGCCTTTTTTATGACGGGGGAGAAACCTTCCAACGTCGCCTGGCTTTTGGTGAGAAAGACTAAGGAGTGTGGGATTCATACCTTACTAAAACCACCCCGTGACAAGGAGTAGAATATGCACTCGTTGTGCATTCTCTATCGCTTGTACCACGGGGAGTGCTCTGAGGAATTGTTTGACCTGATACCTGCCGCATCCTGTCGCCATCGACTCTCACGACAGCATATGCATCCCCATCATATAGATGGTTGGCAGGCCACAACTGTGAGCTTCTCGCGTAACTTTCTGCTTCGCACAGCAAAATTCTACAATCTAGGTCGTCGCGAATCTCTCAGAGAAAAGTTTAAGGAGATCAACATTATGACCGTTTCTTGTCAATTTATCTATGAAAACATCATGTATGTCAGGAAAAACCTACAGTTATTTGGTAAAGTGTCGGACAGACACCACTATCAAACTAGACATAAGGATAGATTAAGTCAACCAACTTTGAGATTGGCGAAAGTAGGTAAGTCGTTCATGGGATTCTGTGTTAAATGTTATAACAAGATACCAGGCGACATACAACACCTAAATGAAACAAAATTTAAATCATGTATAAAAAAAACTTTATGTAGAAAAGCATATTACAAGGTTAATGATTATATAGAGGATAAAAATGCTTGGATGCAAGCTAGTCCGGCTCCACAGGATAACGAAAACGAAAAGTATTGATGTTTTAATGAAATCCAAACATGTAATTAATACAGCTATGTTGCTCATTTGTATATTGTTTAACTTGCATAATCATTGTAAATGTGAGAGCCCTGTAATTACCTGAATATTAAATTAAAATAGTTGAATATGTTTGTGTCAGCTTGGAGTTGTCATGCTCACTCTAAGGTCTCATTGGCGGTGGCACGTGCAGTGGATCGCTCGATTCCCTACAATATGGTTGAGTTGGGCGGTGCTGGTGTACGTGTCATGTTCGTGAACGGGCGCCGTCAACTGGGATTGGTCAGCTCCAGACTGTATATTTCTTTTTTTTTAAATGTCCTTTAGGGTTATTTTTTTTCGATCTCTTTGACTGTATTTTAGTGTTACATTGTTCTCGCACAACCCAAACAACAAAACTGTAACTGGAGAATTGTGAAATTGATTGAAAAAGAGTAACCTATGGAGTTTCTTGCTCGTTCTTCTCCATAGGAATCTACACCTTGGAATGAGCAAATAGCTTCACTTGTTAATTTTCTTCATTGACGTTCAAAAGTGCCTCTATGGTCTAATTGAAATAAATGATTTTGACTTTGACTTTGACTTTGAAAAACTGTGTAATGATCTGTCGTCGACCTTTAAACCTTTAAGAAAAGAGCGTATTCGTTTTTAAAGGGTCGGCAACGCACCTGTGACTCCTCTGATGCGGCGGGTGTCTATGGGCGTGTGCGTTACAGGCCTTTTGGGGATTAGGAATTTGGGGAGTGGGAAATTGGAGGATTGGGGAGATTGGATAGGGGGAATAGTCTTTATAAAGATAAATAATAAACTTTACGCACACACCATTAACGCTCGAATTCCGCCAACAGACACAAAATTGAAGCATGTCCACGACTGCAAATCTAAACAATATTTGCCTGTCATATGGGCGCCCATGGGCGGCGCTGATCGCTTACCATCAGGTGATCCGTCTACTTGTTACCCTTCTATTCCATAAAAAAAATAGTTAGACTTAAAATACGTGATGTTATAGGTACTAAGATTAAGAGCTCCAAATCCTCAATGAGTATAAATCTGATGAGTAGGTACAGTAACCATTACTGCGGTGTTTGCGGCTTGTACCCGACCAAGGAGCTGCTCCTATTTCAACGTCACTAAATCGTGAGTTAATTATCTCACCTAACTACTTCTATTTATTACATAACACAGTTGTTTTCCAGAAGAGGGTAAGCAGAGATGTAAAGTACAAAAATATTATGCCATGTTTGTTATTATGTAGTTTGGCCTGACTGGTTTTATTGGCAACGCCTGACTGAGTGCAATTTTTCTGATTTCAAAACCGAGTCGGCCATGTCCAGAGTTATCTAGTTCTGGAAGCAAACCCGAAACTGTCTTCTGAAATCTACCAAAACCTATTCGAGGATTTCTGCCTCTATACCTGCTTAGATTTTTTTTATTTGCCGATTTTGAAGACGTTCATCCTCGAAATCATTCCTATCTCCTATTATAGGGTAGTTTCCTACATTTATTTTAATGTCCATCTGGTACATTAATTTAAAACTTTAGACACGTATTTTTTCTTTTCTTACAAAATTAAACACTTTCGACGATATATTAATTTGAAATATCATGTGACGTCACAGCGTGCCACATTTTGTAGCACGTTATGACGTAACGACCTCCCTACTCCTAAACTAAGCGCCATTTTATCTGAGTATTGCAACTTAACACGAGAAAATAAAAAAATACGTGTCTAATATTTTTCATTATCTAACTGACGGACTAATTAGATTTTTAATTTTGATACCCTGAAAACTACTTTATTATTATATAGTCATTTTTGTCACCTTACTTATCTAGAATTTAAAACTCTTCAATGAATTGAAAATGATGGATTAGTATAATTATTGATAATTATATAATTATTATGACTGCACGGTTGGTGCGGTGGCTGGGCAACCGGCTGCCGTGCAACGTGTCGCGGGTTCGATTCCCTTACGGAACAACACTTTGTGTCCACAATCAATTCACAAATTGTTGTTTCGGGTCTGGGTGTCATTGTGTATGTGAACTTGTATGTTTGTAAATGCGCCCACGATACAGGAGAAAATCTGTGGTGCAATGTTAAAAAAAAGAAACATGGACAAGGACCTCAAATTATTGTGTGCGTAAGAGCCCCAGCATAGTCGAAGACGGCCCTGGCAGCATCTGGCCAGTACGCTATATTCTGAAACTGTCAATCCAAACTTTCAAAGTGAGCTCGATCGTATGTCGCCCGTCATTGGTCAAGATTATTGTCACAATCAATGACATGGCGGAGTTCACTTCAATTTCAAATTGAGTGGGCCTCCGGTACCCTAACTCACACGACGAAACACAACGCTCGGTTTTCTGTGAGGTATCACTCCGGTCGAGCCGAAACGTGGCTCTCCCACACCTACCTACCATCTACTACCATCTTATCACCCATATAAACATACACTTGACATCCAGACTCGAAACAACAATTTGTAGTGTGTGTTAACACAAAGATTTGCTCAGTGCCGGAATTTAGCTGCACGTTTCGAAGCAGCCAGTGCAGGGGCATTGTAGTGGGTGTATGTCAGTCGTAGAAATTGTTTGTCATTCGGAGCCTTCTCAGGATGGGGGCTCTGTGGGCACGGACCCCGAGTACCCATATAGTAAAGACCATACTGGATACTGCCCGATCTTTATCATTACAACTATGTAAAGGACTACCTTTAGTCGTTTGTTACGGCTTTAGGCTTATGGCTCATTCTGTCTCCTGCAGTAATTTACCGAGGGAAGTGAAAACTATCGTTTTTTTTCTTCTCCTCTTATAATATCTTCTGATTCACTTCGTTGCGGGAACCAAGACAATTATTCATGTCCCTGGGACGCCAGTGTTCCGGTGTTTTCGTGGTTGGATCTACTGTACTGGTTTTGAGAGGTTGTGGCGGGCTTGTCCCATTAAAAACAAAAAGTCGTTTGATACGATACCCACAAGAATTATAAGATAACTAACAAATATATTCTCCATCTATCATAACAACAATAGTAGCATCGATTTTCAGACCATATAAAAATCTCAGTGAAAAACCAATCTCCTAACAGCGTCAGTAATTAAGCAGGGTACCTAAGTACCAACAGCTATGTTAAGTTCATTTTCTTAAAACGCCTGAGTTCAGGTTAAGCCGTCCGATTCGCAAAGTAAGCACCCTTGGATCCTCTCGCCTTAATAAATTGAATGAGGGTTACCGATGGCAGTACTATTTGTTCTCGAATTGTTTAAGTATAGAGTTGTCTTTTTTGGAAGTCGAATGTTACCTGTTTGGAATAAGTCAAAGTTATTCGTCTGATAGACCTTTTCAAACATTAGACACATATTTTTTTTTTTCTCATAAAATTATCTATTTTCCTTCGATGATATATTAATTTGAAATATCGTGTGACGTCACGACCTCCCATTCCTAAACTTAATGCTATTTTAAATAAGTATTGTGACTTTACCATATACGAGAAAATAAAAGATAATTACGTGTGAAAATAAAAAATAAAAAAACAATGTCATAAATATTGTTTTTTTTTTTTAAAAGTTTTTATTGTTAAAATGTAGTTTCAGTTATGGAATATCGGTACTATTTTTTAACGGTTCACATTAGGACTGTCCTCATTGTATTTCAGTTCTTTTGTTATTGAGCATAGGCCTATTACTAAACACCACCCATTATTAGCGTTTTCATTTAATTATTCAAACAAATTAAGGCTATAAATAGTGCTTCTTTGTCTTCAAAAAATCAAATACGTTTTCAATTTCGAGTTAAAAGTGAGTTTTCGAGTTTCAATAGTAATTTAACGTAAATGTTCCACATTAATTAGCCGATGTTCCTGGCTCCCTTTTAATCTATTGGCTTTTGACGGATTTTTACTATTTATTCCCTTTTTCTTATATCACAAAGAAAAATATCTTAAATGGATTACTTTGGCGAAGTTTAAAAGGAAAAAAAATGCGTTATTGTTAAGAATACGATCAAAGAATTTGTACAAAGAGAAATAATGTATAGAAGTATACAAAGCTACCCCATTTTGTAATATTTCTTTAATCTATTTTCTGATCTATCGTAAGGATATAAGGTAGAGATTCTATTAAACTTGTATCGTGTACCTTGACGTGCGCATTGTTCATTGTATTTTTGTGTATATTTTTATTGTTACGTTTTTTTGTTAAGAATATAACAATGAATTTGGTATTGATCTGTAAATATTTCGGGTAAAAGAGAGGTTTGTTTATAGAGGTAGTAACAATTATATTGGATGCTTATTTATATGTATTTCATCTTTAAAAAGGAATAAGCTAGTTTCTTGAAGGTTTGAAGATCGTATCGGTTCAACAGATCATTCCACAGTTTTGCAGTACGAGGCGGAAAGAAGGGGTCTTAATAGCAGCATTCTCTGATAAACCTGAATATTCTCTACTACGATATCCTACCCGTCTGCTAACCGTAGAGATTATGGCAAACCCTCTTATTTAGAGGAGGTTCACAGTGCAGTCGCAGCCTCAGTGGTCTGTCAAGGATGTCCTTGACATACATAGCATGACAACACGCCTTTTTATCCCCAAAGGGGTAGGCAGAGGTGCACATTACAGCACTTAATGCCACTGTACAATGCAACACCTACTTTTGAGAGTCCCATGTAACGGGGGGTGAGCCTATTGCCATATACCGAGCACAATTCCAAACTCCGTGCTACTACTGAGACTTTTTTTAAAAACCCAGTAATTCTTTGAATGTCGAGGACTATAGATGAATCTATGTAAATGGCTTTTCTGTAGATAAATTCGTAATATTTCTAGTGACGTTCGTAACTTGTTACGATATTTAATTAATCAATTACCGTTATTTATTCAGCTGTTCTTGAACATGAATTTGATAAATATACTTACTGATTACGTCTATCATTTGTACATTACAACAGTATCAACATTTCGACTTTTTTAAACAAGTCTTCGGTAGTATAGTGGTCAGTATCCCCGCCTGTCACGCGGGAGACCGGGGTTCGATTCCCCGCCGGAGAGATCTCTTTTTGTAACTTTTTCGAAAATTAGATTAGGATTTTTCATTCGTAAGTATTTTTTTTTTGTACCTACTAAACAATAACGAAATGTTATGTATCTTCTTAAATATTTATGCATTTTAGGATTTGTTATTTGTTATTTACTCATAAACTGCTGATACGATTTGCATGGAGTTTGATTCTGAGATAGATATTATAGCATACATAACATCACGCCTTTTTATCCCCGAAGGGGTAGGCAGAGGTGCACATTACGGCACTTAATGCCACTGTACAATGTAACACCCACTTTTCACTATTTATGTTACGAGTCCCATGTAATAGGGGGTGAGCCTATTGCCATATACCGGGCACATTTCCAGACTCCGTGCTACTACTGAGAATGTTTTAAAAACCCAGTAATACTTTGCCCGACCCGGGAATCGAACCCGAGACCCCTTGCCCGGCAGTCGCACTTGCGACCACTCGGCCAACGAGGCAGTCATATTATAGTACCTGTTGAAATATCATCCTCTAAATTTGTTCATACAAAAGTAGTCTCTAAACATCGGAAATAAGGTCTATAATCACTATAATGTAGTTAGTGGAGAGCGGTCACCGGTGACCGCTTGGGGATTTAGGGGGATGGTTTATTTTTCGTTTATAATTTATTTTCCTGTTGAAATCCAACAAATAAAAACACTATGAAAAACTGTACAGCCGTTTATAAGACAAATGCATAGTCAACGTAACATTTTAGAATTATTTTATTGTTATAGAGGAAAACAAATTGAGCTACCCTTATCTCATTCGATAAATAATAGATTTTCAACCTTATACCATCGCGTTAAAGTTGATAATCGACTTTTAGACGTTGTTAAACCGTCTGCGCTAAATAGAACCCAAATTTCGCTTTAAGTAAGCAAGTCTTCGGTAGTATAGTGGTCAGTATCCCCGCCTGTCACGCGGGAGACCGGGGTTCGATTCCCCGCCGGAGAGAAACTTTTTTGTATTTGCACTAAGTTTTTTGCAAAATTTTATTTGGTTGTTTTATGTTTCTAACACAAATGTCTTTCTAAGAGTAAGATTTTTGCCAATAATAGTCGTAAACTGCTGAAACAATTTTAATTGAATTCGATACGGAGATAGATCTTAGTCAGTAGATGGAATTTCACTTAATTATGATATTTATCGATTTTAAAGTAGGTATCATAACGAAGATTTAATTCGTCATTGAATCGAATACTTCAAAGAGAATCGATATTAGGTACATACATACTTACTTCTCAAAAAATGTTTTTTTTTTGACAATAATTTGTATTGTAACTTTCGTGAGACATCCTTACTAATATTATAAATCGGAAAGTGAGTTTGTTTGTTTTTCAGTCTTTCTGACTGGATTTAGGTGTTGCATTGTTCTCACATAATCGAACCAATAAAACTATGTAACTAGAGAATTGTATTGTAAACCTGATTGAAAAAGAGTAACCTATGGAGTTTCTTGCTCGTTCTTCTCCATAGGAATCTACGCGTTGGAATGAGCAACTGTACTAACTTATAAATTTTTGTTGTTTGACGTTCAAAAGTGCCATCCTGGTCTAATTGAAATAAATGATTTTGACTTTGACTTTGTTTGTTTGTTCCGCTTTCACGCCGTAACCACTAAACCGATTGCTTTGAATTTTTGCAGACGTAAAGTTAGAAATCTGGATTAAATAATAGGGTGCTTTTTATCCCGGAAAAAATTATATTCTCGAGGGAAAACGAAATTATTGGTATAGATGGCGCTGTGTGTATTGGTATATGTCACATAGGCTACTTTTTGTCCTTTTGTGACGCGAGCGAAGCCGCGGGTAAAAGCTAATACTAAATAAATTATTATGTTCTCGGCTTACTCACGGCAGCGCCACAGTCGCCGCGTCGTGGGTCGCTTAATGCTGCTCATGAATATGAGCCTCTAGCATGGCTTGAAACTAGTCGAGTTCCTCGTCAAATAGTTACGTGAGTAAGCCGAAAACATAATAATTTATTAATTTTTACATTAATTATTTCATTTGTGATTATTAGCAGATAATTATTTTTTTAAATTAAGAAGATGGTTTTAACATAATAAAAAAAGAATAATTAAGAAATTAAATAATTTCAACGAATTGAACAACATTAAAATATGTCCAGTCATTCTCCAGTTGTTAAATAAATAGCATACTGTTTTTTTTAAGGGGGGAAAATCATCGAATGACTGCTCCCGCCTGGGTGAGGCGGGAGGGAGTGTCAGACTCTTACTGAGTAAAAACCACCCCGTTCCTTCTCCTGCACGTCGAGCCGGAGCCCCAGCCCCGGTTACCCGTTAGGTTCTCAGCATACTGTAGGTAAACGACATGGTTTCATTGTTAAAGAAGAAAAAAACTGCGGTACCCTTATCTCCTTTGGTAATAGATTTTCGACTCTATACCATTGAGTTAAAGTTGACAATCGATTTCTATACTTTGTAAAACCGTCTGTTCTACATTAAGTAGAACCGAAATTTCGCTCCAAGTTAGCAAGTCTTCGGTAGTATAGTGGTCAGTATCCCCGCCTGTCACGCGGGAGACCGGGGTTCGATTCCCCGCCGGAGAGATCTTTTTGTTGTTTTTCTATAAGAATTATTTGTATTATTTTTTTATTTAATTAAAGAAGCATGTAGTTAAGATTATCATTTATCATTAACAGGTTTCCTAGAATAACAAATAGTTAATTATTCTTTTACTAGCTGCGCCCGCGACTTTGTCCGCGAGAAATAGTGGTTCACAGCTCCTCCTCCGTAGTTGATAGCATGATAATATGTAGCCTATATGTTGACCCGACCTGTTAGTAATATTCATGCAAAATTTGAAGTAAATCCATGCAGTACTTTTTGAGATCATCCCGGACATACATACAGACAAACAGACAAAAATTCCAAAAATCATATTTTTGGCTTCGGTATCGATTGCAGATCACGCTACAAGTATTCTTTAAAAAAATATTCAATGTACAATTTTGACTTTTCTACGATTTTATTATATGTTTAGATAACTTATTTTTCATGTATGTACACAAATAAAAAAATAATACAAATAATTCTTAGAGAAAAACAACAAAAAGAGATCTCTCCGGCGGGGAATCGAACCCCGGTCTCCCGCGTGACAGGCGGGGATACTGACCACTATACTACCGAAGACTTGTCTAAAGGTGTCGAAATGTTGGTATTGTTATAATTTACTATTATTTTTTGTATTTAAATGATAGAGGTAGTCAGTAAGTATTTTTATCAATTTCATGCTCGAGAACTGCTGAATAAATAACGGTATTGATTAATTGCATACTCCACGTACCAAGTTACGAATGTCATTAGAAATATTACGAATTTACCTACAGAAAAGTAATTTATGTAGATTCATCGACCATGAAACCAAGCAAGCAATCAATTCAACGCAGCTGTGACTCCTCTGGTGTTGCGGGTGTCCATGGGCGGTGCTTATCGCTTACCAACAGGTAAGCTGTCTGCTCGTTTACCTCCAATTCCATAAAAGAAAAGTCCTTGACGGTCCACTGGTACTGCGACTAGACTGTAAGCCTCCTCTACATAAGAGGGTTTGTCATAATCTCTACGGTTAGCAGACGGGTAGGAGATTGCAGTTTAAAAGGTTCAGAATGAAGCTTCCAAGGTTCCTTGTGCGTACTGCTAAGGAGTGGAATTCGTTGTCAGTGTCTGTGTTTCCTGAAGGGTATAACCTGGGTGTCTTCAAGGCCCGACTGAATAGGTTGCTTATGGGACGAAGTGCTCCATCGTAGTCCGTAACATCGTTTACTACCAGGCGAGATAGTGGTCAAACGTCGGCCCATCATATTATATAAAAATAAAGAATTATCAAACAGCGCTGTTGGTCAGTATCTTTCAAATTTGTAGTTCTACACCGTGAAATCGAGAACCTAACGGGTTACCGGGGCTCCGGCCCGACGTGCAGGAGAAGGAACGGGGTGGTTTTTATTAGTCAGTAAGAGTCTGACACTCCTTCCCGCCTCACCTAGGCGGGAGCAGTCATTCGATGATTTTCCCCCCTTAAAAAAAACACCGTGAAATCTATTTTGTATTCGTCCCGCGGCAAAACAACTTGCCATAAATAGTACTTTCGATGTATAAAGTAGAAACAAAAAATAAATATGCCATATTACTTTAGTTTAATAATAAATTTCATGGAAATACGCAAACACTAGAAGTAAATTTGTAGGCACTAGTCGCATCGCACGTGTCACCCGACGAGAAATACCTCTTCGAGAATTACATGGCGTGATGTTTCGATAAATTAATGTACTATGAGTTCGTATGCGCTTTGGAAGTTTGCTTTTTGCAATGGTTCACCAGTTATTTTTCGTTTTAAATATTTTATTTCTTTGTAACATTATTGTATTACCAACACGGAACCATTTTACTTCGGGACGAAAACTAAATATGTAGATATTAAGGTGCATTGTCGACTTTTAAAATTATTGTAATTTAATACAACGTCGATAAATTTAAAAATTAATTTGAAAATAAAAATTGTAAATCTTAGTTTAAAAAGTGACAAAAAGAGTTCTCTCCGGCGGGGAATCGAACCCCGGTCTCCCGCGTGACAGGCGGGGATACTGACCACTATACTACCGAAGACTTGCATACTTAATGCGAAATTTGGGTTCTATTTAGTGTAGCACAGACGGTTTAACAATATCAATTAAAGTTTAAAAACATATTGTGAACTTTAACGCAAAGGTGTAAGTAAGGTTTAAAATCCATTAACGAATGAAATACGGGTAACTCAATTTTGCTTCTTCTACAATATGTATAACAATGAACAAAATACTTCACGAATTGAAACCTTCGCTCTTTAAAGACATGTTGCTAGCCACAGAACATAAGACCACCAATCAATATTAAACTTTAATGGTATGTGTACATAGAAACTATTTCTGTTTGATTCGGGGCTATGCTGGCTGTGTTATTTATTGTTTTAAAAAGGGCAATATTAGTAGCTTTTTAAAGATTTTACAACCTATTTAATCACTTCATCACTTGTTTTGACTTTTCGGGAAATAAAAAAATTCACAGGCACAGACTCGTGTGCAGAGTAGAGTAAAATGGTGTCAAGATGCATTTTACAAAATATATTATGTTTAATTTTTAACTTGCCTGCCTTTGGCCGAGTGGTCGCAAGTGCGACTGTCGGGCAAGAGGTCTCGAGTTCGATTCTCGGGTCGGGCAAAGTACTACTGCGTTTTTAAAAAAAATCTCAGTATTAGCACGGAGTCTGGAATTGTGCCACACCTTTTTTTTTTTTATTGGAACAAGCCCGCCACAACTTCCCAAAACCGCTGCAACTCCTGTAAGCCAGGATCTACAGTAGATACAACCATGAAAACACCAGAACACTGAAGCCCGGCGCGTCCCAGGGACATGAGTAACTGTCTTGGTTCCCGCAACGAAGTGAATCAGAAGATATTATAAGAGGAGAAGAAGAAAAAACTATGGTTTTCACTTCCCTCGGTGAATTACTGCAGGAGACAGAATGAATTAAGTCTAAAGGCATAAAGAAGAGACTGTACAACTGGGTGAAGCCCAGTCGCCAAGCACCACGGAAATTTGACTAAAAACTAAGTGGGTCCTATGTGTGAGCTATTATACTTGCTTCCAATAATAGGTATGGCAAAAACGCCTAAACGCACGGAAATTCGTTGTGCCACACCTTATCAAGAGTTAAATATTTGTTTCGCAATAGATGTAAAGTTTCACACACTTACCGTAAGTCTTCGGTAGTATAGTGGTGAGTATCCCCGCCTGTCACGCGGGAGACCGGGGTTCGATTCCCCGCCGGAGAGATCTCTTTTGTTACTTGAACGAAATAAAAAGAAATATTTTTTGTCCTTTTTTCCCACATTTTTATGTAATTTTATTGAATTTTATTTCTAAAATTTGCACGATTTGGGTCAACAATTACTGCGGCCTAATAAAAATTACTATAATATAGTTAATCATTTTAAAATCAAATAATTGACCAAGGTTTTATAAAACATGGGGTTCTTAAAGAGGGGTTTTCTTTTAAGGGGGGAAAATAATCGAATGACTGCTCCCGCCTGGGTGAGGCGGGAGGGAGTGTCAGACTCTTACTGACTAAAAACCACCCCGTTCCTTCTCCTGCACGTCGAGCCGGAGCCCCCGTAGGTTTCATAAGGGTGGGCAAGACGCATGTAATGCCCCAAGTGTTGCAGGCGTACATAGGCCTCCGTAACAGCTTACCATCAGGTCAGGGCCGTGTGCTTTTTGGCCACTGTCGTCGTGATATAAAAAAAATCTTCTACTTTATTATATAAAGCGGAAGAATTTGTTTTCTTGTTCGTTTGTTTGAACGCGCTAATCTCCGTAACTATAAGTCTGATTTGAATAATTATTTTAGTGTTGGATAGCACGTTTATCGAGGATGGCTATAGGCTATAAAACATCACGCTACGACAAATAGGAGCTGAGCAGAGCGTGTGAAACCGCGCGGGAGTAGCTAGTAAATAATAAAAACTGGACCATTTGTCAATATATTTCTCAAACATAAAAAAAACAGTGATATTAATAGATTCTCTGATCAACTCACTCGACCAACGACCCAGTACAATTCAACCTTGAATAATTCAATTGAAAATGTAATTTCATTGAGAAAATGCCGATTAATCAATTTTATTAATTCCGTAGAACCCCGAGATTCCTAATCTTGCTAATTATTTTCGAAATCAAAAGCTTTTCGTTAAAACTTTTGCCTCAATTTGAAGACTTTTAGGTTAAATCGTTGCGTTAAGACGACATCTGTTTTACGCCAATCTTTTATATAATTAAACTACCTTCTGCCAACGGCTTCGCCCACGTTCCCAGGGAAAAAAAAGTTTATTTATTTATTTATCTTTATATCACACAGGTAAGTATTTTATAATCTAAGCCCCACAAAACCGTTGCAATGGTTTGACTGCGGGGTCGAGTCGCTAGACTAGACATTATAATTAAATGTACTTATATTTAAAAAAGCCTATGTTTTAAGGCTCGTACACAAAACTGCAATGCGACTGCAATTTAAATACGTTTAGTACGGTTGACAGTCGTCGAAGGAATGGTCACCCTGGAAGACGCCTTGTCGCACGAAATCGCATCGCAGCAATTCGTATCGTAATTTTTTTGCGTTGCGAATTCGCATCGCATCGCATCGCAGTTTTGTGTACGAGCCCTTACTCCAGACCATAAAAACAACAACAAAACATGTTCAAACTTTCATTCCAGTCTCTTCAGCTGTTTTGATACGACCGAGTAACAAAAATACACACACACACACACACTCACAAAATCACATATTTTCACATTTTCACGCCCTACGCGGTTCAGCCAATTGCGAGGTAGTCGCACACACACAGACATACAGGCCAAACCGACAACCTCCTTTGTTGAAGTCTGTTAAGAATGACTATGCTGCCTTATAATATACCTGTTTCATGTACAGTCATCATATACATTGGTCGAACAAATTAGCTGGCCCTGATCACGTAATTAACAAGGTTTGGCAAGCGATTCGATGACCAATATGACCATAGTATGACGTCATTAGTTGTTACTGGGCTGTATGTTTAGCTGTATTATAGTTAGATAAGTATTATTGAGTTTTTAAAATAATCTCAATAGTAGCACGGAGTCTGGAAATGTGCCCGGTATATTGTTACAATTACAATAGGTTTAACCCTCTATTACATTGGCCCCTAATAATATAAATAGTGAAAAGTGGGTGTTACATTGTACAGGGACATTAAGTGCCGTAATGTGCTCCTCTGTCTGACAGAGGTGCAAAAGGCGTGATGATACAACATAAAAATGTTGTGCTGTATTAGTTAGGTATTAGAAAAATTTTTTAGGGAATTTACAGATGAAGAACATACGAATTTTCTATAAATTCTATGCTTATTAGGCGGGTCAGAGCCTTTAGCCAAACGCTACTTTAGCGCTTGTCTACAGAGAGAGTAAAAATCAAAATGTATGGGGATGACACTGACAAGTGTCAAAATTTACGTCAATTCCATATAATTTGGTTTTCTATTCTACATGTAGACAAACGCTAAAAGGCATTTGGCTGCAGAGATTACAACTTATAGAGCGCTGCTCCGTGGTCTTCATTAAATATTAGAGGTATATATAGTCCCTTTTAAAATTAATAACCGATTTAAATTCAAAATCTCTCTTACGTCGTGGTGGCGCGGATGTTTAAGACGCGCCTCATGCATGAGAGGGCGGGTTCGAAACCTACCAACGGCAAGTACCAATGTGACATTTTTCAGAGTTATATGAGTTACTTTCTAAGATTATCTAGACACCACTGACAAACGGTGAAGGAAAACATCGGAAGGAAACCTGGGCTTACAATTTCTAATTATAGAGGTAGATAAGTTTGTATTCGCCAACCCGTATTGAGCAAGCGTGGTGATTAATGCTCAAACTTTCTCCGTGTGTGAAGAGGCTTTGCTCAGCAGTGGGCATTTATATAGTTGATGGTGAATACAAAATCTTTAGAACGATCTCTATTTTTGATAGAAAGTCCATATGTCATGAAATATCAAATATAAACCTCAAAAGCTCATTAATAATATCAACAAAACGTTTGTATTGTAAAGAGGTTCCTCTGTTAACTGGCCAGAATGTGTTTTGGCAATGATTGCCGCCACAACGAGACACGCATGGTTAACTGTTTCATTATACCGCATTTAGGGTAAATATTACATATATGAATTATATATTGTGTTGGCTTGTTTTGTGTAGTAAAATTTATTATAGAGTACCTTCTGACAGCGAGTTCGCCCGCGTTCCTAGTGGTATAAAGTAAAGCTACTTGAAACAAATAGGTATTACTTTCATCGTAATCGGACCGGTAGCTTTAGCGTGATGCATGAATATACAGACAGATAGACAGACATTGTTTAATCTAATTTTTGAGGTCAGTGTCTATTTAGTAACACAGGGGGTGTTACACACACTCTTTTTTATATTTTCAATGTACAGATTTTACACTTCTCCAGTTTTATTACACACACACACACACACACACGCAAAAGCACAAATTTTTGTCATTTTTTGATGTGTTCTTATTATTGACTTGTTATTGTTAAACTCATGGGTGCAGACACCACCTTCTAATACAGTGTAAACTAGTTCAAGGGTTAGGGAATTCTGCTTATCTGTGTAAAATTTGTATCAATAAAGAATTATTCATAATTACTATTCCTCGATAACTCTTATGTTTCTCCCATGTTGGTGGGGTGCGTTTAAATGAACTTAAAGCTAACTATTTAAAAATTTACGAGTAAGGCGGCATGTATTTATAATAACTGCTTTTTGTAGAAGGAGGTAAGTAGAGGGACTGATATGTTATTATTTCACAGGACCACAGGGTCCCGGTCGTTTGGGAGGGCCGAAGCCAACTGCGCAAAGTCCCTTTAGACAACTTTAATCTAAATGTTATGGATGTATGCAAGTATTGTGTTTTGAGACCTATATAAAAGTGCGAGCTTGTTTATATATAACGGTTTAGTCTGTCCAGTGTCGAATGGACTGTGGGCTTCTACTACAGACGCCTTCGTATAAGACGGTTTGTCATAATTTCCTTGCTTAAAAGGTGTATTCGAGATTGCAGTTGTAAGAGTAGAGAAAAAGAGTAACTTATGAAGTTTCTTGCTCGTTCTTCTCCATAGGAAGCGTCACTAGAGGACTCACCGAAAAACTGACAGATTTTCTTTAATATAAAAATTTTTTTTTGACTTTCAAAAGTGGCTTCCTGGTCTAATTGAAATACATAAATAATATTGACTTTGACTTTGAAGAGGTTAAAGGATTTTACGTTTTGTCAGTCGTCCAAACATCACTATAATTATGAGAATCAACTCAGTAAGTCGCGTAAGACAAAAATCAGCTTTACGAACCAGTGAATTGTTAATAATAATAATAATAATTTCGAAAAACATTAACTCATATTCTTTTCAATGAAGTTTCACAGTTTGCGAAATTCTGAGGGAATTTAATTCTTAACTCTTCATTGTTGGGCTCATAACAGTAATAATTGCTTGGCGCCCTAAGGCGTATTTTTGAATGGGACCCTTTCATTGGCTTTCTAGGTTAAAACAAAAGGTACCTAGTTTTTATTTGTTCTCCTTTTAATTAGGAATAGAATGGAACATTTTGTTGTTGTTTTGGTTAATTAAAAATGTAGAAGATGGTGTTTTTTAGAAGATTTCCTTGGGATTTTGTTGTTTGATATATCAGGTTAGTGGTAAAACTATTATAATGTCGTGGTGGTCCAGAGGTTTAAAACGCCCGCTTCTGATGCACGGGGGTGCGGTATCAAAACCTGCTAACAGTACCAATGTGATTTTTTCCGAGTTATATGTATTTTATAAGATTATTTAGACACTACTGACAAACGGTGAAAGAAAACATCGTGAGGAAACCTGGGGGCTTACTCTTAAATCCAATTCCGATCGATCAACCTTGACATTGTGAAGTACTCTTGATTAGCAACACTAGCGCCTATTGCATCCGTATAGCGTGGGTATTTGATGGACGAAATGGTATCGAGTTTAGTTTTATATTCTGTACTCTGAATGCTACTTTAACAGCTACGATAGGGGTTGTATAGTTTTAACGTTGGATAATTATTGAGATTTTATGTAATTGGTTTCAAGAGTAAGCACCCTGGACTTAAAATTTCTAAATGTTTAAAATCGCCAACCCGCATTGAGCAAGCGTTGTGATTAATGCTCAAACCTTCTCCGTGTGAGAAGAGGCTTTTGGTCAGCAGTGGCCACTTATAGGCTGTTGACAGACACGTGTGTGAACAGCCTTTAAGTGGTTAATGTATTCCTTTTAATGAAGTATTATGCTATGAAAAATATAGACTTATAAAAGTCACTTCGTCATCGTCACTTACAAGACCCATCCCAATCCCCCAAACTTCTCCAAGGCCAGCGTCTAGCCTTGATTTTCCTGTGTAAGGCCTATAGGACGGTTAGCACTGAGGCCCTACCTGTGCTCGCAGGCGTCCTTCCGGTAGATCTTGAGGTGCAGCGACGTGCTGCTATGTACTACAGTGCGAGGCCTAATTTGTCAGCAAGCTTTCTACCATAACGTGATAGAAATAAAATTGATAGATTGTTTAAGCCAGTGACGGACGTTTGGGGCGAGCTTATAATCGAATGGAAGTGTAGATGGGCATCTTCTATTAAGGGCCGCCACCTGTATCAGTTTTTCCCATCCGTGCATGAGCGGCTGGAGAGGACATGGTTGGAGGTGGATCACTGTGTTGCCCAATTTCTTACTGGCCACGGCAACTTTAAAAGCAAATTGTTCTCATTTAAACTTAACTTAACAATGTTCGACAGAGGAGTTGCGATACGAGCAGTCGGCCCATCACATACTCTGGGAGTGTGATCTCTGGCAATATGAACGTAACACTATGTTAAATAATTTAATTGTTTCGTCAGGTGTAGTTTATTATACGGACCTTGTGGAATCTAGAACGAATTTCCGTGCGTTTAGGCGTTTTTGCCATACCTATTATTGGAAGCAAGTATAACAGCTCACACATAGGACCCACTTAGTTTTTAGTCAAATTTCCGTGGTGCTTGGCGACTGGGTTTCATCCAGTTGTACAGTCTCTTCTTTGTGCCTTTAGGCTTAATTCATTCTGTCTCCTGCAGTAACTCACCGAGGGAAGTGAAAACCATAGTTTTTTCTTCTTCTCTTCTTATAATATCTTCTGATTTACTTCGTTGCGGGAACCAAGACTTACTCATGTCCCTGGGACGCGCCGGACTTCAGTGTTCCGGTGTTTTCATGGTTGTATCTACTGTAGATCCTGGCTTACAGGAGTTGCAGCGGTTTTGGGAGGTTGTGGCGGGCTTGTCCCAAAAAAAAAAAAAATCCCAATCCCCCTCGCTTCGCATCATGGCCTGCACTAGGCCCGGACGCGAGAGGTCGCCATCGCCGATCACTTCCCTGAGGACACGGCGGTGCTCAGCCCACGAAGGGCATTCCGCTACAGTGTGTTCCACCATGTCCTCAGGGCGGTCCTCGCAGTGATGACACCCGGGCGTTTCCTCCCGCCCCATCAGACACAGATACCTCCCGAAACTGCCATGTCCGGTGAGGACCTGCGTCAGGCGGTAGGTGAGGACGCCGTAGCGTCTCTCAAGCCACTCCTCAAAGAGGGGACTTACCGCTGCGATGGCAGCGAGCCCAAATAATAAGTGGTAATAACAAATAATATACGTGGTCCAAATGGTTAAAATAAGTAATTGCAGTTATGATCACTAATGATTCTCAATAGTGGCTTGGAGGTTGGAACTGTCCCCACTCCCCAGTTTGTAGCAATAAGCTCATCCCATTACAAGAAATTAATTACATATCTGAGATAAAGTAGGTTTACTACCTATCTTTCTTAATACACTATCTAGTCCTGTCTATCGTCGCACAACAAGGCAATCGGCGAAGCGTCACCGATTCATGGTAGATATCCCACCTTAACGCACGAAGCGCTTCGCATCAAGCTTCCTTGTGCGTACTGCTAAGAAGTGGAATTCCTTGCCAGAGTCTATATTTCCTGAAAGGTATAACCTGGGTGTCTTCAAGGCCCGAGTGAATAGGTTGCTTATGGGACGACGAGCTCCATCGTAGACCGCATCATTGCTTACAACCAGGCGAGTTAGTGGTCAAACGTTATTCAATATTCCCATCAAATATTTTTAAAAAATATCTCTTCAACTTAATTCATTGTTTTCTTAGATTTATAGAATGCCGCGTTGGCCGAGTGGTCGCGAATGCGACTGCCGGGCAAGCGGTCTCGGGTTCGATTCCCGGGTCGTGCAAAGTATTACTGGGTTTTAAAAAAATTCTCAGTAGTAGCACGGAGTCTGGAAATGTGCCCGGTATACGGCAATAGCCTCACCCCCTATTACATGGGACTCATAACATAAATAGTGAAAAGTGGGTGTTACTTCTGTGTGCACCTCTGCCTACCCCTTCGGGGATAAAAGGCGTGATGTTATGTTATGTTAGATTTATATAACTTGTTACGTAGAGTCTTTTTTGTACTACATTCTAACATTAATTGGGAGTTTTTAAAGACTTATAAGATACATCTAATTTTCCTGAATAGACCTGGGTGATGTCGAGGCCCAAGTCAGTAGGTTTCTTATGGGCAGCAGTGAGTAAAAATGTCGTGGTACCAATGTAACGTTTTCCGAGTTATATGTGTAGTGTAGTACAAAATGTGAAGGAAAATATGGTGAGGAAACCTGGGTTTTATACTTCCTAATTATAAAATTTGAAGACCTTCTCCGTGTGAGAAGAGGCCTTAGGTCAGGCGTGTTCAATCGCAGGCCGCATCATAGCTTACCATCAGGCGAAATGGAGCAGTGGAAAAAAACCTTTTTGGTCAATAGATGGAAAATCATCCAATGACTTTTCCCGCCCGTGTGAAGCGAGAGGGAGTGTCAGACTCTTACTGACTAAAACACTTAAGTAGGTGTCCCGTTCCTCGACTCTTGCTTTACGAGCTGCAACTCCGGTACCTCGTTAAGACCTCTGCAGAAACTCAAAGAAAAAACTTTATTACACACGCTAAATACATGTGACCCATACAGATTATACACATACAGTTCAGAAATATTAGTGGGTACATTATCATGTCCCAAGTCTGATGAAATGGGATGAAATGGGACCAGTTCCATTCACTGCTCTCATCTTTGGGACGGCTCGGCAAAATATCAGCTGGACGCGTTAGAACACATTGAGAGGCGTGCCAGGAGGCTCATCGACGATCATGCGCTAGTGAATGCTCGACTTCAAAGCCTCGAACACAGGCGTAAGGTTGCAAGCCTTTCGGTTTTCTACCGGATACATTTCGGGGAGTGTGCAGGGGAATTGCACAACTTGATACCCCCTAGTCCTTTCCATCATCGTACCACAAGACAATCCGCGAAGCGTCACCGATTCATGGTAGATGTTCCGCCCACACGCACGAAGCGCTTCGCTTCAAGCTTCCTTGTGCGTACTGCTAAAGAGTGGAATTCTTTGCCAGAGTCTGTATTTCCTGAAGGGTATACCCTTCAGGAAATACAGACTCTGACCTGGGAGTCTTCAAGGCCCGAGTGAATAGGTTGCTTATGGGACGAGGTGCTCCATCGCTTACCATCAGGTGAGATAGTGGTCAAACGTCGCCCCATCAAATATAGAAATAAAAAAGTTCAGCATGTGCGAGACAGGGCCTTGCACTGGTATTCTACTGAATAATGACTTCAAAAATGTTTTCTTAGAAACACGATCTTTAACAGTTATGTTGACATAACATCATAACATAACATCACGGCTTTAATCCCTCAAGGGGTAGGCAGAAGTGCTGCACATTATGTCAGTGTACAATGTAACACCCACTTTTCACAGTTGTGTTGAGTGTATTATAATATGATCACCTTCTATTATAATCATACGGTTTTTCACAATAGTGGGTTTCGCTGTGTGATGTGAGATTTGACTTTACTCTTCCCCCTATTTTATATCCCCAAATCTACTTAGACATTCCCTGGTTATGCCACCGACTGCTTAGCATCAGGTGACCCATCTGCTCGTTAATCACTCTATGCCATAAAATGACACGTACAATATGACCTACAACACAACATACATAGCTGTACGCCCTTCATAACCTACCCCATATTACTGCCTACCCCTAAATGATATAGCGCGGCGTGTGGCGGTCTCTCGCTATCAATTACGACTAGTCATGCAGACCACATGAATATGGAAACGACACTCAGTGAATTCGGTCATTAGTCTGCTGGTGATAGTCGCGGTAATGTCCGTGTGTTTGATACTCAAGTGAAAATATTAAAAAAGTACAATACATTTTCTTGAATGTGAGTGTTCTTAAATATTATGATTTTGTATGATTATGACTGTCTCGTTGGCCGATTGGTCACAAGTGGTGCTGCCGGGCAAGGGGTCTCGAGTTCGAATCCCGGGTCGGGAAAAGTATTACAGGGTTTTTTATAAAAAAATTATTTATTTATTTTACACTTTAATGCACACAAAATAAGGTACCTACATAAAGCGGACTTAATGCCATATGGCATTTTCTCCCAGTCAACCTTTGGGTTAAATGTAAGCTCAGCGAAAATGGGCCTGTGTAATATGCAAAAAAAAAAACAAAATAAATAACTAATAGTAATAATAAATACTGTATAAAAATATATAATAAACACAAAATATGTACATACATAAATAACTTCATATATATAATTATAATATAATTATATTATAATTGACGAAGACACGAACTCAGCGTTGTAGCGCCTTTAAACTGTCAAATACCAAGCGGTCACCGGTGACCGCAACCTAGTGTTCTATAATTGTGTCTACAAAACCGGTACTCGACGAGTTAAATAGGCCTCACGAACACTACGTTTAAAAGCCATTTTGTTTGGAGCCATTTTTATACTATATAAATCACAGTAGTAGCAAGGAGTTTGGAATTGGGCCCGATATATGGCAATACGCTAACATGAGACGCATAAGATTTCATAATTCTGAGATTTTTTTCAAAGCCTAGTAATACTTTGCTCGACCCGGGAATCGAAACCGAGATAGTGTTTTTAAAATATATCTATTTCAATTTTCTGGCAGTCCATTGCTGGACTAACTAAATTCTGCATGAAGAGAGTTTTAGCATTACCTGCAAGATCTAGGGTAATGAGATCTTAGTATACATAAACGGTCTAGGTTTATCAGAGACCGTTGCTGCCTTAACTCTATTAAACTGTCAAATACCAAGCGGTCACCGGTGACCGCAACCTATTGTTCTATAATTGTGTCTACAAAACCGGTACTCGACGAGTTAAACCTGTAGTTCTATTGACATCATCGTACCACAAGACAATCGACGCTGATTCATGGTAGATGTCCCACCCACACGCATCAAGCACTCCGCATCAAGCTTCTTTGTGCGTACTACTAAGGAGTGGAATTCTTTGCCAGAGTCTGTGTTTCCTGAAGTGTATAACCTGGGTGTCTTCAAGGCCCGAGTGAATAAGTTGCTTATGGGACGACGTGCTCCATTGTAGACCGCATAATTGTTTACCACCAGGCGAGATAGTGGTTAAACGTTAGCCTATTAAACATAAAAAAACATCAGTGGACATACTAAAGGTAATAAATGAAGTTCTCTCTACCCTCAACATACATAAATACTTTGTATATTTCAAACGAAAATTTATTCATAATAGGGATGATGACAGGGTATGAAAATTAAAAATGTAATTAGTCCGTAAGTTAGGTAATGAAATAATATTAGACGCGTATTTTTTTTATTTTGTCGTATAATAAAACAATACTTAGATAAAACGAATCAAAGTTTAGGAGTGCGGGCTAAAACGACATTTCTACGTATAAAATGTACATAGAAGTGACATCACGCGACATTTTAAATCAATATATAGTCGAAAGTATTCATTTCTGTAAGAAAATAAAAAATACGTGTCTAATGATTTAAAATAATCTACCAGACGGACATTAAAATAAAAATAAGGCATCTACCCTATTAAATCATCTGTGAGCAACGAGAATGTTTCTAAAGTGCTTTGCTTACTGTACGCCCCTGAGAGTAAATTTACTGTCTGTTTTTTCTATAAAAAATACGTTCTTAATTGTTTCAAAATTACCTTTGTAACGACGGGAAAGTTCTGGGCTAAGTATCTGAAGCTCGTTTTGTTTTTGCAAATCGGGATAATGTTCATTTTGTTTTGTTTCGGTGTTTAGAAGATAAACAAAATGCCTGATAAGCTTGAAATGATAATAAGGGAGATTTGTATTATAACTTTCATGAGACATACTAAATAAATTATTATGTTTTCGGCTAACTCATGTAATTATTTGACGAGGAACTCGACTAGTTTCAAGCCATGCTAGAGGCTCATATTCATGAGCCGCATTTCGCGACCTGCGACAAATAATTACGTGAGTAAGCCGAAAACATAATAATTTTTAAGGGAGATTTGTTATTAGGTATTGTGATAAGAAGTAGCGAGAAGTTTGCTCTTCTTTTTTTATGGAATAAACCGGTTAACTTGCAGACGGATCACCTGATGGTAGGTAAGCCGTCGGCGTCACCCATGGACACCTGGAACTGGAACACCAAAGGCGTTACGAGTGCGTTACCGGCCTTTTGAGGATTAGGAGTTTGAGAATCGTTGGAGATTCTGGGATAGTGGAAATCGGGAAAGGAGAGGAGGGTAATTGGGCCTTCAGTAGCCCCACTTACACTACGAAACACAACGTAACATTTGTCTATCTTTGTAACATGTGTTAGAACTTAATAACTCAGATTTGAAATGACGATGAAAGCGTTGTTCGCCAGTAATACTGTCCCAGTACTGGGTCCTATTGCCCAGCGGGGCTGATGGCAGGCAGGACAACGAACGGGTGATTTTTAGCCAGTAAGAATCTAACAGCCTTTCTCGCCTCATTCAAGGTGGGAGAAGCCATGGAATGATTATCCCGTCTTTAAAAAAGGCAGTAATTAAGTAGTTAAGTAATAATATAACAAATGAGTATCAAATACTCGGACCTTAATAGGAGTATCTAGTTCCTGTTAATTAGTGTCAAAACTAGATCATCTGTTGCATTTATAATCACGCACACTAGTCACTATAGAACGGGTAGCACGCTTGTAGGAACATTCCTACTGACTGACTTTTAACTAACTATAAGTTACTAATGTCTGTAGTCCATACTACATTGCTGTATATTTTAAACCAAAGTGTGTCTAATTAACTTCTTGTAACACCAAAGCATCATTATTGTTAAGTAAAATAGAATGTTGAGTTATAAACAATGTGATATATGATGAGGTGCATGAGGCAGCGAAGCGCTGCCTCCTCACAACCCGGCCGTCACGAAGGACACTCCGGGCGTCGGGGATCGCGGGACGATCTCCGGCCACCGTAAGCGCGGGCCTGCGGACGGCGAGCATAGGTAGCTCGCCGCCCGAACAGACGACCTGTGTGACGTCTGTGGTGCCATCAGACCACCACGGATCCAATAGGGCTAATGCCGATACGGAGCCGCGGAGAACTTAACTGGTTACCGGGGTTAATCAGTAAGAGTCTGACACTCCCTCCCGCCTCACCCAGGCGGGAGAAGTCACACGATGATTTTCCCCCCTCAAAAAATATGATGACGTCTGTTCTTTCTCTTTTTTACAGATCTAATAAAACTCATGGCGTCAGCAGCGTCTATAGAAGTGTAACATTATTACGATGTTTGTCTAAGGTAAAGTAAAATAAAAGTGATAGACTATTGAATATTATTTTTATTAAACATCTTTCAATTATGATCAAATTCCTCTCCCTGTATCGCATTTTTTCTTTCATATTTTTTCAAAAACTTTCATTAGAATTTCACCTCTGTACATTAAATTGGAAGGTTAATTTTACAGCAACATTTGTTACAACTTAGAAAATCAGCTTACAGGGGTATTTTCTCTTTGATACCGTTTGGCGAGTTTAAATTTAAATTCATTGAAGTATTTCCATCGAGTTATTTTAGTACTGACAAGGCTACTGATCAAGTTATACATAACCACTTTATCTTGGTCTCGCTTTGTGTGATCTTTCTGTATATACGAAGGTCAGTTTACACTGGATTAGTATAACTTGATGTGTATTGTGTTTATAAATGAAGTTTGAACGTTGGTTGTGTGGTGTGATCCTTTTAGTATTATAAAACTAGATTTTCTCCGATATTTTACATGATTAAAGAAACTTGTTATGTTCTAAATAATATAAAACTAACTAGCTATTTCCGCGCGGCTTCACACTCTCTGCTCATCTCCTATTGGTCGTAGCGTGATGTTTTATAGCCTATTGCCATCCTCGATAAATGCACTATCCAACAGAAAAATAATGATTAAAATCAGACTTGTAGTTACGTAGATTAGTGCGTTCAAACAAACAAACAAAAAAGCAAACTCTTGCGCTTTATATAATAGTTTAAGATAAGATAACAATTACGGCGACCTTTTAGGCAAGAGGTTATATGACAGCTAGTGCTACTGCCATGCAAGAAGTGTCAGGCACGATTCGTAAGTCGTGCAAAACGTTTGTCTAAGTTTCAGTATCTGCAGTTGTGGCTTGCCTGACTTACGTTTATAACTTAACCTATTGAAGATTGTTGAAAATCATCCCCTAAATTTGTTCATACAAAAGTAGTCTCTAAACATTGGAAATAAGGTCTATAATGTAGTAGTTAGTGGAAAGCGGTCACCGGTGACCACTTGGGGATGTATGGGAAGGGACAAACGTCCTGTGACACGTGTCGCCAGCGACGTCGGGTGAAGTAGCGCGACGTTGCCGGACTTTGGTCGACATCTCTGGCAACATCAACGTTACTGTGGGCATCTGGACATAAGTTGCGCGTTGTCAACGTATATGTTAGGCGACATTGGCCGGCTTCGATCGCCAATACATGTCGTGAGACAGTTGTTCGCTAGTGTATCCTTGGCTTTAGACAGGGACGATGAAACTATGGACAATAGACTAAAAGCCTCAAATCTGAATAATTTTAACTTAACCCAAGAATTACGCACCTCATCTCGTTATTCGACTATCGCATTTTCAATTAATCAACTAACGATTCAGTTATCTTTAGAAGGTGTTATTTTTAGCGCCTTCACCCGAAACAGTCCTCTTATTAATTTCATTAATTCTGAAATTCAGTTCACTCTAATTGAGTTGTAAAGGTTTGTAAATCTCGATCTGAGAATATACTTAATTATCTTGTACACAGAGCTTTGATTTTCGACTCGAATTAAATAAAACGTGTTGAGAAAAATATTTTAATAGGAACAGTAAGGCTTAAGACTCACGGAGGGATTTTCTCCGGCCACCGCGGTTGTGGGCCCGCAGCCTTTGTAGAATACAGATATAACATAACATAACATCACCCTTTTATCCCCGAAGGGGTAGGCAGAGAGGTGCACACAGAAGTAACACCCGCTTTTCACTATTTATGTTATGAGTCCCATGTAATAGGGGGTGAGCCTATTGCCATATAGGTACCGGGCACATTACCAGACTCTGTGCTACTACTGAGATTTTTTTTTAAAAACCCAGTAATAGTTTGCCCGACCCGGGAATCAAACCCGAGACCCCTTGCCCGGTAGTCGCACTTGCGACCACTCGGCCATCGAGGCAGTCAGAGTACATATAATAAAAATATGTATGTAAAAAGTCGAAGCGGTTTTCACGGCGCGTTTTACGCCTGCTGCGGTTACGATTGTTTGCAGCTTCCGCTGCACCGCGGTCCCGCAGCAGCTTCGGCGGTTAGCACCCGCGCGCTCTGCGATCGGTTGGCGGGCGATCGCAATGAGACAGCCGGTCCTGGAACCCAAATAATTGTTTAACCGTTCGCCTCATCATCAGCCTGTATTCGTCCACTGCTGGACATAGGCCTCTCCAATGGCACGCCACTGAGCTCGGTCTTCAGCTCTTCTCATCCAACCACTGCCAGCCACCTTGCGGATGTCGTCACTCCACCTAGCTGGAGGGCGCCCTACACTGCGTTTGCTTAGACGCGGTCTCCACTCTAGAACACGTTTAACCCATCGGTTATCGGTTCTTCGACAAATGTGACCGGCCCACTGCCACTTCAGCTTACTGATCCTTTAGCCTATCTTGCCATAATCAACCGCCAAGTTTGCGGGCGATAAACGCAACCGCGGTGGCTGCGGGATTGCTGAAAACTGAGGTCTCATGAGTTTTGAAAATTTCGCCTGCATTGCACCACCGTTGCAGGCGTGGGAGAAGATCGCGCCCTGAGTCCTTAGCCCAACTCGGTGGTTAAGTAATGCTTTTGCCTCAATTGTAAAAAGAGGATAGATTTATAATCCTTAACTATTTGTTACTGTATATAGGAGAGGGAGGCATCCAGCTCTCTTCCCTCCCGCCGTAGACGCACCGGAGGTCAATACCGCGAGGTGATAGCCGATATGCGACCTCCATAGGGCAGGCCTGCCTGCGGGTGTCTGACCAGAAGAGTCAGTCGTCCGCTGTATGCAGTAGGCGTAGTATGTAGGCGTTAGCGTCGTGTTCAACGCGCGCCACTCGAGGAAGGAAATCAGCCTACGTGGTGGGACCTGCCGCTACATAGCGGTAGGTTGAGCCTTGCCGGGTGCGTTGAATCTGCAAGGGTGCATGAGGTGAGGGTGCATGGCTAAAGGCAGGAACGCCGCGGTGGTTTTAGCCGGTAAGAGTCTGGCACGCCCCCCTTCCCCGTCGTCCTTACGACGTGGGACTGGAAATTCCATAAGGATTTCCATCGCAATGCAAAAACAAGAATTATTTACCTATATATATATTTATTATTGTATTTGTGTCATAGTTTTTCTTTCATGTCGTAAAGGTATCACAGTTTATGATAAGAGTTTTATGTCTGAAGATAGTTGAGAGGCTATGGCTGTAGAGAGTGTCTATTATAATAGGCTATATTTTTCCCACAGACTATGTACTTAAATATTTTCTTAGATTTTTCCTGGATCCTCCATAGTACCTTCATACTTAAATTATCTAGCCTGAATATCTATGTTATAGTATATCTTTATGGTAGCCCTTTTGGGTACTTAATAACCGTAATGTCTTGCCCTCACGGTAGAAAATAGTTTTGTATATTACTCATATGGAAATCGTTTTTGCTCACGATATTTGCTCAATCTCTTGCTGCTTAAGTCAAGCTTTGCCACGAATAAGGTGACTCAATCTGCATAACACATTTTTTTAAGGGGGGAAAGTCATCGAGTGGCTTCTTCCGCCTAGGTGGGGCGGGAGGGAGTGTCAGACTCTAACGGGTTGTCGAACTTTTCTAAGTACTTCTTACGTGAGTAACCCGTGATTTTTAGTTAAATTGAGAATGTCTCACGATGCTGGACTTCAGTGTTCTGGTGTTTTCATGGTTGTATCCAGTTGTATCTATACTGTAGATCCTGGCTTAAAGAAGTTGCAGCGGTTTTGCGAGGCTGTGACGGGCTTGTACCAAAAAAAATATCTCACAATAGTTTTTATAAAAACAACAAACCAACTCTTCAGCATTAGGTATATAATAAAAAAATAGGTGCCTACTAATGCCTACCCTCTTCGTTAATGTATGTGATGTTAGACGTTACATAATTATGGATGTATAATTCTTCGACTCATCATCATCATCATCAACAGCCTATAACTGGCCACTGCTGACCAAAGACCTCTTCTCACACGGAGAAGGTTTGAGCATTAATCACCACGCTTGCTCAATGCGGGTTGGCGATTACAAACTTATAATTAGAAATTATAAGTCCAGGTTTCCTTACGTTGTTTTCCTTCACCGTTTGTCAGTGGTATCTAGATAATCTTAGAAAGTACATATAAAACTGTACATAGAAAGTACATATACAAATGACTGCACCGGCTGCCGTGCAACGTGTCGCGGGTTCGATTCCCGCACGGAACAACACTTTGTGTGATCCACAAATTGTTGTTCCGGGTCTGGGTGTCATTGTGCATGTGAACTTGTATGTTAGTAAACGCTCCCACGACACAGGAGAAAATCCTAGTGTGGGGCAACGTTTTAAAAAAAAAAACTCGAAAAAAGTCACATTGGTACTTGCCGTTGGTAGGCTTCGACTACAACAGATATAATAAAATGAAATTGTACTCTTTGTAAAAACTGCTCTATGAAATGTATTATGATTTTTATTAAAGTAGTAAAAGCTACGTACGTGAATAATTGATAGTTCGCATTTACAGAACGTAATGTGTTCATTTAGTATTCTTTTTGTGAATTATAATTACATTCATTATGCAAATAACGTAATTATTTGAAATATAATAATATATGGTGTTCTAATATATAAACTTAATATTATACCTTTTTTCAGTATAAGTAGTTTTACCGCCATCTCTATCGCCATCATTATATCGTTTACGTACCTTTTTTTTGAGGGGGAATATCATCCAATGACTTCTCCCGCCCGGGTGAGGCGAGAGGGAGTGTCAGACTCTTACTGACTAATAACCACCCCGTTCCTACTCCTGCACTTCAAGACGGAGCCCTGGCAACCCGTTAAGTCTTCCGCAGCTCCGTATCGGCGTCAGCCCAGTTGGGCCCCATCTATGTCTGGGTCTGATGGCTCCTTGAGGCGTCGCGCGGAATGCGACGCGCCGTACGCTCGGGCCTGGTTCTGGTCGGGCGGCGAGTCACCCGTGCTCGCCGTCCGCAGGCCCGTGATGGTTTACGTACCTATTTTAATGAATCCAATTTCTTATTACTTACACTATAAAATCATGAACTAATCTTAGTATTATATTACATCCTTCGTTTAATCTTACGCAGCTCATGTTTAAAATTAACACAAGGATTTTTGTTCTCTTTAATTAAACATTTTTTTAGTCCGTCCATCTCAAAGAGCTTCTTCTAGTTGCTTCGAGAACTAAATTAATAGTCAAGTTTTTCTTTTTATAAATTCCGTCTGAAGTGACGTTTACAAGGAATTCTTTAACGTCTTTAAAAAATATTTTACGAATTCCAGAATTAGAGTATTATGTTAGCTAAAGCGAAAAGACGATGTTTTAATATTTTATTTCGGGAATATTTTTTTTTTGTTTGTTTTCGTTTTGTGTAAGTAGATAAGTTTTGACTGAAGGTTTATTATTTGTCCTGAAAATGTAACATCACATATGTTATATCTTTCGAGTATATAATGGTGCCAATTAAAGTCAGTTAATTCCAAATATACGTTTATTACAATTTATTAATGTTACACGGTCGGTGGGGTACAGGTAAGTGAACGATGACGACTGATTTCTATTTAATGTAATATGCGCCTGTACAAAACATAATAGCAGCAATAGCGACCGCATTTTATTTGCATTATATTTCTTGAAGGCGTTTAAGCCTGAACAACATAACATTACGCCTTTTACTCTCGAAGGTGTAGGCAGAGTTGGACCTAGACCTAGTGCCACTGCACTTGCGACGACCACTAGGTCTCGGGTTCTTGTTTTTAAAATTCTCAGTAGTAGCACGGAGTCTGGAATTGTGCCTGGTATATGGCAATAGGCTTACCCCTATTACACGGGACTCACAACATTAAAGTGGGTGTTACATGTAATTAATGCCACTGTACAATGTAACACCTAATTTTCATTATTTATAGGGGGCTACCACGACACTTAACGTAATATTTAACATTGAAAAAAAATCCAAAATCAGTTTTACAGACAAATCTCTCTTAATCTAAGCTAGTGTGAAAGGATTCTATCTTTGAACGATGCCATCGATCGATCGCAGCGCATCTACGCAGAGAAAGCTTCATGAAAATCTAATCGCTGTGTGATCACGGCTTGCTCCACTCAATAGGGATGTGGCTGGCGAATTTAAAATGTTATTTTGTCTATTTCCTAAGGTATATTTACGTTACATTTAACTTTTACTTTGACTGCCTCGTTGGCCGAGTGGTCGCAAGTGCGACTGCCGGGCAAGGGGTCGGGTTCGATTCCCGGGTCGGGCAAAGAATACAAAAAAAGAGAGAGATGAACAAGTACAAGGTACGTACAAAGTAATAATCCCGCCGAACCTACGCTAGCGTCCCTCTCGTCGCACATTTAGCAAGCACGGCTCCGGCATGGCTCCAACCCATCGCTTAACTTGTCATTTAAATATGAATTTTAAGTCGTATGACATATTTCACAACGTCAATATAAAAAAGCTGTAAGCTTTTTATATTTTATATACCGTGCCGTGCGGGAGCCGTACTTGAGTCGTGTTTGACCTGTACCGGACGGAGCAGTGTTTATCAAGTGTGTGATGACTTTGGCATGGGTACGGCGTCGAACTTTTTAAAATGTGCGGTGAAGTATTGCCTTTTTAGATTTCATGATGGGTAATGGATTGGGTATTTACGTCAATAAAAATTAATTATTTCGACAGCTCAATACAATAAAATATTAAAAAATAATCACACTTTCATTAATTAGAGTAAGTACTTTTGCGGTGCTCAAAAGGGCCTATAGTTGGAACATATTTTGTCAAAAATTGTAAACCACCCTGTACACACTATAGATGCATTAAAGTGATTTGAATTTGAATTTTTGAATTTAATTGATTTTATGACCAACTTAATTTCAGTATTTATTATTTCAGCATTTTTTAAGAAATGATTATGCTGTTTGACGCTAAAAAAACGTGACGTCACAATACACAATCTCGTACAAAATTCATAAAAAACTGTCGTTTTTGATACTTCGAAAAAAAGATTTGAGTTTGACTAGTTGGCAAGTACCTAATTGTCAGATTTGTGTTCATATGACAATAAATACAAACGAGCTAGAAAGAAACGTTTAATTAGAGAAATCCACACTTTAGTTACCGACTTAGCAATCGAGGTTTGACTTACAGGTCTTTAATCAAGCGACTACACTAACGAAATAGAGCTTATACAAGGCGTATAAATGAAAATTCTCGTGTCCCTAGCACCTGGAAATGAGGTGATCAATAACAACGTATGTTCACATCTATAGTGCTGCTGTATTAGGATAGAATGCCTGTGTTCGTATTCATAGTTCAAATAGTTGTTTGGTTCTAATTATCCTTGATCTAGGGTTGGCAATGGTTTTTAGTAATTCTTGTTGATATCTATTTTTTTTCATTTAGAAATGCTTCATGTACTTAAAGAACTTGGATGTAGTTTTGGTATATTAAATGTTCTTGGATGATTTTACTGTTCAACATTTTGGAACCTTATATTATATTACACAGGTTCCTGCCTAATTGAAGACGTTTTTAACCGCCTTCCCAAAAATAAAGAGGTTATCAATTCGACTGTATGTTAATTTTTTTTGTGTACCCGATGTATATGTTACCCTATTTCTATATGTTTCCAGCGTTTGTGGACGGATTTTGATAATTACTTTTTTGTTACAAAGGTCATACTCACAGTTCATCATGAGATCCTGTATGATGTTATAAATAAAATAGTAACTAATAATTTTTTTGTTGTACACATATTTAATTTTGTTATTATTAGATAGGAGAAGGTTCTTAAGACAGAAAAAATTCCTAAAAATCCTACGGGAACGGGAATAAACGGGATTGCGCGTACGAAGTCGCCAGTAGAAGCTAGTCAGTTATAATAATTATGAATCAGATACACCTTTCATAACCAACACTACACAAACTCAAACTCAAACTCAAACTCAAAAGCATTTATTTCAATTAAACCATAATTTGGTACTTTTGAAACGTCAACAAATATGAGCTATATAATAGTCTGTCAGTCTGTCCGTCAGTGAAGCTAGGCGCTCGTTCCAAAATGTCGATTCGAGTGGAGAAGGACGAGAAAGAAACTCCATTCGTTACTCTTTTAAAAAAGTCTGTTTTACATTGCTCTGATACATATTCCAATATTGTATACACATGTGAGAACAATGTAGAGACATACCTGACGCAACATACAAAATATAACAGAACATACTAAAATAGAAAAAAACAAAACCAAGAGAAAACAAATATCTTAAGTCTGACATGGTCGTCCTCACATATGTATACTGACAATCCATATCAAATAGTGCTTCTATACAAGAAAAAAATAAAAAATATACTCTTGTTTAAATAAAGAAAGAAATGCTCGATGCCACAAGAAAAATAGATTGCCTTCATCGGAATCAAAGTGTTAAATTACCTATTATCGTATTATCGTAATCTGAACTAGGTACTGACTACATTTGAGTATTGTCCAGTGGAGCCGAACCAACACGCTGCCAAGCATTCCTATCCTCAAGATAATCAACACGGACATAACCTCAAAACATAACATAACATCATAACATCACGCCTTTTATCCCTAAAGGGGTAGGCAGGAGTGCACACGGAAGTTACACCCACTTTTCACTATTCATGTTATGAGTCCCATGTAATAGGGGGTGAGCCTATTGCCATATACCGGGCACAATTCCAGACTCCGTGCAGCTACTACTGAGATTTTTTTTTTAATAACCCAGTAATACTTTGCCCGACCCGGGAATCGAACCCGAGACCCCATGCCCGGCAGTCGCACTTGCGACCACTCGGCCAATGAGGCAGTTCTGCCAACCTCAAAACACTAACTAACAAAATCTTGTTCGCAAAATTCCAATGTATTTTCTAACTCGGCACCACCAGCCCTGTATCACCTCGCAATATTCACTGACATGCATTATTCAGTTTCATTACTCCAAGCTACTGCGGACAATAAATTGAAAGATAGCGTTTATTCATCGAATGGATTTTTTATACGTTTCCATTCGTTTTAGGAACTGAATTGGACGTTTTAATGACTGTTTTGGTCCTTTTGGGTGTTATGATCTTAAGCTCTGAGACCTCAAGGACCAGAATTTAAATAAAATTTCTATGGAAGATTAATTTTGTTTTTGAGAAAATATTGCTTTTTATAGCCTGGTGTTAAGCGATTGACGCCGCTCATGGATACCCGAAGCACCAGAGGAGTAACAAGTGTGTTGCTGACCTTTTAGGGGATATGCTTTTACTGCGGTTCTCAAAGCTACTGCGGACAATAAATTGAAAGATAGCGTATATTCCTCGAATGGATTTTTTATAGTTTCCATTCGTTTTAGGAACTGAATTGGACGTTTTAATGACTGTTTTGGTCCTTTTGGGTGCTGTGATCCTAAGTTCGGACGTTATAAGGTCCAAGTTTTTAATTTCCATTTGTACAAGATTTTTGTGATATTGTTGATAGTTAAGATTTGCATAATTTAGTTTGGTTTTTGATTTGCATAATTTAGTTTGGTTTTTGATTTGCATAATGAGTTTACATAGGCAGAGGTGCACATTACGGCACTTATTGCCACTGTACAATATAACACCCACTTTTCACTATTTATTTTTTTGCGTCCTATGTAATAGGGGGTGAGTCTATTTCCATACCGTGCACATTTCCAGACTCCGTGCTACTACTGAGATTTTTTTAAAACCCAGTAATGCTTTGCCCGACCCGGAAATCGAACCCGAGACCCCTTGCACGGCAGTCGCACTTGCGACCATACGGCTAATGAGGCAATGAGTTTGATGAAACTAAATATAGGTAAAATTTCTGAAAAATGCATGAGTCTATTTCAGGTTCACAAAACTACTGATACCAATTAATTTAAGTTTAATTTGATGTTGATCCTTTTATATTCTATAGTGCGCAGTTAACTAGTGCATTTAAATGTGTCATTTGCTATCGACCAACTTGTCTTAACATCACCCAATCCTAGCCGCGGGGGACTCAACGGGTTACCGGGGCTCCGGCTTGAAATGCAGGACAGGAATGGGATGGTTTTTAGTCAATAAGAGTCTGACACTCCTCCCGCTCCCGCCTCACCCAGGCGGGAGAAGTAATTCGATGATTTTCCCCCCTTAAAAAAACCATCAACCACCTAATTACGCAAAAAACATTACACAACTATCCAAATACGGAAGCAAAATCCCCAACGAAAAGCCAATGTTAATCCCAAAAGCTGACGTAATTGATTACGACTTAATCACCGGCCGATATACCAAGTAACTAAACGAGGATGTTCCTTAATTGATTCTGTCTCTCAATAAAAACTAAACGCACGAAAGAAATACCCTTAATGTTGGGGAAAGGAACGCCGATTTGTTTCACCATTCAATAGAAAGAACCTGTAGAAGCTATTAAGTTAATCCTCTTAAAAACGTACCACGAAACTGTTAACGCAACGACGCAAAAACTGTAAACACTATGCATTGCTGGGTAGATACAGAAAGAATTCAAAGGCGTCTTAAGAAAACCAGCAATGGAAACAAAAATGCTGTAGTAGCATGATTTTTTTTTGTAATTAATAATGTTTCAGATTCGCAGTGTAAGAGGTCAAGAGGCGCTGCCACGCACTGTAATCAGTGCTAAGTCATTTCATTGACCGATAAAGAGCTACTTTCTCCGGATAAATTAATATTACTCGAGATCGGGTAGACTTGAATGAGATAACGTGGGTTGGTTCAGCCAAAGAGGTTTTATTATAACTGGAGGATGACTATTAGTTTCGCTCGTTCGTCTTTTATTAGGAATTCTGATGTTGATAATGTTTCGGAGCTCTTTCGAGTGAGTTTGAGTACGATTACTGTAGTAATCCTATGTTGTGATATTCTGTATTATATTGTATTGTCTTCATTGGATGAGTGAGGATTATTTATTGTTTTCTACTATGATTTCGTACTATGAAGGAATGTCTAGACGAGTATTAAGCCATGTCGACACTTTACGGGGAAGATTCGTGTTCGCGTCTTATCGATAAAAGTTCGTGTTCGATCCAAGACAAAGTGCGTGGCGAGAGCGCTAATGTTCGCGTTATCGCGACAGTGTAGCCCCAGTTTTAATCACCATTTTTGTTGCTTTATGAGAACGCTGTAGCAGATGCATACCTTTAGCATGGCATACTTCAGAATGCCTCAGAATTCCTCAGACTGATCTCTCCTCAGAGAACAAAGTTGTTTAGCAGAAGATGTTTTGCGAAGCTAATGATAATGATAAAGATGGTGTAATGTCCAAAATTAATATGATACCCAGACTTAAAGAGATTATCTTTGTAGGTACTACAACTAAGTGGTGAGATATCAGGGATACTCTTTTTAGTGACAATCGCCCCGTAGTGATACCATTTCTATGGCCATTGGTGTTAGAATTACGTAACGTGATATTTCAGGAGCTGTCCAATCTCATACATTTTGATTAGTGCCCCAAAATCTATCATGAATATTGAAAGAGACTTGCCTAAATTGACTGGCTCGTTGGTCAAGTGTCAAGTGACACGTTCAACTGCCAACAAGACGAAGAATTATTGTAATTTCTGAGGTAAAAAGCCTCGAAGTAATCCTGGTTTAAAAACTACAAAGTACTTGCTTTCATGTTGTAAGAACCTAACGGGTAACCGGGGCTCCGACTCGACGTGCAGGAGAAGGAACGGGGTGGTTTTTAGTCAGTAAGAGTCTGACACTCCCTCCCGCCTCACCCAGGCGGGAGCAGTCATTCGATGATTTTCCCCCCTTAAAAAAGGCAAAGTAATCGTATCCGTTTGTTTGCAATAAGGTCAAAAACAATTGAACACATTTTTATGCGATTTTCACTAATGTAGAGTAATTCTGAAAGAAGGTGTAAATGTATGGTGTGTGACGATCCATATAACTTACGCCGTTGCGAATCGCTAAGAGAATTGTTTAAAACGATAAACATCTTAACAGTGCCCTGTCAATACATATATGAAAATATAATGTATGTAAGAAAGAATAGGCAATTGTTCGAAAAAAGAAGCGATAGACACAATCTTAATACTAGAGGCAAGAATAAGTTAGCTGTACTGCAATTCAGACTGTCCAAGGTACAGAAATCCTTTATGGGGTTAGGTATTAAATGCTATAATAAAATACCAAATAGCATACTAGATCTAAATGAAAGTAAATTTAAAACATATATTAAGCGCGAATTATGTAAACAAGCGCACTACAGGGTGATTGATTATCTTGAGGATAGGAATGCTTGGCAGCGTGTTGGTTCGGCTCCACTGGACAATACTCAAATGTAGTCAGTACCTAGTTCAGATTACGATAATGGGTAATTTAACACTTTGATTCCGATGAAGGCAATCTATTTTTCTTGTGGCATCGAGCATTTCTTTCTTTATTTAAACAAGAGTATATTTTTTATTTTTTTCTTGTATAGAAGCACTATTTGATATGGATTGTCAGTATACATATGTGAGGGCCATGTCAGACTTAAGATATTTGTTTTCTCTTGGTTTTGTTTTTTTTTCTATTTTAGTATGTTCTGTTATTTGTATGTTGCGTCAGGTATGTCTTTACATTATTCTCACATGTGTGTACAATATTGGAATATGTATCAGAGCAATGTAAAACAGACTTTTTTAAAAGAGTAACGAATGGAGTTTCTTGCTCGTTCTTCTCCACTCGAATCGACATTTTGGAACGAGCGCCTAGCTTCACTGACGGACAGACTGACAGACTATTATATATCTCATATTTGTTGATATTTCAAAAGTACCAAATTATGGTTTAATTGAAATAAATACTTTTGAGTTTGAGTTTGAGCACAACGGATAAGACTAAGGGTAGAAATTTAGTAAAAGATAATTGGCGAAAAGTATTTTTTTAAAGGGGAAAATCATCATACTCTTATTTCTATTTATTTAATTTGCTTCATGCACAAAATTTATAAATAGGTGGACTTAATGCCGCAGGTATTTTCTACCAGTCTGCCCTTTGGGTGATGCAGAGAAGAGTAAATGGTAGGTGCAAGAGGCAAGCAATGATGTTATGTAGGAAGTGAAAGATAAACTAATATATTTTAAAGACATACATAAATAAATATAATTATAATGTATACCTACACACGAGTACAATAAACCTACCAACGCGTTCCTACTCCTGCATTTCGAGCCGGACCTCCGGCGACCCGTTATGTCCTCCGCGGCTCCGTATAGGCATCAGCCCTATTGGCAAAAAAGAAATGGCAAAAAGTAGCAATTACTTTTAACACTTCGATCAAATATGACCAAAATTTTAATATGAACCTTTCTGTAATAGTGAATAATAATACCAGGGTTTCAAACACAATAAATTATATGAGTATCAATTTTATAGATGGAAATTGGTAACAGAATTACCTGACAGAATCCTTTTCAAAGATTTATGAGGGGGTTCTATTCATAGCTGGTCGGTTGGCGTCTAAAACTTGAAGATTGGAAAACTTGAGGTATTTCGTTGGATCCCGTCAATTCTTTCGAAGTATTTATGATGAATGAGATCTATATTACTGTGCGGATAGTTTTTCTTTAGGATATTTGACGATAATATTTGATTTCGAATTGTTTCTTTAGTGGGAGTTTTTGATCTTAACTTTTTGATGTATTGTATATACCTCTAGTAGTTAAAAGATTTACTTCCTAAATGTGATATCAGACGGTTCATTCGAATGAATATTCACCCCAGAATGTATCATTTATATTATGTCATTCTATGTTCAGACGACTTTAGTGGAATGACAAAGAACACATAACATAACATCACGCCTTTTATCCCCGAAGGGGTAGGCAGAGGTGCACATTATGCCACTGTACAATGTAACATCCACTTTTCACTTTTTATGTTACGAGTCCTATGTAATAAGGGGCGAGACTATTGCCGTATACCGGGCACGATTCCAAACTCTGCGCTATTACTGAGAAATTAAAAAAAAACAGTGGTATACTTTGACATATCCAAGACCCAGAGTGCCACTCGGTCAACGAGGCAGTCTCTGTCTTGGAAGTTGGTCTCTGTTTTTTATCACAATATAACCGGGTTGAAGCGGCTTTTTATCTAACTTCACAAAGACAAAGTCAAAGCATTTATTTCAGTTAAACCATAATTTGGAACTTTTGAAATGTCAACAACTACTAAATAAATAATCGTCTGTCAGTCAGTCTGTCAGTGAAGCTAGGTGAAGCTAGGTGCTCATTCCAAAATGTAGATTCGAATGGAGAAGAACGAGCAAGAAACCCCGTTCGGTACTCTTTTTAACAGAGTTAATAGTTAATATGATATTGATTGTCAATACACTTTTTTTTTTCTATGTATTATTAAATATATATTAAAAAACTAAATTTTATTTTAATGTCCGTTTGGTATATTAATTTAAAACTTTAGACACGTATTTTTTCTTTTCTCACAAAATTAAATACCTACTTTCGACGATACATATATTAATTTGAAATATCATATGATGTCACAGTGTGCCACATTTTGTAGCACGTTTTGACGTAACGACCTCCCACTCCTAAACTTAGCGTCATTTTATCTAAGTATTGCAACTTAATATGAGAAAATAAAAAAATACGTGTCTAATATTTTTTCATTATCTAACTGACGGACTAATTAGATTTTTAATTTGGGTACCCTGGAAACTGCCCAATTTAAAAAAGTATACTTTGCTCAAAATCTGCAATCTTGTTAAAATATTGAAATGAAAATAGAACGCAAACTAGTTCATATTCTCGCCACTAGTGGCTCTGTCTTTATTTGTATGGCACAGTTATTTTTTTTTTCTATGGTAGTCTACCGTTCGTCTACATGATACAGTTTCATTGATCTCAGAAATAAACTTATTTGTAAACTTTTACACAATTTTACTTTAGAACCACATTTTCCTTCAAATCTCCAATTCCATTAGATTCGAACACAACTAGTGCAATCAACCGCCCGACTATTTCCCCAACACTCGACAGCTTGCTAGATGTTCAGTTTCAAACTGCAATTCAAATAGGGTTGCTACGAGGGGTGTGTAAACAGTTGGAACATTGAATCCGTGTAAGGGGCTCTTAGTATAACCCGGTTCAAAAATGTTATGTGATTACAGGTAACAGGGAATGTTGGAGGTATGTTGATTCGTTCGGTGTTGCGTGGGTTAATATTGTATATAAACTTTTTTGCCTCGATTAGACTGCCTCGTTGGACAAGTGGTCGCAAGTGCGACTGCCGGGCAAGGAGTTTCGATTACATGGGACTCATTTCATAAATAGTGAAAATTGGATGTTACATTGTACAGTGGCATTAAGTGCCGTAATGTGCACATCTGCCTACCCCTTCAGGGATAAAAGGCGTAATCTTATGTTATGTTATGTATATTCATATACTTTGTAGTAAAATTATGGTTATTGTAATATTACAAACAGGCACTCCCAATTGAAGAATTAGCTTGGTTGACCACGCTAATCTCCGGTACCATTGATTCGGATTGATTTTGTTTTTCTGGTGTGTAGTCCAATTGTCGAAGAAGGCTATAGGCTATAGACTAAAACATAGGTAACTAAAACATCACGCTTTTTGTTAAGGGGGAAAATCATGATTTTCTTCTACTACTTCAATCAAGAGTTATTGAGTTTAGATTTAAGGCAACTCCTTTGTAAAATTCCTCTAAATAAATTTATTTAAAAAAAATTACATCAGTCTCATCAATGATGGATGATCTGATGAGAGAGAGTATCAGACTCTTACTGACTAAAAACCACCCAGTTCCTACTCCTGCACTTCGACAAATAGATTGCTTATCAAGTGATGCGTCTGCTCGTTCACCAACTTATCCCATTATAATATTACGTGATAAACCTTTATTTTATTAAACTGTCGAATGATCTGTCGTCGGTGGTATTTCCGAACCGACACGACCTTCAAGAGAAGAGGTGCGTATTCCTTTTTTAAAGGCCGGCAATTCACTTGTGTCTCCTCTGGTGTTGCGAGTGATCGGCGGCGTTGATCGCTTACCATCAGGTGATCCGTCGGCTCGTTTGCCTTCTATTCCATAAAAAACAATATGCGATTATGATTATGTGACACTGTCCTTTTCCGTGGGATAAAAGACGTTTATTTCAATTTCAATTTTAATTTATTCATAAACAAATTTACATTTGTGTCGAATACGGTTTTGAACCAAAATTAAAAATAATCACATAAAAAATCAAGAAACTCAGATAAAAGCAATACAATTCAATTAAAATAAAACACAATCATACATAAATTAAATACATACATAAATAAAAACTTCATTTAACTTACTAATAATTTCAAAACAACATACGAGTAATTTAATTACATGTCAACAAACAATTTAAATGTGTCAGATTGGAATACTAAATATAAAATAAGTCACTAGTAATCTCAATTTTAGTATCAACTATGTTTATCTTTCAGAAACTCCTCAATGCTGTAATAACATTTCCTCAATAACAATGTCTTTAATTTTCTCTTAAACTCATTTAGATTAGTGGAGCTTTTCAATTGTACAGGCAGCTTGATGTGATGTGTTATATTTACCATCCAATGTAATTTACACGAACCTAACAAGTTAAAATTCGAAATAAAATTATCTAATTTAACACGAAACTAACGAGATGAGAATTATAGTCGGAATTGGGAAACGTTACCGTCTTTGGGGATTTCAACTATAAACGTAAATTCCAACGAACCTTAATTTATTTATTTACTTACTTTCAAGGGTCAAACAAAGATGTAGGGGGACTGGAAGTTACAAAAACTATTTTGTAAGTCATCGAAGTTTGTTCGTTTAGTTGTCACCATCACCATTTACAGTCAGTAGAAGTCAGGGGTAGGAACTAGGAAGGAGTCTTCTAACTACATAAGAAGGTTTTAAAATTGTTTATCATCAACAGCCTATAAATGCCCACTGCTGAGCAAAGCCTCTTCTCACACGGAGATAGTTTGAGCATTAATCACCACGCTTGCTCAATGCGGGTTGGCGATTACAAACTTATAATTAGAAATTATAAGCCCAGGTTTCCTTACGATGTTTTCCTTCGCCGTTTGTCAGTGGTGTCTAGATAATTTTAGAAAGTACATTTACAATACATAATAGGGTAGATGACTAATTTTTATTTTAATGTCCGTCTGGTAGATTATTTAATAACATTACACACGTATTTTTTATTTTTTTACGGAATCGAACAGTTTCTAAGATACCTATATTGATTTGAAATGCCGCGTGACGTCACTTCTATGTACATTTTATACGTAGAAATGACGATTTATCATTATATTATACAAAAAAAAAATACGTGACTCACTGACTAATATTTTTTCATTACGTAACTGACGGACTAATTACCTACATTTTTAATTTTCATACCCTGTCATCATCCCTACTATGATTTTTTGTCCACTACAAAATGCGTTGCGTAAAGTCTAGCAAACATCTACATCTGTGTTGACCACAATGGACTTGAAATACGGCACGACCACGTCTAAAGTTTTCTATAGAAAAACAAGTAAATGTTACTGTAACTCTCTTGGTTCAGTAATAATTCATTTTAACATAACATCTAGTGGTTTTCCTAGAACTTCTGCCAAAACTATCAGCCTATAAATATAAAGTTTTTATCAGTTACATTTTTTAGTGTTACGTTTTAGGGAGAACGTACCTAGTTAGTTATTGAATATATCTCTGCTAATCGAGATTCAGATAAAATTTGGCCATATTATTTTTCGCATAGATATTGCAAAAAAAATAGGTTCACCCCCTATCACATGGAATTCATTACAAAAATAGTGAAAAGTGGGTGTTACATTGTACAGTGGCAATAAGTACCGTAATGTGAACCTCTATCTACCTTTTCGGGGACAACAGACGTGATGTTAGGTGTCCAAAATATTGATTTTTGTTATAATTATTGTTACGTACTTAAAGTCCTGCTCCCTTCATCCCACGTGCGTCCACATTTTATTTGGTGAATGTCTGGTGAATGCTGTCCTGAATCTACCGTAATAGAATATGCAATTAATTTCAACTACAATACCGTTTTGTCGAATTCCTTTTAATATAAATTTCTAAAAGAGTCTAAAAAGTCTAATATGACTTATTACAGCCATGTTGCTATATTATAGGTATATTGTTTAACTTACATAATCATTTTAAATGTGAGAGCCCTGTAATTAACTAAATATGAATGCCTCGTTGGCCGAGTGGTCGCAAGTGCGACTGCCGGGAAAGGGGTCTCGGGTTCGATTCCCGGGTCGGGCAAAGTATTACTGGGTTTTTAAAATACTCAATAGTAGCAAGGTGTCTGGAAATGTGCCCGGTATATGGCAATAGGCTCACCCCCTGTAATAATAGTCCCATGTAAATGGGACTCATAACATAAATAGTGAAAAGTGTGTATTACATTGTACAGTGGCATTAAGTGCTGAAATGTGCACCTCGGCCTATCCCTTCGGGGATAAGAAGGCGTGATGTTATGGTATGATGTTATTTAATTAGACTAGTAGAATACATTTGTGTCAGCTTGGAGTTGTCATGCTCACTCAAAAGTCTCATTGGCGGTGACGCGTGCAGTGGATCGCTCGATTCCCTACAATATGGTTGAGTTGGGCGGTGCTGGTGTACATACGTGTCATGTTCGTGAACGGGCGCTGTCAAATGGGACTGGTCAGCTCCAGACTGTATTTTTATTTATTTATTTATTTCTTCTTCACAAAATACAGTGAATGGCGGACTTAATGCCTTAAGGCATTCTCTTACAGTCAACCATAGGGAAGTGCAGAGAAATGAAGTGGTTGCGAAGCCAGAACACAATCAAAAAAAAAAAAGTTATGTAATATGTATACCAAACACATAAATACCTATAGAATAAATATATTAATACAATATTTTATAAATAGACATACCTATACATACCATATAATATATACTACTAAACAAATACTTATACTGCATAAATACTACAATATAGTATATAAAAAACAAAACGTTGTTAGAATAGTTTCCTTAGTGAGTTTGAGTCTGCCAATGCTTAAGTAGTTGCTCACGGACTTTAAATTTAAAGGTATTGCGACTTGTTGCCATTCTGATCTCCTTGGGCAACGCATTCCACAGAATAACAGCTTGAATTTTTACTGTCCTTTAAGGTTATTTTTTTTCGATCTCTTTGACTGTATTTTAATTTTATTGTTACATTGTTTTCGTACAATCCAAACAACAAAACTATGTAACTAGAAGATTATATTGTGAACCTGATTGAAAAAGAGTAACCTATGGACTTCTCCATAGGAATCTACACCTTGGAATGAGCAAATAGCTTCAGTTTTAATTTTTTTGTTGACATTCAAAGGTGTCTTTCTGGTCTAATTGAAATAAATGATTTTGACTTTCGACTTTGACTAACACCAAACATTACAAACTTGCAATCATCTACACTCAATTTTATTTCGTGACTAATCCTACTTAGTAGAGTGGCACTGCCAAAAAGTTAATTTAAAAAGTAAAAACGTGACTGTTTTCATAATACATAAAGTCTTAGTTCTTATTATTTTTCTAATCTCAGTAAAATGCCTGAGGAATTTAATATTATTGTTATGTAATTGTGTAAGACGATAAGAGGCAAGATTTGAACTGAAAATATTTTATTTAGTAGGTTAAAAAATGAAGATTATGTGAGGGAAAAATGGAAGAAAAAATTATACAAATCGGTTGAGCCGATTTGGTTAACTGTTATGGATAGCAAAATCATCTTTTAACAAATATAGACCGAGATAGAAAACAATTTTCAAAATGTTTGATTATACATCACCGAATTTTTAAAACCTCCACCAAGGATGTTGAAACAAAGGCGGACACGGACAAGTGTAGAAGACCCATGCTTCGGCACGAATGGGCCGGCTCGACCGGAGTGATACCACGGTCTCACAGAAAACCGACGAGAAACAACGCTTGCGTTGTGTTTCGTCGTGTGAGTGAGGTTACCGGATGCCTCATTACCACCCACCGCTTACCCAATCCCTGAATCCGCCACAATCCTCAGATTCCTAATCCTCAAAAGACCGGTAACGCACTTGTAACGCTGCTGATGTCCATGGGCGACGCCGATGGCTTACCATCGGGTGATCCGTCAGGTCTTAGAAAAAACACAGTCTCTTACATCATCGCTTACCACCAGGCGAGATAGGGGTCGGGCTTCGGGCCATCAAATATGAAAAAATACAAAGAACATCTGTCATTTTCTAAGTTTGGTAACGTGGTAACCCATCACACACGCACACATAAGTAACCCACTGACATTTTGATGCTTCAATCACTTCTAAGCGACATTATGACCGCCTTTTTTCAATGTCCTTTATCACTACTATATCGTAATAAATGTTACAGAAAAGATTTTTAGCGATTCGAGGTTCTAAATCAAGATCTCCCGAGTTGCTATCACTGACAGTAATTTGTAACGAAATATGGCAGAATTTTTCACTCTCAGCGCTGATCCTAAAAATCTAAAATACAAAACTGTAAATAAAACACACCAAAAAGATCCTTCAAACATTTATTTCACATTTCAATGACTAGAATGAACATAAAATTTATTGTAAACCACATACAATTTACTGTAAACTATACTTCCAAAGTACACTCGATCAATTTATTTAGTGTGCAGGCAAGGAAATAAGGCTTGGTACAGAATATACGCAGTAAACATTGGTAGGAAATTAAGCTCCAGAAGACCAACTAAAAAGCCTCTTCAATCCAATTCCGATCGATCGACATTGGTATTGTGAAATTTCGTACTCTTGAGTTGCGACACTAGCGCCCATTGCATCCGTTATGCGTGGATATTTAATGAACTAAATGGTATTTAGTTTGGCTTTATGTCCCGTACTCTGAATGCTATTTTAACAGCTACGATAGGGATTGTATAGTTTTGACATCGAATAATTATTGAGATTTTATTGGATTGAAATATTGTCGTATAAGAAAAAAATACTTTGATAATACGAATCAAAGTTTAAGAGTGGGAGCTAGTGACGTCATAAAACGTAGGTAAGTGACGTCATGCGATATTTCAAATCAATATATCGTCGAAAGTATTTGTTTCCGTTAGAAAATACAAAATACATGTCTAATATTTTAAAACAATCTACCAGGCAGACATTCAAATAAAAAAGAGTCATCCACCCAATTTAAAAAAGTAATAGGTACGGTTTCCATCTCAATACTGATTCAACCATTATTTTCTCGCCTGTGAACCAAATAACGTTGTTGACTGTACTTAGGCATGTACTGCGAAACTTATTTACATTGAGTTATTCGAAGATATTCCCTACTAATTCTATTAGAATTAATATTATTATACTCGTATATGGCAGTTACGAACCACTGACTGACGTGTTTCGGTGATTACATGTTTAAGTAATTAATTAGTAATAAAGTTATTTGTAGAATGAGAATAAATTATACCAAGGAATTCATCATTGTATTTCAGTAATGGATTAATTAGAAACCTTTTTTTAAGGGGGGGAAATCATTCAATGAATTCACCCGACTGGGTGAGGCGGGTGGGAGTGTCAGACTCTTACTGACTAAAAACCACCCCGTTCCTAATCCTGCACTTCGAGCCGGAACCCCGGTAACCATTTACGTTCTAAGCAGCTCAGTATCGGCATCAGCCCTATTGGGCGCCATCGGTGATGGTCTGATACGGAGCTGCGGAAGGCCTACCGGGTTCCGGCTCAAAGAGCAGGATTAGGAACAGGGTGGTTTTTAGTCAGTAAGAGTCGGACACTCCCTCTCGCTACCCAGGGCGGGAGAAGTCATTGGATAATTTTCCCCTAAAATAACATGTAAATCACCGAGACACGTATATAGCCTTATTTTATTTATTCATTAAAAGTTCACTTTTTGACACAAACTTTCAAAACTTAATTTATACTTTAAAACATCAGTCTTTTAATAAAGATACTTTGAGACGAATATTTTTTGTTCTTATTCATACATTTTTTTTTGTTCACAAGTCATTAATTCACTTGACAAGAAGCGGCAGTGAAAATATCGTTTTATAAAAACACGTTATGCACACTGGGTACTTGCCAACTAGTCAAACTCAAATCTTTTTTTCGAAGTATCAAAAACGACAGTTTTCTATGAATTTTGTACGAGATTGTGTATTGTGACGTCACGTTTTTTTAGCGTCAAACAGCATAATTATTTCTTAAAAAATTGCTGGAAAAGTACCAAAATTAAGTCGGTTATAAAGTCAGTTAATGAAAGTGTGATAATTTTTTATTATTATATTGAATTGAACAGTCGAAATAATTCATTTTTGATGAAGGCAAGTCCCCAACTGTAAGATATTAAAAATTAAAATATATTTCTAAATGACAGCTTGTGCAACGACAAAATATGCTATTGTAAACTATATTAAATACAGTTATTTTAATGATACCTGAATTATATTATTACGTAGTTGAACTTGAATTAGGCTCACCCGCTAATACATGGGACTTATAACAGAAATAGTGAATAGTGGGTGTTACGTTGTACAGTGGCATAATGTGCACCTCTGCCTACCCCTTCGGGATTAAAGGCGTGATGTTATGTTGAACTTGAATTATACAAAGTCGGTTTCAAGAATCAACTGTGGCCGTATCAGTAAAGTACTTCATAAACCATAATATTTTGTTTAAGGTAATGTGCCGTTGACATGAAAAACATTTTAACTTGACTAACGATGTTTATTTCATCTTGTTACGAATTCTTATGAAAAACAGATACCTAAAAATACAGTTAGACAATAAAATTCTACAGGAATGTTTCTTATCTCACGTTGAAATAATAAAATTAAGTCTTAAGACTTCGTTTATATGGTTCATTACGGAGTAACAGATTTATCATGTTCGAAAATTCGTCGTTGGGTCATCTCATGATAACAGATTGATATTGTCTTCTAGACCTTTTTAAAACATCTAAATATTATGTTTATTTTACACCAATATACCTAAGAATAAATAAAGAACAGAAATATTACATACGGTTTTTTAATTATACATTGTAACTACTGAAAGTTAGAATTAATAAATAAAAAAAGACATATTAACATGAACCAAAAATGCTGTGGATATAACAATGAAATTAGCTATTTTGGTTAATATTGAAACCAAACAATTCATTACCTTATTCTCATTAATTAGAATACACGACTCACTCCCGAAAGTATGCGGGAACGCTCGACCAGTTTCAAGCTAGAACCGAAGCTTAGAATACCGAGTAGATTGCGCGGTGACTAACTTCGTGTACTCCAATCAATTTCGTATGTCGCAGAATAGTTATAATTTTACCTTTACAGTATATCTCAGTATTAAAATTAATTATTTTGGATACTATAGCTGATATGCCTAAAGTAAAAATTTACTATTACCTAAACATTTGCTTGATATAAATTAGGTTCCAATTTAATGCCTATTTTTGTTGTTATCTGTGATGTGGCGTTCGACAGTGACCTGAAACAAGAAGAAAATGTTATTATACTGAGTTTTTTTTAGTATGACTGCCTCGTTGGCCGATTGGTCGCAAGTGCGGTCGACTGCCGGGCCCTTGCCCGACCCGGGAATGGAACCCGAGATCAAGGGGTCAAAGTATTACGGGGTTTTTCAAAATTCTCAGTAGTAGCACGGAGTCTGGGATTATGCCCAATATATAGCAATAGGCTCACGCCCTATTACATGGGACTTAAATGGTGGAAAGTGGGTGTTACATTGTACAGTAGTATTAAGTGCCGTAATGTGCCCTTCTGTTTACCCCTTCGGAAATAAAAGCCGTGATGTTATGTTATGAGTTTTTTAAATTAAAATTAACCATAGGAAATGTTTTATTAAAGTAAATTATTCTTGATAGATAAGAGTTCCCATAGCGAAAGTTCTTTGCGCCCAGTAGAGGCAATTATAAGTGTAACATAAGAAGGGTTTGCCAGAATCTGTACGTTTAATATAAAGGCCCAATTGCCTCCCTTCCCAATCTCCCCAATCCCTGAATCCCCAACCATTTTCATATTCCTAATCCACAAAACGCCGGTAACGTACATGTAACGCCTCTGGTGTTTCGGATGTCCATAGGTGACTCCGATTGCTTACCATCAGGTGATCCGTCTGCTCCGTTACCGGATAACCCATAAAAAAATTAGATTATTCGTAATGAATTCTGCACGCGAAACTTCTTTGCACCCAGCTATTAAGTAACTCAGGGTAATTGTGCCTCCGGTAACCTCACTCACACGACGATACACAACGTAAGCGTTGTTTCACGTTGGTTTTCTGCGAGGCCGTGGTATCACTCCGGTCGAGCCGGCCCATTCGTGCCGAAGCATGGTGGGATTCTCTTATTAGGCTCTTATTATACGGTACACCCACAGGAATAGGGGTGGTATTCATATTAGTGGTATGTACTCTATTCCGTCTTCGTCGCACAATCTCGTCTGAATATTACAGATGGTTGGTTAATGGTTAACAATAATAGACTTTGAATACAATAATTAAATTATACATGAATGTAAAATCACTGTTCATCTAATTAGATGCTGTTTGTAATTAATGGCTAAATGATTTGTTACATTATATGGTAGGTTATTTAGACATGTACAATGTGCATAGCTTGTAATTAGGATATACCTCTAATTAGATTTAATCATATGAGATGGTTTATCTTGAAGAGGTAGATAGTAGTAGGGTTGTATGAATGTTGGAAAGCAATGCTTCGACGTGAGTGACTCGGCTCAAAAGGAGTGAAACCGCAGACTCATGGAACACTGGACTGAAGTCTGCTAGTCTTCCTTCATGGGTGGCGCTGATTGCTTATCGTCAGGTGATGCGTATCTAGGTATCCCAGTACAAAGAACAATTTAGGCTGATTGTAAGATTAATGTTTTCGATATTTTAAAAAATCCTTTTTGTATTTGCCCAATGAGTTTCTCGTTAAATGTCAGGCCAAGGACATATAAGGTGTAGGATTTACTTACGTCTTGGTACCGCAGTGACTGTAGCTTTTGATGTACTATCACTGTCATCAGACTCCGAACGATTCTGGAAACTCGTTTCTGTGGACAAATTATTATAATTAGTATTATCATTTTAATACAACATGCATGATTTAGTGTGGGCCCAAATTAAAAAAAGTATAACATTAAAGTGTAACATTTTATCCTTCAAAGGAATAGGGGGTGAAGTTAGAGTAGGTATTTTAGGAGCCCGAGGGGGTCCTGGTCGTAAAGCTTCATCCGGTCTCCCAGACCCCCTCACACGGCGACGCTGGTGTGCACCTGGGTTTTTAAGAGTCCCACATATCCCTCCCGTCCCCCCACGGGAGGATGATACATAAAGTACTTTCCCAGGGTCAAAAAAAAGGTATTTTAGGAGAGACTAGATTTCAGCGTACTGAACAACTGTCACTCGGATGCCACATAGCCTACAGGTAATGCTGATATCTATGAGCGCTTGCTGTGACTTAAAGCAAGTCGAGTTATGCGAATTGAAGAAAAGCTTTCCACTATCACAGGACCAAATATTCTTTAAATGCGGTAAACATAACTCTACTTACAATTTAAGACTATAAAATATGTCATTTACTATTTACCTGTTGAAATATCATCCCCTAAATATGTTAATACAAAAGTAGTCTTTAAGCATCGGAAATAAGGTCTTAACAGTTAATGGAGAGCAGTCACCGGTGACCGCTGGGGGATTTAAGGATGTTTTAATTGCGAGAATTTGTACACACGGCTACACATCGAGCTTTACATAACCAGTATAAACTGAACGTTAAATGTGCGGGAATATGATGCGACGCGATACCAGGATAAACTGGTTTTGTATAGATTGATGTGTGGCCGTGTGTACATTTGCTTGCTACTCCTTCGACTGAAGTGATAGGGGTAAAATTTAAAACAGGGGTAGATTATGTTCTGGAACACCACAAAGGCTGCTTTTGTCCCACGGGGACGCGGGCGAAGCCCCGGGCATAAGTTATTTATAATCATCAAGACTCATCATCCCTATTATCTGTGGATCTGCATGAGATCACCAAGACACATAATTTAAAACTAAATAGAAGTGGGGCATCATCAATTTTGTTAAATTACATCAAGATTAATGGCGCAAGGAGGCGATGCTTGGGGCTGCAAAGTTGGCGATAAGAGCTTTATACTGAGAGGGTATGGTACAATAAAGTTTAGTAGATTCTTACTTAGGATTTGAATTTGAAGTCTCGTAAAATTTCTAGTATTAAATGTTAAATGGTTGTTGTCAATCGTTGCTGTGATTTGAAGACTTAAAGGTCAATGAAATCTAGGCTAAAATGTATTAAATCCTGATGCCAGTTTGAAGTCGTTAATTTGAATTGAGAAGTATGGTGATTAAACTGTCAAACACCAAGCGGTCACCGGTGACCGCAACCTATTGTTCTATAATTGTGTCTACAAAACCGGTACTCGACGAGTTAAATGCTTATTCTATTATAGTGTGTGCATATCTATTTATATTTTATATACTCGGGGTGTTGACCTACTCATAGGTAATTAGCTTGTAAGTAATAATTAATTTGTGGTATGGAATAAATTCAGTTCTGTTTTGGTTCTCAGTGAGTTCATTTCTCTCCCTCTTAGTTAGGACCCTACATTACTCAATCACACAGACACATATCAGCCGCCACACTATCATCACGTGGGAGCATTTCAGAAAATTTAAGTGTCATACAAAATTTAACTGAATAATTGAATTAACCAAAAATCGCGGCACGAAACATCTCTTTGTGTGATCCACAGATTGTTGTTTCGGGTCTGGGTATCGTGTGCGTGTGAACGTGAAGAGGTATGTTTGTAAATGCACCTACAACACAGGATAAAATCCTAGTGTGGGACAATGTTTAACAATAAAAAAAAGACTTCGATTACGGCGGTATGAGCATGGACTTCAAAGTATTAAAACAGTAACTTCATGGCCCCACAAAAGTCAGACGGGAAGAGTAATACATAAACTAATTAAATTAAGAAATAAATGTTTTCGTCGACTCCGTAATAAAATTGTTTACGGAACAAATACAAAGCAGGAATGTGAGGGAGATGCATGATGTAGCTGTCTCTGTCTTACACGAGTAAGCAAATTCGTAAGTCATAAATGGTTTAACTTTAAGATTATGATGAGTTTCAGTAAGTAAAGAGATTTATTCTGAGAATGAGTGGTTTACAGATCGATTTCTAAGTCAAGGTAATGTTAGATTGGGCTTTTGTTTTTGAGGGGGTAAAATTATCCAATGACTTCTCCCGCCCGGGTGAGGCAAGAGGGAGTATAAGTTGTTACTGACTATAATGCCACTACAAACTTCAATGATAACTCGGACTTTGGAATGGGCCTAATGTAAGTCTAGAATAAAGTAAGGTATTACACGGGTATTGAACCAGTAGATATCGGTAAGCAAATGAGACACTCAACAACAAATCACGCAACTAACGCCCAAATATTGAACGCTCACTCAATTTTAAATTGTACTTAAATATCGTGCCATCTCTGTCATTTTTAAAGAATTTATAGTGACAGAACTATACTTAAGCGCGACTTTATTGAGTAGCGTTTGAGTATTTCGCCATAAAACGACAACTGTCAAACACCGCGAGGACACCGGTGACTGCAACCTCTTCTCCGTTCTTTAATTGTGTCTATAATGACGGTACTCAAAGGGTTAAAATTAAAAACAAATAATCTGTTACAAAAAATAACTGTACTGACGGCTCGAGAGAGACGAACTTTGATTCCGAAACCTGCATTTGAAGCGACAATTTCAAGTTTTCAACCGAAAATTAGTTATAGAAAATATAAAATTTCGCCTACAAAACTTTGATTAATAATCTTGGAAAGCAATCTAACTTGAGACGAGCGGTAATTAAAAAAGATTTGTGAAAGTTTAACGTTCGAAATTGATTAACATAAATATCAAAAATTGTCTCCGTATTTTCGGTTGAAAATTTTCGGTAATTTTCGACGAATTTTTCAAAGTCTTATCTTTTGAAACTGTAGATTATTGAAGAGGTTTAATATAATTTTATGATTTATAATCTTTGTAGGGGTTGGCAGAAGTGCTAAGTGTTTTTATGGTATACATAAACCGGTACACAAACACTCCGGTTTTCACCACTTTTGTTATTAACGATATTGAAGATTGATGATTTTAATTTCTGGTTCAGAACAAGTATATGCTTTTGATGCCTTGATCGAATTTAAAAAGAGCTTTGTCAATTTTGCGGCGAAACCTTTCTTTTTTTTTATTGATGTCGCGTGCAAGCCTTTAAAAGGCTAGGCCTAGCTTTTTGGAGAACACTATTGTATGTACATAGGATTTTTAACTCACTAAAACCACAACTGACCACCCTCAGCACGTAGACCTGGTCTGGAGCCCTCACGGTACAATTGGGATAGGACTTAGGACTCGGTGGTACATGCTATTAAAGCTTCGATGTGTCAGTCTAACATAAACATAACATAACATAACACACCTTTTATTCCCGAAGGGGTAGGCAGAGGTGCACATTATATTACTGTACAATGTAACACCCACTTTTCACTATTTATGTTATGAGTCCCATGTAATAGGCGGTGAGCCTATTGCCATATACCGGGCACGATTCCAGTCTCCGTGCTACTACTGAGAATATTTAAAAAACCCAATAATACTTTGCGCGACTCGGGAATCGAACCCAAAACCCAAGACCCCTTTGCTCGGCAGTCGCAATTGCGACCAGTCAGCTAACGAGGCAGTCAGTCTAACATTTTACGTTTAATAATTGAAGTATCCATTGCTTAATAGCAAAATTGAATAATTAAATCAAAATAATTAACGCTATACGTATTAACGGAACGGCAATACAAAATAATTTTAATTAACAATTTATTTAACGAGTAATTGAAACTAATGAATTTTTATGATTGAAATAATAATTATTGTTTATTATTTTGTTATTTGGAGAATCAATATTGCCTGTAAAATTAACAAGTTACAACTTTACGTATATAACTGATAAGGTCTATTTCACAATGCCTTATTATAGTTTCTGATAGTTTAACTGAATGATAATAGGGATGATGACAGGGTATGCAAATTAAATATCCTCTGAGGTCCAGCCTAACAGTTCGATTTTTGAACATTTTTGAGCATGCTCAATAGAATACCTTATACGCCGGAATACTGAAACGTTACTCAATTTTAAGTCGTGCTCAAATATCGTGCCATCTCTGTCATTTTACAAAGAATTAGTGGCGACATAACTATACTTAAGCGCGACTTAAAATTGAGTAATGTTTCAGTATTCCGACATTAGCATGCTATTTTGAAGCATGTACGACATTACGTTTATAGACTGACGCAATTAGACAGACCGATAGAAGTTTTGGTATATGCGGATTACAAGTATGTGTTGCTCTCGTCCGTACGTCACTGCAGGGGTGCCAACTGAAAATCAGTGTTGGGTGCTCATTGTGCCCAGCTTTATGCTAAGTTGGTGACCCATTCGGATTGGGCATGTCCGCCAACACCGCGCAGTATTTTGCACCTGTATTATTAGCTTGTTTTAACATAACATAAGATCACGCCTTTTATCCCCGAAGGGGTAGGCAGAGTTGCACATTACGGCACTTAATGCCACTGTACAATGTAACACCCACTTTTCACTATTTATGTTATGAGTCCCATGTAATATGGGGTGAGCCTATTGCCATATACCGGGCACAATTCTAGACTCCGTGGTACTACTGACATTTTTTAAAAAGACTGTAATACTTTGCCCGACCCGGGAATCGAACTCGAGACCTCTTGCCCGGCAGTCGCACTTGCGCAGTCGCAGTCAGCTTGTTTATGTCTGTTTTTAAACCATTTTATTGTTATTTGTCATAAATTATAAGTATTTTTTTTCCTGGCGTGCATGTCTTATTAGAGGTAGACCAGGGTAGAAGCTATAAAATATATTTACGCTATATATTTTATATATTTTTTATAGATTCTGAATTTTTTTTTTCATGGGATTAACTAAATTTGTTTGTGCAAAATTAAGGAGATAATTATTTTTTTATCCTGTACTAAAATATCATTTAATGTCAATCTTTAGGTTATGTTAAGTTAAACATACCTACTATTTTTTAAAGAAAATATTACGATTTTTTGGTTGAGTTGATTGATACAGATAAAAATAGAGATAGTATTTACCTTCCTATGCAGATTCGAAAAGTTTTATTGTTTTTTTTAAGTAAACATGTCAGAATTATCTTCAAGAAACTCAGCGTGCACGTGTATTTTTATAAACGATGTTGTATACTTTACTGTATTTCGAATACTGGTTAGGCTAGCGGTTGTAACAGCTGCTACGAAATAAATAGTATATAATAGTAGGTATGTATGTAGTAAGACCCAGACCCGCCTAAATTTTAATTTTAATAAATAGCTCAAAATTATTTATAATAATTAAAAAAAAAAATTTCGAAACCAAGTTTTTTTTTAATTTTTGCGTTTTCTGAGAAGATTTACCATTGTAACATATTTTTTTTTCACCATCGGAAAGTAGAGATTTCAACGAACAGAAACCATACCAACTTTTTGAAAAAAGCTGATATTTTGACGGGTGAATTTTCGGTTGAAAATTAGGGTGTTTTTTTGATATTAATTCAAAATAAGGTGAAAATATAAATATTTTTAATCAAATAAATTACAGCGTATTTGGGACATAAAAAAGGAAGTTTTCACAAAATTTCGTTAAAAAAATTGTAAAAGATAAAAATAAAAAACAAAAACTTGGTTTTGGTTTTTTATTTTTATCTTTTACAATTTGAATTTTTCACATAAATTTTGAGGTTATGTGAAAAAATTGTAAATACAATAGTTTTAGATCTTTTTATTATCTACAACTTTTCCATTTGACTTTTTTCGATAGGACTTTTAGTTTTGCCGGAAATCGAGAAAAACCGTTTTTTACCCTTAAAAACTCACCCCCATCCCCTTCCCAACCTCAGATCACCCGTAAATTATTTTTCCTTTCATTTTTATCATATTTCCCTCCTTTTCTAATGGGTTTCATACTATTATGATTTTTTTCCAACAACTTAAGTTTGTGCAAATGAAGAAGGACAACGGTGGTACCCATAACACAAGTTTGATCTTACCTTGGGTACCATAGTTTCATCTTAAGTACTCACTTTTTATATGATGTTGTAACGATTAATTTTATATATAAGAGGTACTGTACAAATTATGGTTAATAAACATTTATTATTTATTTATTTATTTATTTTGGTTTTAAAAATTATCGACCCTGGACTATAAACCCAATAAAAGTATTTAATTTCATTTCATCATTTCGATAGACAAGACCGACACACACGTACAAAGACGCAGAAAAAAGTACCTCATAAATAAAATCGACTTCACAAACAGATGTTTCCAACAACACACAAGTATATAAGGTTACAATATACTTACATAATAATAATAATAATTTACAGAAAATCTTCTTCTGTACTAAAGGGATTCAATTAATGATAACAACGTTCTAGAATTTGAATGGCTTTCATTTGAAATGTCAACTTGAAATATAGGAGCGAGTTTGCCTCATAATTCAAACGAAATGCGATAACTGGCAACGATTTGTTAACCTTTCTAGAAGTGTCGACTGATTTAATGTTGAGAGACTTTTGTTTTGTTTTAGTTAAGGGTTTTTATTGCTAAAGAAGTAGGCAGAGAAGCAGCTATACACTTGCTTAATTATATATTACTAGCTATTACCAGCGGTTTCGATCGCGTCACAAAAGAATAAAAAGTAGCCTATGTGACATATACCTATACATGCAGCGCCATCTAGAGGTATACCAATAATTTCGTTTTCCCTTGAGAATATCAATTTTTCCGGGATAAAAAGAACCCTTTTATTTAATCCAGACTTCTAACTTTACATCTTCAAAAATTCAAAGCAATCGGTTTAGTAGTTACGGCGTGAAAGCGGAACAAACAAACAAACTCACTTTCCGATTTATAATGTTAGTAAGGATGATTACGGCTCACTCACGTAACTGTTTGACGAGGAACTTCGACTAGTTTCAAGCTATGCTCATATTCATGAGCAGCATTCCGCGACTCGCGACGCGGCGACCGTCGCGCTGTTACTGTTAATCTAGTCGAGTTCCTCGTCAAACATAAACATAATAATTAATTTAGTGTCCTATAAAATTTGTAATATTATGTTATACGTGCTATGTACTCATTTTTATTAATTATGTTATAAGTTCCATGTTACAGAGTATCAGCACAGAATACATAGTACACACGGCTACACATCGAGCTTTACATAACCAGTATAAACTGAACGTTAAATGTGCGGAAAGATGATGCGACGCGATACCAGGATAAACTGGTTTTGTATAGGTTGATGTGTGGCCATGTGTACAACTAGTATTAGTCACAATTCTAGACTACATGCCACTACAAGAAGTTTTCGAAACACCGAAGAAAGTCAATGGTGCTTTGGAATCGAAAGCTTTTATTTTGATTAACATCCAAAAGTGCCTTCATCATCAACAGCCTATAAATGCCCACTGCTGAGCAAAGCCTCTTCTCACACGGAGAAGGTTAGAGCGTTAATCACCACGCTTGCTCAATGCGGGTTGGCGATTTCAAACTTATAATTAGAAATTATAAGTCCAGGTTTCCTCACGATGTTTTTCCTTCACCGTTTGTCAGTGGTGTCTAAATAATCTTAGAAAGTACATATAACTCGGAAAAAGTCACATTGGTACTTGCCGTTGGTAGGTTTCGAACCCGCACCCTCATGCATGAGAAGCGAGCGTCTTAAACCTCCAGGCCACCACGACACTATGAAAAGTGCCTTATGGTTGGTCTAATTAGAATAAATGATTTGACTCCCGAGATTGTATACTCCGCAGTCGTGATTCCAGCCACGCGACCAATGAGGCAGCTAGGAATCAAGTCCGCTTAACAGGATTATTCATTTTGAGTTACTTGTTTCATTGGCCGAGTGGTCGATTCCCAGGTCGGGCAAAGTATTACTGGGTTTTAAAAAAAAATCTCAGTAGTAGCACGGAGTCTGGAATTGTGCCCGGTATATGGCAATATGCTCACTCCCTATTACATGGGACTCATAACATAAATAGTGAAAAGTGGGTGTTACATTGTGCAGCGGCATAATGTGCACCTCTGTCTACCCTTCGAGGATAAAAGGCGTGATGTTATGTTATGTTACTTGTCTCAAAACAATTATCATAGTTACCTCCTTACATACATGAAATATTGAAGGAACTTCTTCAAAAACCTGAACTACAAAGCAATGTCTTTTCCAGTCTCAAAACCCGGATAATCCATGTGAACAATACACCCGGGCGATTGCAAGCACCATTACATAATAATCGTTAAATCGCTTCACTTCGAGCCCTGAATATTGAATAGACTGTACTGAACAGATTTATATTGTCTGTCCAAATCGTATTGTTTCTAATTAATCATTCTAGCCTCTGTTGTGTAGTACATTAAAATTGTTATTACTATTGTATTGGACTGGTAGTTGCCTGCGACTTTGGTTGCGAATTTTAAAGGGATGTTATTTATAATTCTTATTAGAAGTTTGGGAAATCTTATGTGTGTGGTCGTGTGCTCTTTCTATAGTTATTAAGCAATACAGATACATATTTAAACAGTAGTTTGATCTTTATATTAAGTCTAAAAACAAGAGTTCGAGGAATGTACCTCTAGGTTGGAACATGATAATACCTACGCTAGTAATGGTACTTACAATTTCACATTTTATTCAATACTAGCGACCCGCCCCAGCTTTGCACGAGTACAATATGCATGTGTTATATATATATATGTATAAACCTTCCTTACGAATCACTCTATCTATAAAAAAATACATCAAAAACCGTTGCGTAGTTTTAAAGATCTAAGCATATATAGGGACAGACAGTTGAGTGTTTTATACCTCTACTATGTAGTGAAGTTACAAAAAATTGAAAATAAAACTTAATTTTTGCTAGTTATTTTAAAATCACCATGTATAGAGCCAACATTTGCTAAATTTATTCTAAAACTCAACACGAATACGATTCAAACGCTTCTGCAAAATCCAAACAATTCCTTAACAATTAATTATTATATTTTCGGCTTACTCAAGTAACTGTTTGACGAGGAACTCGACTAGTTTCAAGCCTAGTTGGGCCCGCACTGTAGCTGACTCAAGCAGCCAGTAGCAGCGCGACAGTCGCCGCGTCCCGGGTCGCGGAATGGTGTTCATGAATACGAGCCTCTAGCATGGCTTGTTCCTCGTCAATCAGTTACGTGAGTAAGCCGAAAATATAATAATTAATTAAGAAGGCATATAGCTGCTTCTCTGCCTACCCTTTTACCAAAAAAACCCTTAACTAAAACAAAACAAAAGTCTCTCAATATTAAATCAGTCGACACTTCTAGAAAGGTTAACAAATCGTTGCCAGTTATCGCATTTCGTTTGAATTGAGACAGACTCGCTCCTATATTTAGTAAACCGAAAACATAATAATTAATTAGTATGTCTCACGAAGGTTTTATATTATAAACAATTCCTTAACACTTTTCTGATCCAGGAATTTGAACCTTAAGTATTATTCTGTAGTCTATCTATGAGTAAGAGTATTCGTCTAACACTCAGACAGATTAGTTGCCTGTCCAAATGCTATTCAGTAGAATAATTAATCATTCTAGTCAACACAATATCAATTCTAAAGATTTAGGCACAGTGACGAAATTCCTGGAATTCCCACAAACTGCTTTTGTATGTCGATTTTAATTAAGGATATTAAATATTTTGTTGAAAGGAAGATGTCTGTAGGCTTTGCTATTAAGATATTCTCAGAATTCAATCTTGAATTTTAGGTATAGGCTTATGCTGTTCGTGTTATATTTGGTATTGTGAGAGGAGAAACATGGTAGCCATTTTGTTAAATGGAATGTTGAGACTTTTTGGGAGTCATGCCACTTAATTTGTCTTCGATAAAATAGACATTTTGATATACGTATTTTTTTAAAGGGGGGATATCATCGAATGACTGCTCCCGCCTGGGTGAGGCGGGAGGGAGTGTCAGACTCTTACTGACAAAAACCACTCCGTTCCTTCTCCTGCACGTCGAGCCGAAGCCCCGGTAACCCGTTAGGTTCTCCGCGACTAGATATACGTATAGGTATGATATTCTGAACATATTTTTGTGCAATGACTGCCTCGTTGGCCAAATGGGTAAAAGAGCGACTACCTGGCTAGGGGTCTCGGGTTCGATTCCCAGGTCAAGCAAAATATTACTGGTTTTTAAAAAAAATCTAAGTAGTAGCACCGATTCAAGGTAGATGTTCCACCCACACGCACAAAGCTTCGCATCAAGCTTCCTTGTGCGTACTGCTAAGGAGTGGAATTCTTTGCCAGAGTCTGTGTTTCCTGAAGTGTATAACCTGGGTGTCTTCAAGGCCCGAGTGAATAGGTTGCTTATGGGTCAACGTGCTCCATCGTATATGGCAATATGCTCACCCTTTATTACATATGGGACTCATGACATAAATAGTGAAAAGTGGGTGTTACATAGTACAGTGGAATTAAGTGTCGTAATGTGCACCTCTGTCTACCCCTTCAGGGGTAAGATGCGGGGCCTGATTTTATGTTATGTGTTCTGGATTACGCAACTTGATATTTTTAACCATTGTCCATTTCATTAATTAGCTTATCCTTTAGAAAATCAGTAAATAATCTTGACTGCTATACAGTTACAAAATCTGTCAAGACATGAAACTTCTCAAAAACAAAACAATTGATGCTGACCAAACTTAAACCAAATTAAATCAAAGGTAAATCAATTAATAACTTTGGTTGCTGCACACAATGACAAAATCGAAATTTAAAAAACTTTAAAACCAACGAGCTATCTATCAAGTCAAACCAATGCCAAAACCGGGCTTATCAGTCATTCATTCATCAACAGCCTATAAGTGGCGACTACATGAGTACAGCCTCTGCTCACACGGATGACGGTCACAACATTAATCACCACATCGCACAATGCAGAGTTGGCGATTTCAATGCTTATAATTAGACCTACCTAGTAAGACTAAGTTTCCCAACGAACAATTACGTTTATCGTTTGTCCAGTGGTTTCTTAATAATCTCAGAAAGTACATATAACTTGGAAATTGTTCACATTGGTACTTGCCGTCGGTAGGTTTCGAACCCGCACCTCATGCATGAGAAGTGGGCGTCTTAAACCTCCAGGCCATCACTACGTTAACAGACCGAGCTCAGTCATCATAATGTGGTAACACATGATATAATGTCAATGGATGACGTCACGAATATCTTATGATCGAACATGCAAAGATTTTTATGTAAATTATCATGTATTGAAAATCCTAACGAACTATTGTTGGGCAAAAACCCCGCCAGACACGATCACCTCGCCTGGTCGGAGGATCCTCCTTTTCCGATCTTAGGGAACTTTCCACTCTGTTCCCTAAAATAACATTGTTTTTCCGTTAAAAAAATAGCTTAAACAAAGAAAATAGAATATTACAAGTATTACAACTATAACATGCGCGGTCAGACAAAACATACATTACCATATAATTGCTTTTATGTTACACAAAGCTTTTGCAAATACACGCAGAAGTGGAGTTCATATATTTTAATGAACACAAAGCACTATTATAATAATATATCTAGTTCAGTAGCCAATTAAGTGTAATTCAAAGCTGAAATTCACTAATGTAGTACATGTTTGGAACTGGTTGGGAAATTCATTAACAGATTTAGCGTAACTTTTAGGTTTTTTTATTGGATAAGCTGATAAACCAGCTGAAGTATCACATGATGTAAGTAATCAGCATTGCCCATGGACACCTGGAACGCTTGAAGTGTTACGAGTGCGTTACCGGCCTTTTGGGGATTAGGAATTTGAGTATTGTTGGGAATTCAGGGATTGGGATGCAAGTGTTGCTTCACGTCGGTTTTCTGTGAGGCCGCGGTATCACTCCGGTCGAGCCGGCCCATTCGTGCCGAAGCATGGCTCTCTGACACTTAAAGATGCCAATGCTAAGGTGCTGTTAAGTGATATATGAACTTTGTTGTGGGCAGTTATGTTGTCTAATTTGGTCGCAAGACCGATTCTGTACCTTATGTTTAAGATACAGAATCAGTTTCAAATGAGATGTAGAAGAGATAAACTTGGCTTGATAAACATATCATCAAAACCTCGTTGCATTCCAGGGCAGAACTTGGTTGAAGGTCTCTATCAAATGTATAGTCTCTCAGTTGGCTTTTACGACAGCCGTGGAAAGCAAATGGTGGTGGCGAATGTGTTCTGCCAACTGTTAAAGGTTATTTTTGTGTACAAAATCACTATTTATAGTAATAACTGATAACTAATAAGTGTAGTATATTATAAGGGATATACATAAGTTGTATACATCTTTACTAAAATAAAGTTTTCCTATTCCATGTACCAGGAAATTCATTACGAGATTCAATTTCAAACAACCGTTCACTTTGTAAATAGATGAAGTCTCGTTAATACGTCTCTCGGTGGACGGACGAGATATTCATTATTATTTGTGACGCCTAATTATGCACATATATGAATTAGTAATGAATGGACATGGAACAGTGATCGTTTATTGTTTTCGCTGTGTTATGTAATTTTGTGCATTTGTGATTTCGATTCATTAGTAAAACTTTGCATTACTGTCTCATTATTCATTTGTTTGGACTATTGTTTAGCCTGTAACTAACCTTTTTTTTTTTTTTTAAGGGGGGAAAATCATCGAATGACTGCTCGCGCCTGGGTGAGGAGGGAGGGAGTGTTACTGACAAAAACCACCCCGGGAGTCAAAATTTGTGTGTAAGTGTTTTAAATTATCTATTTATTTATTTATATACGCTTTAATGTACTCATTTAACTCGTCGAGTACCGGTTTTGTAGACACAATTATAGAACAATAGGTTGCGGTCACCGGTAACCACTTGGTGTTTGACAGTTTAAGTAGCCTAGGTAACAAATAATTTTAGTAAATATACGTGCAATGGACGGTCTTTCTTTACTAGAGGTACTAGACAATCTTATTATTGCCGGGTATTCATTAGAAAATTGAGTAGACTAAAAAACTACTACTGAGTTCGTTTACGATATTGGATATATAAGTTTCACTCGATTAACACGGTAGATTTGTTGTTGCACTCCGAAAAAAAATTTTTGTTCCCAAAATCATTCCTTGGAGAACTCCATTCATTTCTTATCAATAACTTAATTAAATAAATATAATACAGAATTTTATAAGGTTTAATACATTCGTATAATATTGTTCATTCACTTACCTGTATCAAATCTAGGTCTACTAGGTAATCTGCTAGGCAGGTCTTGATTTTCCACGTGGTCAAACGTTCTAAAGCCCAGGGCGAATTCCGCATATGGGCTTATTTCGAACATTTCTGGGGACAAAATGCACATTTATAGTTTTTTGTTACGATTTTATTGTTTAATCATGCATTAATTAACTACGATACTTAGTTTAATCCCATAAATAAAAATAGTCAAAAATGAAATCATTTATTTCAATTAAGCCATAATTTATAACTTTGGTACGGAACGTCAACAAATACAAAATAAATAATAGTCTGTCAGTCAGTGAAGCTAGGTGTTCGTTCCAAAATGTAGATTCGAAATCAATAAAATTCAATAAATAATAATAAATATAGGTTAAATATGCATGTAGTTCATAAATACAGTAATGATGAAAATTTTGCTCGCACTTTCCAAGTATAGCGGTCTCTCAAAAAAGTCTCAGTAAAGTTTTATTTTCCATACTGCAGACGTACTTATTAATCTCATCTATCAATGAAATTTGAACATTGACAAATGACTAATAAAGTTGAAATTACAAGAATACAATTCCTTACCTATTATAGAGAATTTAATAATAATAAAATAGTCAGTAGCCATGAAATGGAAAAGACTGGATGCGGCGATAAAGGTGATATTATGACAGAATTTATGGAGGATATAAGTAGTAAAATGCGAAGAGTGGATTTGATCAAAGTAGTAACTTAGATGGTACTTGAAATGTAGCTGAGATTTGATCATTTCGTGTAAACCTTAGTAAAAAGTTTTGGCTTGGAGAAGTTGTTCACATTTAATAGATATAAAATAAAGGTTAAATTAAAACTTAAGGACTTTTTAATGATAAACTTATGAACTAAGTAAAATTAAATCTTGAGAGCTGAAAAAATATGGGTTTTTAAAGAAGAATTCAGATGACATTTACTTTTATATTTTCCCGTAATGACAGTTGAAATTAATAACAGTTTCCCTGTCAATGTCAAATTGTCTCTAATACATGAGTGATCTTATTTTTTACAAAATAAAGTCATATATCAATATTTTAATATTCTACTGTTAACACTTACCATTTTTGCTAGATTTCCTATTATGTACTGGTGATGTGTATATTCTTGGCGCATGCGCGTACCGCTCCTTGTGTTCCGACTGAGACGCTACGCTCTCATTCCGGGACTTGACTTCATCGGCGATGGAGTGACGATACTGTGATGTGTAGTTTTGTCTATTTGGACAAAATAGAGAAGGATTAATCAGTAATAAACTTCATAGAAAATGAGTCACACCAAAAACCTTAATTTACAGTTTGCCTGAACCGAGAATCACTGACGAAAATTTGAAAGCGCCATCTAGTACGCTAGGGAACTCTCTGTAGTTCCTATCTCATAGAGCAAAGGTGCTATTTTATATTTGTGTCGATTAAGTCGTGATCATTTAGGAATATTCGGATAAAACTTAGCATATGTGAGTGACAAGTAAGCTTGACAATACTAAAAAGCAATTAACCCCTCCCCAATCCCTGAATCTCCAGCAATCCTAAATTTCCTAATCCTAAAAGGCCGGTAACGCACTTTTTTTTATGGGACAAGCCCGCCACTACCTCCCAAAACCGCTGCAACTCTTGTAAGCCAGGATCTACAGTAGATACAACCATGAAAGCACCGGAACACTGAAGTCCGGCGCGTTCCAGGGACATGAGTAACTGTCTTGGTTCCCGCAACGAAGTGAATCAGAAGATATTATAAGAGGAGAAGAAGAATAAAATATAGTTTAACGGTAACGCACTTGTAACACCTTGGGTGTTTCAGGTGTCAATATGCGGTACCGATTGCTTACCATCAGGTGATTCGTCTGCCCTTTTACCGGCTTTTCCCATAAAAAAGAACACAATTTTTCCTTTCTATGCTACCAGTACGAACACAATATTTTGCCAATCAAATTGACAATTTATAACGAGTAATTACATCAGTTTATATAGTAGAATAATTAATATTTGTTTGTGGATATTGCGAGCGTGTTAACACAAATTGTTTGTTTGTTTGTAATTATTATTATTGAATATTATATCAACTGTTGTTTTGTTCTAGTTAATTTAATGTAATATGGCTGTTATTGTTAGAGTAGGTATTGTGTAACAATTATACCGTAACTTGAATTTTAATAAAGCATATTAGATTCCATCGTAACTATGCCAGTCAAAATGAAGCCGTAAAATAAAAGACAGAGATGATATTACATACGGCTCTTTATTTCACATTTCAGTCAATGGTATATATTAGGTCTACGTCTTATGAAACTACTAGCTATTTCCACGCGGTTTCACACGCTCTGCTTAGCTCCTATTGGTCGTAGCGTGATGTTTTATAGCCTATGGCCATCTTCGATAAATGCGCTATCCATCACAAAAAGAATTATTCAAATCAGACTTCTAGTTACGGAGCTTAGCGCGTTCAAACAAACAAACAAAAAACAAACTCTTCCACTATTATAATGTAGTATATAGTATATAGTATGAGATAAAATAACTATTTTTGTTTAAATATATCGAGCGATAGTGCCAACGTCGACTCGTTTGGGCACTATATCGCCTGGTGGAGCCGCGATGATGAGGCCAACGATGGAGCACGTTTGACCATTGACGTGGTCAAAAATGGCAATGATACACATTACCATGTGGTAAATAAAAGTAGACACAATAATAAAAAAAATACAAAAAGAAACAATTTCACTTACCGATGCCTTCTGAACAGTATACAGAAGAATGCCATAAGACATATAACGAGAAGTATGGAGCTACAGATGATTACCAGCATGTTCAAGTCGAACAGATCTGATGGTGGACCGATTTCCTCTGTAACAAAGATATAGAGGTACCTACATTATTTCACTAACTTTATTAACATAACATAACGTGATGTTATGCCTTTTATCCCTGAAGGGGTAGGCAGAGGTGCACATTATGCCACTGTACAATGTAACACCCACTTTTCCCTATTCATATTTATTTATATTTATAAGTCCCGTTATTATAATATTTTTAAGTACGTTATAAGTCCCGTGTAATAGGGGGTGAGCCTATTGCCATATACCGGGCACAATATCCAGTCTCTATGCAACAACTAAGATTTTTTAAAAACCCAGTAATACTTTATACGACACGGATATCGAATCCGAGACACCTTGCCCGGCAGTCGCAAAGCAGCAGTAACACAAGAAACAATAGAACAAATCCTTATCTACATGCAATATTACCATTCATATTTCATTCCCTATTTACATCGAATTTACCACGGAACAATAACGTATGTAACAATATATTGCAGACATCACTCTAACTTCAACGTAGTGCGATAATATCGCTCCAAGTTGTACATAATATATGTGTCGGTAGTATTCAGACTGAACATGATATTTGTATGATAGTTTCAATAGTTCTTGTGTTACAGACATTGAAAACTAGCTTCTGCTCACGGTTTCATCTGCGTTCCTGTGGTACAAAAGAAGCCTATGTGTGATTCCAAATCACAATCTATCTCTGTTATCATTGCGAGGACCGCCCTGGGGACGCGGTGGAACACACTGTAGCGAAATGCCCTGCGTGGGCTAAACACCGCCGTGCCCTCAGAGATGTGATCGGCGATGGCGACCTCTCGCGTCCGGGCCTAGTGCAGGTCATGATGTGGAGCGAGGGGGACTGGGATGCTGTCTCCTCCTTTTGCGAAGCAGTCATGCTAGATAAGGAGGAGGCGGGGTGGCTGAGGCAGCGAAACGCTGCCTCCTCACAACCCTGCTGCTGCTGTCGCTGTCGCGAAGGACACTCCGGGGGTCGGGGATCGCGAGACGATCTCCGGCCATCGTAAGCGCGGGCCTGCGGACGGCGAGCATGGGTAGCTCACCGCCCGACCAGAACCAGACCCGAGCGTGCGGCGCGTAGCGTTTCGCGCGCACCTCAAAGAGCCATCAGACCACCATAGATTGGGCCCAGCTCCGGCTCGAAGTGCAGGAGTAGGAACGGGGTGGTTTTTAGTCAGTAAGAGTCTGACACTCCCTTCCGCCTCACCCAGGCGGGAGCAGACATTCGATGATTTTCCCCCCATAATTTTTTTTTATCTATGTTCCAAATTTCAATACGATATCATGTTTTGAGTAACATTGAATCACGAGTAACAAACATACACACAAACTTACAAATTATTTGATGTATAGTAGGGGGTCAAGCTAATTTCGACCATCGGTCCTACAGTTACAGCCTAAGGTCTACAGCGGGCAACCTAACATTCGACAAAGTTATCTTTGGGTTTGGCATAGTGACTGTGTCTAGGGATCGAGCCGCACAATTACGTTTTTTATTTAGCGTATATAGAGGTAAATATCTTCTAGGCATATAAATAAAAATGAATTACTTGTTTTGTTAGTGTAGCTAAAACTCGAGAATGACTGAACCGATTTGGCTACTTTTGGTCTCCAAATGTTCGTGGAAGTCCAGGGAAGGTGTTAAAGGTGATACATTTTTTACGCGGTACAAAGCTTGCCGGGTCAGTTTAATTTTTATAATCATTAATAAAATATTATTAAATTGTATTAGGAGACTATTTTTTACCCCAAGTGTGACGGTGCAAATTGACTCCAAATTTTCACTGGTTTAATCTCAAATCCTCTATGGTTTATAATACTACTGTTGTCAGTCATAGTTCCAGACTATTTTGTAATAACTGAAAAATTATCATAGACAGTACAATTCAGGTAAAGTTTCAGTACTATTCGTTAATGGAACTATATTTCGAATAACATAATAACTTGCTTAACTTTTAAAGAGTCAGAAACTGTGTCGTGACTTGTCCTTGTTGGACTTGTCCAACCATTACCTAATCTCCAAGGAACAAAGTGACAGTCATAATAAAATTGGAACTTTCGAGAAAAACAACGAAATTTTATAATAAACAAAAGAACGAACTTGCAAAAGAAATTACGAACTTGCTTAAATCACAAAGCTTTAGGAGAAACCACAAGAAAATTTATAACAAAACAAAGCCTTAACATAAACGGAAAAACAAAATCTTCTAAACACGCTGTTTGCAACGGTTTTGTTCATTTGAATTCCTTCCAAAAATATATATCGTATTTGCTCCATTTTTAAAACTCCTACAATTCTAAAACATAACATCACGCCTTTAATCCCCGAAGAGTTAGGCTGAGGAGAACATTACGGCTCTCAATGCCACTTACTGTAACACCCACTTTTCACTATTTATGTTATGAGTCCCATGTAATAAGGGATGAGGCTAACGATGCACGTCGACCCATAAGCAATTTATTCACTCGTACCTTGAAGACACCCAGATTATAACCCTTTAGGAAACACAGACTCTGGCAAAGAATTACACTCCTTAGTATTACGCGCAAGGAAGCCCGATGCGAAGGGCTTTGTATGTGTGGGTGGGACATTTACCATGAATAGGTGTCGCTACGCCGATTGTCTTGTGGTACGATGATGGAAAGGACTAGGGGGAATCAAGTTGTGCAATTCCCCCGCTTAAAAGACACCCTGTATTGCTAAAAATACATAACCTTACTAAATTGAAAGTCAAAAGTTTTAAACACAATCTCCACAATGCGCCCACGCTTATTAAGTTATTACTCAAAGTTGAACTAAACTGAACGAGACAATTTCATCTGAAGCATCTCAGATACTAACTTTTGATACACAACTTCTAAGTTTCGATCAAACTTCTGTCATTTGTTAACAATTATGTCTTGTGAAGTGTAAGGGGTGTTTCATATTAAATGATAGTCGCGCCATTTTGTTATGTAACATTATAATCGTCTTCTCGAAAGATCGCGATATATAAAGAAGGGTCAAATCAAAAGTACGTATAACCGACGAGCATGCATGAACTGACTGGTGACTGATGAAGCGAAAAAGGCATGCAATTGGCGTTCCATAATCCTTCCATCACCTTGGGAGGCAGGCGTGAGTATGTATGTATGTACGTACGACTGTTCTAGAAAGATCTGTTAAAAGTGTTGTTGGTTTTCCTAGAAATAGATATTATTCCCGTCCATATTTTCTATTACCGTATCGCAATGGTACGATAACATAAATCTGTCATTAACACTATTCTACTCGTAGGTGTTACAAGAACGTAGCCGTGGAAGGCCTAACAGGTTGCTGGGGCTCCGGCTCGAGGTGCAGGAGTAGGAACGGGGTGGTTTTTAGTCAGTAAGAATCGGACACTATCTTTCGCCTAACCCAAGTCGGGAGAAGTCATCGAATGATTTTCACCCCTCAAAATAAAGGTCTTAAAAAAGTCGATTAAGGGGCCACACATTTGACAGAGCTCAGACAGCTGGAGTTCTCTTAAACGGGAGACTGGAGATGTACGAACATGAACTGCAATCTTCAACTCTATTATTGCCAAGCGTAGAGGCTATTGAATACCCTCTTATGTATGTATGTACATTGGCTATAGCATATCAACCTACCTATTCCAATCTATCAAATTCATTGGATTTCGGACTTTAGGTGAAAAGATATAATAGAGAAATTTGGTTGAAAAGGATAGGTAGACTTGTAGGTTACCGTATTGGCTTCATTGTTCATCATTGGACAGTCGTTGACTGTTTATGTATGGTATCTTTTTCAACAAACATTGTTTAAATAGTATTAAAGTTAAAACCAAACAGTGTGAAGCAACCTTAAAACCAATTTGTTGTTCTACAAGGCCGGGTGATCGATCATGGCTTCCAAACTATTTACATTAAGGAAATAAGTGAGATTGTCGGGTCAATGACCGTCTTCCAAGGATACTACTAAACTTATAATAGGATATTTTGTAAGACATTAAATTAATCATGTCAGAAGTTTTTCATATGAATTTTGCTGGATATTTTGTATAAGGCTATATTGTTGATTGTAAGCATTAGGTACTCTTGTTATTTTACGAACGAAAGACCAAAGAAGTAGTTGAACATAATGATAAAAAAGCCATTTTTTTAAGGGGGGAAAATCATCGAATGCCTGCTACCGCCTGGGTCATGCGGGAGGGAGTGTCAGACTCTTCCTGACTAAAAATCACCCCGTTCCTTCTCCTGCACTTCGAGCCGGAGCCCCGGTAACCCGTTAGATTCTCCGCGACTCCGAATCGGCATCAGACCTATTGGGCCCCATCCGTGGTGGTCTAATGGCTCTTTGAGGGGCTCGCGGAACGAGACGTGCGCGAGTTTTGCAAAGAAAAAAAGCCATGCCTTTTAATCTCCAAAGAGGCCGATAGAGGTGGTCATAATTACACAATGTGACAATATTATGAAAAAAGCAGTGATCCTAATTATCATACAGTGACACAATTCTAGGTTTCGTTCCAAAATAGACAACTAAAAAGCCTTAATTATTATTTGTCTAATCTGAGAATCCCGTCTCATGTCAGCAGACGCACTTGCTTGTCCATCGATGCAGCCAGTCAAGTTAAAATAACATTCAATATCATAATAATATGCAGTTGAAATCTTCAACGGTTAAAGGGCTTGATATTTTTTATTTATTATGTGTCAATAAGGTAGATGCCTAATTTTTATTTTAACGTCCGTCTGGTAGATTATTTTAAATCATTAGACACGTATTTTTATTTTCTTACAGAAACGAACACTTTCGACGATATATTGATTTGAATCCGCGTGACGTCACTTCTATGCACATTTTATACGTAGAAATGACGTTTTAGCCCCCACTCCTAAACCTTGATTGGTTTTATCTAAGTATTGTTTTATTATACGACAAAATAAAAAATACGTGTCTAATAATTTTTCATTACCTAATTTACGGACTAAATACATTTTTAATTTTCATACCCTGTCATCATTCCAATTCTCAAACTCACCAGACAGAACTCTTCGCTTCACCCTCGACCGATACTACGAGACAGTTCTCAACTAAATGAATATTAAATGACCGTTCACTTCGCACCGTCAAACTTTGTACACACATCAAGTTAAACAAACCAGTCTGTCAAGGTCCCGCTTTATCTGATATTTCCCAAGATTCAAGGGTCAGTTTATACTGGCTTTGTATAGTTTACTGTGTATAAACTTAACATTAATATATCTTTTCCAACTAAAGTTGGTACTGGGTCGCAGGTGTGGATTGAAACAGTTTATTATTTTTATTAGGTACATGCGTCTGTGAGAGGCATGCTTCGGCACGAATTGGCCGGTTCACAGAAAAGTGGCGTGAAACAACGCTTGCGTTGTGTTTCGTCGTGTGAGTGAGGTTACCGAAGGCCCAATTACCACTCTTCCTTACCCAATTCCTGAATCGGCCACAATCCTTAAATTCCTAATCACCAAAAGGCCGGTAACGTACTTGTAACGCCCCTGGTGTTTCGATGTGATCCGTCTGCTCGTTTACCGACTTATCCCATAAAAAAATGTATCTCTACCCCTCCCTTCGTGGGTTAAATTAACATTATGTCATGTTTATAATACCATTAACAAAGTTACAAGCTAATGATGTTGTGTAAATAGATTTGGTGAACTAACAAGTTTGGTCCTAAAGGAATGATTGAACTTGCTCTGTACACAAATTGGTCCTTCGAGGCTTGTAATTCTGTAATTACAAATTAATAAGCTGAATTGATTACAGGACGTGAATTGATTCGTAAACGGTTCTGTTTAGGCAGTTATGTTTATGTTATTAAGCTAATAAAATATATTACTGTCGGGCAAAGGGACTCGGGTTTGATTACCGGGTCGGATAAACTATTACACGTTACGGTTTAAAAAAATCTCAGTAATAGCACGGAGCCTGGAATTGTGCCCGGTATATGGCAATAGGCTCACCTCCTATTACATCGGACTCATAACATAAATAGTGAAAAGTGGATGTTACATTTTACAGTGGTATTAAGTGCCGTAGATAATGTGCCCCTCTGCCTACCCTTTCGGGGATAAACGGCGTGATGTTATGTTATGTAAAATATATTATGGTTGTAATGTTCTAAGGGAATTGGTTGAGGAAAACTTATACAAAGTACATTTTGATTGTAATGACTTGTAAAAAGACCGATACCTAGTCTTCATGATTGGAATATAGCATTTAAAATCTCAAAACTAACGTTTCGCCCAAATGGCGTCTTCCTGCTACTGTGGTCAACCCATCAATCCTTTGCCCGACTCGGCAATTGGTTTCGAAACCCCTTTCCCGGCCAGTCGGCCAACAAGGCAGTCGAAACGTGAACTTAGCAAATACATTGTACGTCACAGAAATTAAACTTAAAACTTCTTATTCGTCAGTCACACATATTTTTTTATTTTAAGACTTTGACTGCCAATAAAAAACTGTTGAAGGTAAATCCTCCGCTAACACCGGTCACTGGTGTCCCCCATGGCGTTTCACGTGTTAAGCAACGACACACTTATAATAACAACTCACCTCCATCCAAAGTCTTGGTGGCATAAGTATAAACGGTAGAAGCTGAGCCAGCATCGTTTATCGCAGTCACTCTTAGCTGATACCAGTGCGCGGGAGCGAGAGATCCGACTGCGTATGACGTTGGTATGGAGCGTAGTGGTGGGGCCTGGTAGTGGCCCTCGATGTAACTCCAACCGAGGTTTAGGTCCATGGGCTAGAAACAAAAGGAGTTGTTCAAAATAGTTGATTTTCTCTAATATGAGTCTATAAATGAGTCTATAGTTGCATATATAACATCACGCCTTTTATCCCCGAAGGGGTAGGCAGAGGTGTACATTATGGCACTGTACAATGTAACACCCACTTTTCACTATTTATGTTATGAGTCCCATGTATTAAAGAGTGAGCATATTGCCATATACCGGGTACAATTCCAGACTCCGTGCTACTACTGAGAATTTTTTAAAACCCACTAATATTTTGCCCGACCCGGGAATCGAACCCGAGACCTCTTGTCTGGCAGTAGCACTTGCGACTACTCGGTTAACGAGGCAGTCAGGCAGGTCAGAGAGTCTATAATTACGTGCATCAAAATTTGGCTAGGAAGGTAATGTAGCACTCATTGTTTTGCCATCAAACATCATTGCATATGGTACTATTGAAAATCTGAAAAAATATCTCTTATATTTCGTTTGGATTTTGAGCTCGAATTACTTAACTTGAAACTTTATGCTCAACAATTGGCCTTTGTTATCTAATTCAACTAAATTGAGATATCAAACTCTTTTGCAACCGCAAACCCAATTGAAATCACTCTCTAAAAAAAGCCATAGGAGTGGGTATAACGGTCATTGAAACCGATGTTATTCTAAAGACTTAGGGCCTGTTTCACACTATCTGGATAGCCGTTGTCTACCAGATAAATTTGAATTAAGAACGCAATTTGTATAAACTATCCGTCACATAAGTTTATCAGGTACTTATATGGAGATAGTGAAACCAGCGCTTAGAATACCAACTTTTAAATAATGTTCTAATTTTAAAATGGCTTCCATAATTGTTCTACAAAATAAAACATAACACTATCATACTCACAGCTTTATTCTCAGCTCGTTGCCAAATGTTGGATCCCAGGAGTCTGTAGTCTACTTCCCACCGTGTGACGTCACAGCCACTGTCATCCCAACCACTGAGCTGAATGTAGATATGAGTGGCGTTGCTCCAGAGCCAGTCGGTTGATGGTGGGGATACTGGTGCTGTATGAAGAGAATGAGTAGTGTCGTAAAGAATACCACATATTATGTATAGTTATGGTTCGTTATAATGGAGAACACAGATTCCCATTTCATGTACTCTTGTTTTAGACTAGTTCCTACCACCAAGTGCGGGAGAGCCATGCTTCGGCACGAATGGGCCGGCTCGACTGGAGTGCTACCAAAGCCTCAAAAAACCGACGTGAAACAACGCCTGCGTTGTGTTTCGTCGTGTGAGTGAGGTTACCGAAGGCTCAATTACTCCTCTCCCCAATCCCTGAATCCGCAACAATCCTCAATTTACTAATCCCCAAAAGGCCGGTAACGCACTTATAACACCTCTGGTGTTTCGGGTGTCCATGGGTGGCGCCGATTGCATACCATCAGGTGATACGTCTGCTCGTTTAACGGTTTATTCCATGAAAACTATCATATGTAGAGGTATGTAGCTTGAGCTGGACATTTAATCGAGAATTTGGAAACTGTCTATCCAAGTTCGTAAGTCAGTCTTTTTATAAATCTAGCTGTTCATTTCAAACTGTTGATGTTCATGAAGAAGAGTAATCAAGACGCTTGATAGCTAATTGTTTCAAAGATGACGTCACGGTTGGTGCGATGGCTGGGGCAACCGGCTGCCGCGCAACGTGCAAAGAGCAACACTTATTGTGATCCATAGATTGTTGTTCCGGGTCTGGGTGTCATGTGTATGTGAACTTGTATGTTTGTTAACGCACCCAGAATAATCATCATAAAAAGAGAAAATCCTAGTGTGGGACAACATCTATTAAAGAGAAAAAATAAATAACTATCTTGAGACACACTAAATTAACTAAAAATCGCTGGTTACTTACGTGAAAATACTGAAATAAGAGGGGTTCTGTTCTGTTTTTAGATAATTAAGAAAAAAAAATAATAATAGGTATCATACACAATGTCAGTAACTATCTTAAATAGTCACCATTGCCAACTAGCCGTCAAATAAAATCAACAACTCCTTCGATACATTTACTAAAGACCAGATGATTAATCCGCAATCCATTTCCAATCTAGAAAATCAAAATAAACAAAAGAGTAACAATATAACAATCTTCATTTACCAAGAACTGAGTCACGTACAAACATCGATGTTGATTTAAGCCTAGGATACAATAGGGGACTAATGTTCTGCGAGACGAGTCGCCAGCAACGATGGGTGAAGTTAATGCGACTTCCCGGACTTTGGTCGACATGTTTAGTAACATCAACGTTGGACAACATCAGTGGACATAAAATGCTATGTATAGTGCAAGTGTGGGAGAGCCATGCTTCGGCACGAATGGGCCGGCTCGAACGTAGTGATCCCACGGCCTCACAGAAGACCAACGTGAAACAACGCTTGCGTTGCGTTTCGTTGTGTGAGTGAGGTTATCGGAAGACCAATTCTCGAATTCCTAATCCCAAACGGACGGTAACGCACTTATAACGCCTCTGGTGTTCCAGGTGTCCATGGGCGACGCCGATTGCTTACCATCAGATGATCCGTCTACTCGTTTACTGGCTTATTCCATAAAAAAATGTATGCCAGGCTTCGCTTGACATTCGTCCCTTAATGTATCCTTGGCCTTAAATTCCCATTCAAACGGATTATGGCCTAATTTCCCCGACGAAGCGATTAGCACGTAGGGACCATGTAACGAGACCACTATTTATCTGTACTAATATAATAAAGTAGAAGGGTATGTTTGATAGTAGTAATGAGCGATAAGGAATGAAACTTTTGGGTATGTGTATTAGAGTCTGGGATAAATATGACTGCACGGTTGGTACTAGCAACTAGCTGCCTTGCGACGTGTCGCGGGTTCCATTCTCGCACGAAACAACTCATTGTGACATAATATCACGCCTTTTATCTCCCAAGGGGTAGGCAGAGCTGCACATTATGCCACTGTATATATCGTAACACCGTTATGAGTCCCATATAATAGGGGTGAGCCTATTGCCATAATTTTTCAAACACCCAGAAATACTTTACCCGACCCGGGAACTGAACCCGAGACCCATTGCCCGGCAGTCACACTTGCAACTACTCGGCCAACGAGGCAACTCTTTGTGTGATCCACAGATTGTTGTTCCGAGTCTGGGTGTCATGTGTATGTGAACTTGTATGTTTATAAATGCACCCACGACACAGGAGAAAATCCTAGTGTGGGGGCAGTCGGCAGTCTTTTTTTTAATAATCTTTTGTTTGTCCAATGTTTTTAATAACGTTGCTTCTCTTTTTCATTTTGGAATACATAGCTATAATGTTTGAAAGTTCAATATGAGTCAGAATACGCGTCAAATCACTGGTTCAACACGTTATGCAACAACTGATTACTCAGTCCTGCGTTATCCCCTGCTATCTTCAAGTATTACAATACTCTCGTTTCAAAAGTACCAAATTATGGTATAATTGAAATAAATGCTATCTATGACTTTGAATCTCGTTGTCCTGCCTGCCTCGTTGGCCAAGTGGTCGCAAGTGCGACTGCCGGGCAAGGGGTCTCGGGTTCGATTCAAGGGTCGGGCAAACTATTACTTTTTTAAAAATCTCAGTAGCAGCACGGAGTCTGGAAATGTGCCCGGTATATGGCAATAGGCTTACCCCCTATTACATGGGACTCATAACATAAATAGTGAAAAGTGGGTGTTACATTGTGCAGTGGCATTAAATGTTGAAATGTGTACCTCTGCCTATCCCTTCGGGGGTAAAAAAGCGTGATGTTATGTTATGTTATATTATGTTACTTTGAATCTGAAAGTTGCACTATTCCATGGAACTAAACCTTCCCTCAATCAAAGAACGTCAAAAAGTCACTCAGCTCGGAAGTCTCAATTTTACTATTGGCAAATTTCTTCATCGAAGACCAAAACTAATTTTGAGTTATTATTCCAAGGCAAAACTCTTCATAAACATTTTAATATTGAATATCCAAAGCACCTAATTTGGATTCGGCACTAAATCTTCGGTTACTATTTCCTATCCTTCTGATAGCATCTTGAACCTTAGCAACTAAACATAAGACTCACCTCCACCCAAAGTCGTGACATCAATATGAGCAGGTGCAGAAGTCCCGACACTGTCAGTAGCAGTTACTCTTATAGAATATTTCGTTCCACACTTTAGGCCCGCTAGTGTATGAGTCTGTACTCCAGGTAGACGATTCTCTCTGGACACTGGCCATGCTTCTTGCCAGAGACCGTCATTTTCTCTCCATGTGAGGTTGTAACCTAGGAAAAAAGTATTTTGTATTCATCAACAGCCTATATACCCACTGTTGAGATAAGCCTCTTCTCACACGGAGAAGGTTTGAGCATTAATCACCATGCTTGCTGAATACGGGTTGGCGATTACAAACTCCTAACGATGTTTTCCTTCACCCTTTGTCAGTGGTGTCTAGATAATCTTAGAAAGTACATATTTCTCGGAAAAGTCACATTGGTGTTTGCCGTTGGTAAGTTTTGAACCCGCACCCTGATGCATAAGAGGTGGGCGTCTTAAACGTCCTAGCCACGGCGACTATTGTATTAATATGAACAAAATATCATTTGGTTTCATCAATTTTGGAATACACTTAAAAAAAGCAAAGGTTATTAAAATAGTTAAATTTAACTAGGGGTAACACTAAAAACAAACTCCATTCTATTGCTAACAACAATGATATCAAACTTTTATATTAAACAAGAATCTGATAAACACGACTGTTCATGTCTAAAATTCACATCATCATCACCCAAAACAAGACCTTATACTAATAACAATAAAGTACAAATAAACTTACTAATTCCAAATCCCATAGAATCGTTGCCATATGATCTGATTTCATCCCATTCCACCATAATATAGTCTTTATAAGGCGTAGCTCTCAACGTGGGTGGGTCAGGTAAGGGCAACACTTTAACCGTGAACACCACTGAATCAGAACCGTACAGGTTTTTGGCTAAGCACGTGTAATTCCCGCTTAAGGATTGGTCGATGCCTAAAAGAAAAAAAAGGAATGTTATAGAGAACATTTTCGAAAGAATTATCATCACCGAATTTGATAAATGGTTACAACCGGTTTTATGTAAATCGCCTTGATTATTGTCAAAATTGGACGAATCCGTAATAAATAAATAAATAAAATAAAAATAAAAATCATTTATTTCGGACATCTAAGAGATCCATAAAATTAATTAATACCATACCATCGCAGTTATACAAATTATCGCAGTAATACGTATTATTTTGACTGCCTCGTTGGCCGAGTGGTCGCAAGTGCGACTGCCGAGCAAGGGGTCTCGGGTTCGATTCCAGGGTCGGGCAAAGTATTACTGGGTTTTAAAAAAAAACTCAGTAGTAGCACGGAGTCTGGAATTGTGCCCCCTATTACATGGGACTCGTAACATAAATAGTGAAAAGTGGGTGTTACATTGTACAGTGGCATAATGTGCACCTCTGCCTACCCCTTCGGGATAAAAGGCGTGATGTTATGTTATGTTACGTATTATTTCAACACGAATTTCAATAACTGCAGAGAATCGGACTCAGAACTTTTAGAAACCAAAATCAAGTGTCACAATAAGTAATTTTAATTATCTTAATAATCAACAATCAATAACAATGTAACCCAAACTCTAAAAGTATATTTCCAAGAAACGAGATCAATTTTCTTTTATTTTTTATTTAACAATCTCAATTCTTTACTTTTTCTTATTCTATTTATGGTGCCACTTCATTCCTGAAGGTTGGCCGTCAACTTTTTGATTTGGTCCTTGTCGAAAAGTTGTTCCATAGAGCTGATACCAGTCTACTCCCGAAAATTGCGCAGCCACGACTTTTTCCTCCGCCCAACGCTTCTCTTCCCTTCCACCTTACCCATCATTATAAGATGAACCAGCATATATTTGTCATATTCTTTACTTAGCCCACTCCAAACAACTTTTACAAACCAAAAAATAAATCAAGATGTCCACTTACTCTTGATCAGCAAACTGTCATCTCTATTCCTTGTGAACCGTGGGTGATGTGTGATGATATTCTGATTGTGATACCAAACGGTCCTTGGAGGCGGAGAGCCGACACTCCGGCATTCTAGTGGCAAGGAGTTCCTTACTGCTACTGTGATCTCACCGCCGAGAGACGCGACTCCTGCTACCACTAGATCAAACAAAAAATGCAGTTAATATTTAGAGAATAAGACAAGCTGCGAAGTAAAAAATCTTTTTTTAGACTATAGTGTAGAATTGATTGCTAATACTAATACATGATTTAAATCTGACTTCAGAATCCTACACAATGTTTATTTAATTTGTTCCTATGGACTTTTCGATTAAGTCCGAAAACCATATACTATTACGAAATCAACATTGTTCTAAAGTATTGCAATATATATAACATTGTCTTGTTAACCTCAGAATGGTACCGATATTGCAATCAGTTAATTACTTCACTAGTTATTTAGCCACTGATGTTTTTTAAATAACGATTAAGAATATTGATTTTAGGGTGACGTTGCGCTATACAAAACTGTGATGTACCTACTATGCTTCAATTTAATATCGAAACCAAATAATATTATCTGGTCCTTTGGTACGGAAGCTCGAATCCCAAAACCTCAACACATCACACAAAAACATATCCAAAGCATATTTTTCCATTCAAACGACATCATTACATCCAGACAGTCACCTTTTCATTGATTGAACCTTCACACTGAATGTCGCCTCACATCAAGCTACGCATAACCAGTATAAACTGACTGTTGAATGTACGGAAGGATCATATAAAGCTGGACCTTGATAATTTTTGTTTAGCTAGATGTGTAGTGTGGTAGTATGTTGACAAACAATCGTATGATGGGTCGGAACAACTACTTGTTGGGTATACAAATATTTGTCAAAGTGAGTATAAGAATATGGTATGGAATGCGCTCTCGATTTTCTTTTGTTTTTATAGTAATGTACATAATAATATGTTCGTGGTGCTATGGAGCGCGTTGGATTAGTTCTGGTGGTATGGATAGGTTGTTAATACACATAATATGAAAAAAGATCAAGTTGTAAGACACTCTTTACCTTTATTGTAGTTAGTCTATGACATAGACTACATTGTAAAAAAAGGTTAGACACATTCAAACCAACATTTCACTCGTCTACCTAAGATGCTGAGACTGCCTCGTTGTCCAAGTGGTCACAAGTGTAACTGCCGGGAAGGGGGTTCAATTCCCGGGTCGGGCCAAGTACTACTGGGTTTTTATTAAAACATTCTCAGTAGAAGCACGGAGTGAATAGGCTCAGCCCCTATTATATGGGACTTATGACATAAATAGTGAAAAGTGGGTGTTACATTGTATAGTGGCGTTGTGTAAGTGTCGTAATATGTGCACCTCTGCCTACCTCTTCGGCGATAAAAGGCGTAATATGTTAATGTAAACCTAAGATCCTGAATTTGCTAAATAAAGCAAACATCGAGAAGTTCATAAAATACTTTTTTTTCCTGTATAAAATGTCAATACACAGCTGTATTTTTAGCTTTCTACATATAGGGAGATTTCATTCCTAAATACAATAAAGAAACGATCAATACTTAACCACATCCACCACAAATGAGCTCCAATTTCCAAATCAACGTATTCGTACCAAAAGACCAAATTACACTTACCTCTTTGCGAAGGAGTATTGGTAACCCTTCGGCTCTCTGGTCCTTCTCCCACTGCAGTACTAGCAGTCACCCAAACATCATACTGACGTCCTTCCATAAGGCCTTTTAGTTCCAAAGTCTGGGACTTCTCATATGCTTCTATTATGGTCTGAACATCCACTCTAATGGCTTGTGGACCGTCGTTGCTGGTTGGCGGAAAATCTTGATATTAGTTAAGATTTTGCATTGTGAGAAGTAAGTTTGTTTCATTATAATGTTCTTGTGAATTAGGTTGATAGCAAAGTCAATGACATGATTTTGTTTCTTTATTTTTGTGGATCAAAAACACATTTGTAATCAGTTATTTTGTAAAGGAAAACAGAATTAATTTTATAAAGAAGAATTTTATAAGTGTGGGAGAACCATGCTTCGGCACGAATGGGCCGGCTTGACCAGAGTGATACCACGGCCTCACGGAAAATCGACGTGAAACAACACCTGCGTTGTATTTCGTCGTGTGAGTAAGGCCCAATCTCCGCTATCCCCGAATCCGCAACAATCCTTAAATTCCTAATCACCAAAAGGCCGGTAACGCATTTGTAACGCCTCTGGTGTTCCGGGTGTCTATGGCCGATTGCTTCCCATCAGGTGATACGTCTGCTCGTTTACCGGTTGATCCCATTTAAAAAAAGAAGCCGGTAGAAGAAAAACAATGAGAAGAGAATAACAGACGTGGATGTCCGATAGCTTTCACATGTTGTATGTATTTCTGCATTAAATATCTAGTTTCTCATGTAGTCCAAAAAATCTAAGCTACTCTAATAATAAAGAGATAGGGATAGATAGTGGCCGAACGTCGTACCATCAAATACAGGGTGTAAACACATCGCTCCCGAAACGCTGACAAAAAGAAATTGTTTTCAATACTTTAATTGTTTTTGTTTCCGTGTTATTCATGCACCATCAGACATAAACAATTGTTTACAACTATTATCTGATGATATTAAAATATCATTTAACTCGTTACTTTTATGAAAATAATTCTTGTTTTTTACCATCACCTGTCGGCGTTGTTCGGGAGCCTTATATTTACACGCTATTTAAAAAAGTCGTACCTAGCAGTAGGCTTGCAGTATACAGTATAATGTAGCAGTCTCCCATTGGGTTGTCTAGGCCGCTTCCAACTGACCAATAGTGTGGTCGATGATTGCGCTAAGAGTTTGATCTCCGCTGGAGCTTCGGGCACTAAAATAAGGATCGATTTAATGGAAAAGGGATTTTAAAATGATTTTGGACAGAGTTCAAATTGCTTTGGAAGGAATTTTTCAGGGTATCCACGTAATGTATATTTTTGTTAATTAGTTATATTACTATTCTCATGTCATTCTATGTATAGGGTGACGTAAAATTATCTCATGAGACCATAATATTTTTTTTAGTTCAGGTACCAAATACTTCTTGTTATTAGAAGCTGTATTCCGCGACACGCAACGTAGCTACTGTAGCAGCTGGCTGCTCATGAATTGATGAGGAGGTTGAGGAGTTCTCTCGACTGTCTGTCGACTCCATCATCAGGTCGACTCCAGACCTTTATCAAATTGTAGAGTTTAAAAATCCTAATTGAAAAACATAATAGACGTATTACCCGCCCCTACAATTTTCGAAAGTTCTCTCGGTTTCCCTAGGATCCCATCATCAGATCCTGACCTCATAGAAATGGGAACATCTCGGGAGTATACCTTTTCAAACAAAACAAGAATTTTGGAAATCGGTTCACAAATGACGGAGTACTGCGCGAACAAACAAAAAAAAAAACAATCAGCCGAACATAGTACCTCCTCCTTTTTTGAAGTCGGTAAATATACTTTTTGAACTTTAAAATATAGCTCACACTTTTATAATACACGTCAGTTAAATAAAAAAAACACATTATGAAACTCTACATAGAGTCAAGAAAACTTACCATCTTGCAACGTAGAGCAGATAATTGGAAAGGAGAAAGGCCCAAGTCCATAGTTAGAGAACCCAGCCACTTTGACCGTATAGTTAGTGAATTTGTAGAGTCCCTGCAGCCGAAGTTCCGTCACAAGCGATGTAGAGTTCATCCATTGTCGACCTGTTGGATTTGCATAATGATAGAGACAGTATGGCTGACTAGTGATTGCTTTGTGTAGAATGTAGAGTTTGGTAGAGACCTTGTTTTTGTTTGTGGTCAACGGAGTGGAAGTAATCATAATATGTTTTGTTGGTATTGGTAGAGTCGGTATCGTGTGGCTCTACATTTGAATTTTGGTTGGTTTCAGTGTTTATGTATGGAGATAGAGACGCGGGGTTTATTTGTGAACAGGTTTTTAAATATGGCTCCCTTTAATTTAAGCACCCACAATGCAATAATCATAATTTTTGAAGTTAGTATGTAGTAACTGTAGCATAAATGATGAGTAGGTAAACTTAACATTAAGAGACACCCTTGGTATGTGTCGTAATAGGCGTTGCACCGTGGGGGCTCCGAGACACGTCTCTTTTAGAGGACCCGGTGTCTCCATACTGGTGTTTAGGATGACCACCGGGGTGGTTTTATTGAGGTAAATATCCCACATTAACTAGTTTTTTATCCCCAATAAAGCTAAGCGCCTTTTGAAGGTTTCCCCCCGTCATCAAAAAAGGTAAACTTACTTTTTTTTAAAAAAAAGCTTTACCCACATTAGGATTTTCTCCTCTGTCGTGGGTGCGTTTACAAACATACAAGTTCACATACACATGACGCCCAGACCCGGAACAATAATTTGTGGATCACACTAAGTGTTGTTCTGTGCGGAAATCGAACCCGCGGCACGCTGCACGGCAGCCGGTTGACCAGCCACCGCACCAATCGTGCAGTCAAACATTACATTATGACTAAGAGTTTTGACAATATTTTTTGTAATGGAACCATCAAATAGACTCTGTCTGACCACATAAAACTAATGATGCTGAAACTTGACTTCGATTCTTTTGACCAATAAAAAATAAATTCAACCAATGAAACCCACCCTGCGCCGCGTATAACACCGTGTAGCCAATCAGCGCGCCTGCTTGCTTGTGGGGCGGTATCGGCTGCCAACTCACGCGCAGAGCTGTCGACGTCACTCCTCCGCATTCTACTGACGATGGGCCTTCTTCTGGAGCTGTGATAAAAAAATTACAATGAATAAAATGATTAACAATTATCTAATTAGAAAACAATTCACGTTTTGCTTTTTTATTAATCTTCGTATTTAGAAATCGGAACTGCTTATTGCCAACACTGTAAAACCCGGAGAATTGTTGTCAACAGTATGTACAAGGATCGAACTTGAGCGTTATCTCCAATAAGTAGGTTTAATCTCTGGCACGTTTTTTTAATTGTGTCAAAAATAGTTAATTAGGATGCTTCCTCTTGAAACCGATATCAATGTCAAAGCAATTTGAATCCAATAGAATCTCAATAATTATTCAATGTCAAAACTATACAACCCTCATCGCAGCTGTTAAAATGGCATTCAGAGTACCGAATATAAATTCAAATACCATTAAGTTCATTAATTATCCACCCAAGACAGAAGTAATGGGCGCTAGTGTTGCACTCAAGAGTACGATATTTCACAATAACAATGTCGATCGATCGGGATTGGATTCAAGAGTAAGCACACTGGTCGCGCCACCAGATTGGTCGCGTAATCAAGCGGACACCAAGTGAGATAACTCTGTATAGAGCTGTATACATTTTGTTGGTGGCGGCAACTGGTTGCGCGGCCATGGTATCCCGGTGACATATAGCCCTTAGCTGTTTTTATGATATGGGTCTATGATAATACACCCCGCTTAAGATGCCGCACTTTAAGACGCTCGCTTCTTATGCATAAGGGTGCGGATTCGAAACCTATCAACGGCAAGTACAAATGTGACTTTTTCCGAGTTATAATATACTTTCTATGATTATCTAGACACCACTGACAAACGGTGAAAGAAAACTTCGTGAGGAAACATTACATAACATCACGAATTTTATCCCCCCCGAAAGGGTTTTTTTTAAGGGGGGAAAATCATCGAATGTCTGCTCCCGCCTTAGTGTCAGACTCTTAGTGACTAAAATCCACCCCGTTCCATCTCCTGCACGTCGAGCCGGAGCCCCGGTTACCCGTTAAGTTCTCCGCGACTCCGACCCCCGAGAGGCAGCAGAGGTGTACAGTACTGCAGTTATTGTCACTGTACAATGTACCATATAATCGTGAGGAAACCTGTGCTTATAATTTCTTATTATAAGTTTGAAATCGTCAACCGGCATTGAGCAAGCGTGTTGATTAATGCTCAAACCTTCTCCGTGTGAGAGGCCTTTGGTCAGCAGTGGCCACTTATATGCTGTTGATGATGATGAATACACCCCCTTTAGACCTTCTTAACACGAAATTCATAATATACCTAACGAAGACATCAGTTCTATTTAACTACTACCTACATAACTTAACTTATACGTAGAAAACAAACGAAAACCAGACGTCGAACATCTTGGATTCAGTTCAAAACTCATACATATGTAGCAAAAGTCAAAAGCTAAACAAAACAGAACAGAATGATAATTATTATAGTAAAGTTCATCTTAATAGCCAAGTTTGAGTTGAAACTGTAAGTAAATTCAAGCATTCCAAGCAAAATGTATGGTACTGTGAAGTTTTGTGTAATAAAAACAATTACTTCGAAGTTATTTGGGTAAGGAGTGTTTGTTATTAACGTTATTTGGTTTGTTAATTTTATGTCGGTTTGTTTAAAGAAAAATAATTCTTATTTCGGTTGTAATAATGTCTCTTATTCGCGGAAATGACAACAAAAGTAATTCTTTTATTAAACGTTTTTAATGCTCTCTATTGGGCCTCCGGTAACCTCACACATACAACGAAACACAACGCAAGCTTCACGTCGGTTTCCTGTGAGGCCGTGGTGTAACTGCGATCGAATTGGTTGTGGATTACTATGGGCCCATGGCATGGTTGTAAATTAGTCGAGAACCCTCATCGAGCAGTTACAACATAAACTAATTAAGATTTTGTCCTTACATAATCCTCTTCCTCTCATATTATAGCAACGAAAACAAAACGAATAAACGTCTTATAATAACTACCAAAAGGCATACTTTTAAACAACTTGCCTTTAACCACTGACATGAAAGAAGAAAGAAAGAAAAAACATTTATTTAGCACCAAGCACGATGCAGCATAAATAAAATATAAAAAGACAATCAAGGTACGACAGTGGAAGTAATAAACATATAAGAGTGAAAAATTTAAACAGAAGAATTAGAAAAGACATGCCTATGCTAAAAGAGTGACTCTTTCCACTCGGTATAAAACAGGCATAAAAGTCACCCAGCACTGATTTTCAGTGGACATATTATGTAATGTAAAATTAAAGTCGAAATTAGTTGACATTTTACAACCTAACTTCAAAGTTGAAGGGACAAAAGTATGAAAAGGATCGTAGGAAGAAAACTGTTTTCAACTTTTCCCCTTAAGAAAAAGGCGAAGTTTTGATAAAACGAGTGAAAGAAAAGAAAAATTCAAAGTGTTACGGGTAAAGTTTGCTTGCTAACAGCTACGTTTGACATTATGTGATGTTGTTTTCTTCTAGATTGTTCTAATGCAGAACGATTTTTTTTATGAACTGTTATAATGGAATTCATAAATGTTTTATTCTTTATAAATTACTATGTTTTCGGCTTACTCACGTAATAGTTTGACGAGGAACTCTACTAAGGTAAACGCAGGTATTAACGACCCCGCTAAGGCAATTTTAAAATCAACCATATTTTTTGGCATACTGGTTCCTCTAAAGATTAATAGTTTTATTTTATAAGCTAGTGTTATGTATAAAAAATGTATTTACTGAATCAAATACACTTAAATAAAGGATTATCTTGTAAAAAATAATTTACAATGTGACTTAGTCGGTTGTTGCAATTACCGACCCATAAAAACGGCTGTGAAGCTATTAACGATTTTTATGCAGCTATTTCCGATCGTGTATGAGAGGAGGCCTTTTTCCAGCAATGGAATGTATATGAGCTAATGATGATGATGATTACTGATATTAATAAAATAAAACAAAATAAAAATGCAAATACTTATTCGTATTTTTTATTATCGTTATTTTTAATAAAACAAATTGAACTAAATAATTATAAACTTTTAAATTAATCAACATAATACTATTAATACACATTTAAATTTTAATCAGGATTTTAAATTCTAGGATAATTCGTTATGCTATTGAGATCGTTATCATTTTTTGAAAACTCTACTATTAATCACAGTCATTGTTTCACCTCTTTTTTTAGAAATAAATTGCAAATAATTAGTTACATATAAGATTTGGTGGAGCTTACAAACAAAACATCAAAGTCACTTAAAAAATACATTCATCATCAGACTCACTGCTATATAAGACTCGACGTTTAACTGTCTCTCTTGCAGAGTCTGACTCTACCTCTAATAGACGTATGGTAGTTTTTGTTTCAAAAGAATCTCTATCATTAACTAAACTACTATTAGAATGTTCATGTCCTTTTTTATTAGATCCATTTTCTAACTCACTGTTACAAAGCACGTGACGCTTTGCTGCTTCCTTTAGAAGTAAATTAAAATCGGATTCGCTATCTGATTGATATTTACTAGGTCCTGCTACAGGAGAATCTTCTTTGTTAACCGCATTCACTTTTTTAATTGGTTTTTTCTTCTTTAAGGTCGTTGTTTTCTTCAATAATTCTTTTTGTTCCCTTTTTTCCAAGATTTCTTGTTTTCTTTTTATTTTTTTATTTTCTTTGTCTTCTTTTTCTTTTATAATTCTCCTTTGATATTCCATAAAGTCATCAGATATGGCTACTGTCGGCGTGAGTTTTTTATTTAAAGTCTTCTTTTTATTGTAATTAATATTATTCTTCGGAAAATAAAGAGAATTTTTAAAAGGTGTCGTATAATTCTTAAATGGTGTGGGAATAGCAGAGCTACCACTTGTTTCTGGAGCGGCCTCTTTGGTTGCATTTTTGGGTGATGGTGTATACTTCTGAAGTGTTTGTAGTGGCTCCGCGGTTATTTCAATTAAAGTATTATTTTCTGGTGCAAGAATCGAAGTGGACAAGGGTGTTAACTCGTTGGTAGATGGTAGAAGTATATAATCTTGTTGAGGTGTAGATGTCTGCGGAAACTGGTTGAACTCATCTGGTACAGTTAATAAGTTTACAGTAGGCGACAAAGGTAGAGGTTTTTCAATAAACAAGGATAAGTCGGATGCCTCTTCTTCCAATACTTCTGAACCTTGCACTATTGGCAGTATTAGATCACTCTCAGGAACTATATCAAAATTTAGAATAGCCTCAGATATATCTTGTGTTTCATTCACAAAATTGTTATTTAGTGTTGATTCCCCTAACTGCAGAATACTTCCACTCTCTTGATTTATGGCGTTTTCGGGGGTAATTTTCTTCCAATATTCGAATAACTTTTTATAAGTTGGATCTCCCATCCATTGGCCTCCCGAATCTTTGAAAGTTTGTAAGGTTATAGGTGACAATCTAGCCTCAAAATCTTGTTTAAATTTTTCTTCATATTCAGATGTGGTTATATGATTAACGTCTACAGTATGTTTTAAATTTGGCAACAGTTTACTGTAGTTTATTTTAGATGGATCAAATGGATATAATCCACAACATCGAAATCCGCTCTGTATGGTTTCAGGCTTAAGGCATTGGTCAAAGCATTTTTTTACTGCCGGAGCAAAATCAGTGCGTTTAAGCTTGGCATAGTTATTTTGAATTCTGAATTCATGCACAACAGTCCTCCATGTTCCTTTGACTGGTCTGAAAACAGCAACGTCGAGCGGCTGTAGTATATGTGTGGAGTTGGGAAGTAAAGCTACCAGGATGATTGCTTTTTCTTTACAGAATGTTGATAGTGGAAGTGATATGTGAGATGTGTGACCATCCAAAAACAAAACTACTGGAAATGGTATTTCATTTGTTACAAGCCACGGATAGAAGCAGTTGGTAACATATTCATAAAATGCTTCTGTGTTCATCCAACCCGATTCCGTATTACCAAGTCCCCATCCACGAGGTAATGTAGGCACAAGATTTTTTGGCAAACGTTTATACGGAAAAAGTATCATTGGAGGTACTTGATTTCCGTCAGCTGAAACGTTCACAAGCACAGTCAAGCACTCTTTTTCGTCATTAGCAACACGATTATAGACTCGTTTGCTACCTCTGCTGACCAAAACTTCTTTTTCTTTTGGGCATAAAAAGAAAGCAGTTTCGTCACAGTTAAACACTCGTCTAGGATCTTCTAAAACATGATGCAGATTATTTGTCATAAAATAATTGTTCACTCTGTCGAACCATGCACGTATAGTTGCTTCTGTGACTTGATTTCGGCTTGAAGGAAGATTTTGTGCAACACGTTTAGATACTGTTGGATGTCTCTTTATAAAATTCTCAAACCAATATCTGCCAGGCACACCATTTTTAAAAGGGTTTGGACGATTTAAGTTTTGAACTAGCTTAGCCACTGCTTCTAATAATTGTTCTTTTGTAACTGGAAATCCCATCTTGCCAAGGTAGTGAATCCAGTCTACAATCTGTTTTTCTTCACTTAAATTAAGAACCGGCTGAACTCCGCAAATTTCATTCTTATATTTCCCGTCCCGTTTGTCTCGTAATGTAGTTTTGGGAATATTAAACCTTTTTGAAGCCTCATATACACTTGTACCGTCATTAATTGATTTAATTGCTTCGGCGAGTTGTGTTTCACTGTATACTTTTCGCCGCTTTTGTGGCTCCATACTTCTGGAAATAAATATAATTGTATGTTTTATGTTGCTTTAGCTAAGAAGTAGCATTTATTAATAGGTACCTATTAAATAATCTATATACGAACGGTAATAGCTTCTTATAGTTGCTATTGACGACCCTCAAGGGTCGTTAATAAAGTATACAAGTATAAACATTAATTGTATTACCGACTCATAAAAAAATGGTTATTTTAATTCAATTGACCTTTGGACTAGAAAATAGATTATAATTTATTAATGTCACAAAAAATATTGACAAATGCACACTGTTTTAAACACAAAAACAATGATTTATTACTGTAACTATTCAATATCGATCCCGAAAAATATCATAACTTTGGTTAAATTGACAACGCTAAAAGGTAAAATCTAGACAAAAAGGTTTAGTCGCTAATAGATTTTTATAAAGACTAATAACTTAGATTTAAACTGGTCTATAAAAATACTTGTGTCAGTGTGATATTATAACATAAAAGAAAAATAAAACGAAAAGTTACGTTGCTGCCATTGCCGACTTATGGGTCGTTGATAGCTGCCACGATTAAAACTGATGAAGCTAACACCGTCCCATTTTAATTTAAAGTTTTATCGTTTCAAATTACTTTTTATTAATAAAATGTCGTGATAAATCAAGAGTTGACACTTAAATGAATACACATATTATTACAAGATAAACTATAGACGTCATTTGTATGTATAAACGTCTTAAATAGAAAAGTCACGTACTTACTTGAAGGAACAAGGAAACAGTATGACACGGCCTGCGTCCTCGCTGCCCCGCAGTAACTGACGTATTTTATCTCTTTTTTGCAAAGCTACTCACACTAACGTAAAAGTATACGATACTCAACGAATAAACGCGAGTGTAACTTTGCCTACTTATAGCTAGAATAGTTCTGGAAACGTAAAAATTTCGAATTACTTTTATAGGTCGGTAATACCTACAGATTTTCGATGGGTCGTTGATAGCTGCGTTTACCTTAGTTTTTGATGAGCAGCATTTCGCGACCCGCGACGCGGTGACTGTCGCGCTGCTACTCTAATATGAGCCTCTAGCATGGCTTGTAACTAGTTGAGTTCCTCGTCAATTTATTACGTGAGTAATCCGAAAACTCTTCGAGTAATCTTGCTATTTTGAATCTTTATAAGATTAATTACTGTCAATCTTTGACTGCACTTTGGAAAATTGTTGAAAGACCACCCTCCGTCGTTTTATGTTCTAAATATAGTGTTAATCATGTTTGAAATATGATTTATTAAATGGAGATCCAATTGTTCTTAATTTATATTGATCAGGAAACCAACTAGCAGACTTATCATGTGATAGAAAGCTATTAACAGATACTATGGATACAACACCAGTGGTATTACAAGTGCGTGGCAAGGGATTACATATTTGACTGCATGTTTGGTGCGGCGGCTGGTCAACCGCCTGTCGTGCAGCGTGCCGTGGGTTCGATTCACGCACGGAACAACACTTTGTGTGATCCACAAATTGTTGTTTCGGGTCTGGGTGTCATGTGTATGAGAATTTGTATGTTTGTAAACGCACCCACGACACAGGCGAAAATCCTAGTGTGGAACGTTTAAAAAAACACATTTTAACATAGCAACGTAACCGTCTTATAAATTATATACAAGAACAAAAGCCTTTAAAAAGGTAAGGAGAGTAATTATTAAAACGGTTAAAGTAGGCCAGAATTATAAGGAACACGATAAAGGTTTACGACGGGAACTTTGAGAACAGTTGAACCAATTTACATAGTCAATGTAAGATAAAATATTATGAACAAGAAAGATTTTAATTGTTTGTTTGTATAAGATATTTTTTTTAATGGGATAAGCCCGCTACAGCCTTCCAAAACCGCTGCAACTCCTGTAAGCCTCCTTTCTCCTATATTGATATGTACTATTATTAAGGTTTCCTAATTGTAGATATCTAATTTTTATATTAATGTCCGTCTGGTAAATTGTTTTTAGTCATTAGGCACGCATTTTTTATTTTCTTACAGAAACGATAACTTTCGACGATATATTGGTTTGAAATGTCGCGTGACGTCACTTCTATGTACATTTTATACGTAGAAATGACGTGTTCCGGTGTTTTCATGGTTGTATCTACTGTAGTCCCTGGCTTACAGGAGTTGCAGTGGTTCTGGGAGGTTGTATAAGAAATGCTTCGAAAGTACTGGTTCGATTTGGAAAATTCTTTCAATGGAAAGCTAATTTTATAGGGAGTGACATACTTACGCTATTTCGAATTCGATATTCTTACACGGGTTCACTGCTGGACGTTGGTGTATCTTGGATGAATGGGGTTTCTTGCTCATTCTTCTCCATTCGAAACTACACTTTGGAACGAACGCCTAGCTTCACTAACAGTCAGACGGACGGATAATTCCATTGTTGACGTTTCAAAATTGCCTAATTACGGATTAATTGAAATAAATGCTTTGACTTTGGACTGTGATCCATATTCACAAAATATGGGCTTTTTTGAGGGGCGAAAATCATCCAATGACTTCTCACGCTTTGGGTTCGAGGGAGTATCAGACTCTTACTGACTATCATAAAACCCACCCCCTACCTACTTCGGCACATCGAGCCCCGGGAATCTGTTAAGTTCTCCGCGGCTCCGTATCAGCATCAGCCCTACTGGGCCCCAAATGTGGTGGTGTGATGGCTCTTCGAGTCTTAAGACACCCATAGAAAGAGAAGAGGTGGACGAAAAATGTATTCTACTCTACCATAGCTACGCAACAAATCAGGATCTACTCGAGAGGAAATTGCTAAATTCCACCGAGTACAGTCAGGTGGAAAGTTTAAAACAAAATTTACCTCATCATAATTCTCTTTGGAACGGGGTGATAATGCGGTCGATTATCAGTTCAAGACTAATTTGATGATTTAGAATTTTGTGAGGCAATTCGTTTTAAAGAAGGTGTCAGAGGGTTTGATAAAATCTTGACTAAAGAGGTAGGTATAGGTATATAGACACTCCTTTATTAAGTCGGTTAAAAATCGGAATTACACACAATTCTAATTCTATATTATAAGTTTCGTGAGACATTCTGATTATTTATTATGTATTAAGGCTTACTCACTTGCCAGTCTTGCTAATAATCGTTTGACAAGGAACTCAGGACGTCAAACAGTTACGTGAGTAGGCCGAAAACATAATAATAATAATTAACACTTCTAATTGGTGTTTCATTATTAGGTTGAACTGTAAATAAAATGTAAGAATCGGAATTACACATACTTCTAATTGTTTTAACATAATGAAACTTGGTAATTGGGTAGTTTCCAGGGTACCAAAATTAAAAATCTAATTAGTCCGTCGGTTAGATATTGAAAAAATATTAGACACGTTTTTTTTCTCATATTATGTGGCATTACTTAGATAAAAGGTAACGTAACGGTAACGATAAGTTTAAGAGTGGGAGGTCGTTACGTCATAACGTGCCACAAAATGTGGCACGCTGTGACGTCACACGATATTTCATATTAATATATAGTCGAAAGTATTTAATATTGTGAGAAACGAAAAAATACGTGTCTAAAGTTTTAATATAATGTACCAGACGGACATAAAAATAACAATTAGGAAACTCCCCTCAAAGGAAGATTCCTTCAAAAAAAAAGGTGGCGAAAATATATAGATCGAAGCGTTTTTTAGTTTTATTAACTAAGAGTTTTTTTATTATTTATTACAATTTATTTTAGTATTATAGAGTGAGTATAAGTACTGCTACTTAAACTGTCAAACACCAAGCGGTCACCGGTGACCGCAACCTATTGTTCTATAATTGTGTCTACAAAACCGGTACTCGACGAGTTAAGAAATAATTATGCTTTATGCTTGAAGGCAATTCTAGATTTTGAGATAATTATTTTAAAGTTTATCTTAGCATATTATTATTATGCCTCTTATAACCTACGCCCACATTGCGTCAATTAAGTGAAACATAAATGTTAAGAGCCAAGTACATAATATAATTCAATGAAGTTTAAGACTTCATGTTATTTCTAAGTATTGCGAAAATATAAATTCTGATAACATTTCGATTCAGCCCCAGAATCAAAATCAAAACTGTCGACAGCAGTCCTGAGTAGCTGAGTAGAGACAGCAGTAACGAACTTAGATTGGTATTATTGCACTCATACCGTATCTATACTACACTAATATTTTAAGTACGAAAGTGAGTGTGTCTCTTTGTTTGTTAGTCTTTCACGCAATAACGGAGCGACGAATGACCGTCATTTTTTAAGTGGAGATAGTTGAATGAATTAAGAGTGACATAGGCTTTAAAATATTACACTATTGTCAATAGGAGTCTAGCAGCGGGTAACACTGCGCGGGAATAAGAGCTAGCTTCTAAAATATATCGAAAATCTTAATATTCGTTCTCGTGAAAATACTGAGAAAAACTCTATTAGTTTCGAGCCACAGAGGGGCTCTTTCTCATGAGCAGCGTGCGCGGTCGCGGCGATGCGATTTAGCGCAGCCTACGTCTGGATTTTCACGTGAGTAACCCGCGATGATAAGTTAATTTATTAATTTAGTATGTCTTATGATAGTTATTATAAAAACAATCTTATTACTTAGGAAATAAGGATTCTAGCTTGAAATCTAAATCTAATGCTCAATAGTACCCAAAGTCAACTTACCCTTGTCAGACAAAACCTAACTAATAATACAAATGTATGTAAAGTCAGTTGATACAATTAACGACCTTAGTTGATTGATTATCCGAACTCCTTAATTATGGTTTTCCTCTAAACTAAAATAAACAAGGAAAAGACAAGACAATCGGGGTAGACGAGGGCCTAATGAAGAGTGATTGATCCTTATGGGATTACGTAGACACCGACCAAATAGGTAAAATGTACATTAGACTTTTTGTAGAAACTTGGACATAATAAATGTTGGATTTGTTTGATTTTTCTTAGACGCTAGCGTGAGTCTCTTGTTCTTTTCTAAGTGTGGGAGAGCCATGCTTCGGCACGAATGGGCCGGCTCGAAGACCGACGTGAAACAACGCTTGCGTTATATGAGTGAGGTTACCGGAGGCTTAATTACATCCCCCTCATCCTCAATCCCTAACAAGCCTCAAATTCCTAAACCCAAAAGGTCGGAAACGCACTTGTTACCTTGGTGTTCCAAGTGTCCATGGGTGACGCCGATTGCTTACCATCAGGTGACACGTCTGCTCGTTAACCGGCTTATTCCATAAAAAAATAGTTTTTATCAAGAAAAGGACAAGAGAACTCTTCAACCCCTCTCGAATAGAATGGCTCGTCCGTCCGTCAGTTTATTTTACAAGCTGTGTCAATAATCCTGTTAAATCTGTCGTTAGATTGTGAATTGAAACTTGTAAATAAGATAACGAGATATTGTATTGTTATATATGTATATCTATTGTTGTTACCTGTTTGTATAATGTTAATCTGTATTTATTTAATACTACTATGATGACATCTTAACGGAAATCCAAAATGAAGGAATGACATTCTGCATCGTCACTATCGTATTTTTTGCTTCTAAATGATGCTAGCGTGAACCTCTCGTTTTTTCTCCAATAGAGAATTGGCCAGTGTCACGCCATTGGACATTCAGAACTTAACAGCTAATGTGTTTGGTCAAAAACACCCCTTCTTAAATTTTCGCCATCCGCTGAGCAAAAATACGGTAGTCTCCATTCAAGTCGCCCAGGAGAAGACACTTAAGTCTAAAAAAATATGGAAAATTTTCCAAATATTTTTTTAAAGGTGGAAAATCGTTGAATGTCTTCTCCCGCCTAGGCGATGCGGGAGGGAGTGTCAGACTCTTACTGACTAAAAATTACCCCGTTCCTACTTCTGCCCTTCGAGCTGGAGCCCGGCCACCCGGTAGGTCTTCACAAGGTTGGAAAAATACAGTAAGTTTGCTTTCAACCTTTACTAAAAGTGAAAATTATATTTCAAAATTATGCCAAAGTCAAAGTCAAAATCATTTATTTCGATTAGACCACAAAAGCACGTTTGAACGGCAACAAAACATTTAAAGTGAACCTATTTGCTCATTCCAATGTGTAGATTCCTATAGAAGACCGGTTTACAGTACAATTCTCTAGTTACATCACATAGTTTTGTTGCTTCGATTGTACAAGAACAATGTAACACCAAAATCCAGTCAAAGTCTAAGATTACAATTTCGCAATAATCTGTATCCAAACACAACTAACATTACAAAACCATAGATTGATGACCCTACCACCCGAGACACATGTATTTCAAATTAATCTTTATTTCAGCACCCTTACCGTTCTATTTGGTTTGTATCATCAATATCACTTACCACCTTCTCGCGTGTCTTGAAACAGTGGAATTGAGAAAGGTCCGGATCCTGCATTGTTAAACGCGGCCACGGATACCGCGTACCTGTGCAAATAAGATTTCAACGAAGATTAATGTTGGGAATATTCATTTTGAAGGAGATTTGTGTATTATGATCGTTTTGAACCCGTGTGGGACGTTTTAGTGTGGGTTGCTCAATTGATTTTTAATTAAATTGAGACGTAGATTCGTCGATAGTAAGTTTTTCATTAATGTCTTGATCACAATTAAGATAATATTAGGTACAAGTTAGTCCTGTTATACTTAACTAGTTTACTAGAAAAAGAAAATTGCTTTTAGTCTTAGAGTTCCTTTATTATTCCACTAGCTTTTACCCGCGGCTTCGCTCGCGTCACAAAAGGATAAAAAGTAGCCTATGTGACATATACCAATACACACAGCGCCATCTATACCAATAATTTCGTTTCCCCTCGAGAATATTATTTTTTTTCCGGGATAAAAAGTACCCTATTATTTAATCCGGACTTCTAACTTTACGTCTGCAAAATTTCAAAGCAATCGGTTTAGTAGTTACGGCGTGAAAGTGGAACAAACAAACAAACTCACTTTCTGATTTATAATATTATTATATAAGTAATGATACTTTAACTTAATTATTTTAGACGAAGACGGAGAACTTAGTTTTCGTATCTGAAAAGTGTGTTTAAGTACACACGGCTACAAATCGAGCTTTACACAACCAGTATAAACTGAATGTTAAATGTGCGGAAAGATGATGCGACGGGACACCAGGATAAACTGGTTTTGTATAGATTGATGTGTGGCCGTGTGTACAAGCTGTACTTACCTAACACCTTTCAGTAGTCCACTAACGATTGTTTCTTGTTTCGCATATAAAGATGTAGTTTTTATGGTCTTGTCACTTGTCTCTTCTGTTTCTAAAAAGATACATGCATAATTAATATGGTGAGACGTAAGTATCTATTTAACCCAAAGTTAAACAAACCAGCTGTGGTTTAATGGTGCCAATAAGAAATTTTAAGCTGTACTGAAATGTAATAATAAATAAATAAATAATAATAAATAAATAAATAATAAATAAAAAAAGGTACAGTAACAGAATTTATTTATTTATTTACTAGCTGACCCGGCAAACTATGTACCGTCTAAAAGTTTTCCTAACCCTTTTAAACCTTCCCTGGACTTCCACACACATTTCAAGACCATAACTACCCAAATCGGTTCAGCCGTTCTCGAGTTTTAGCGAGACTAACGAACGGAAAATCATTTCTTTTTTATATAGATTTTAGGTGTGGGAGAGCCATGCTTCGGCACGAATGGGCCGACTCGACCGGAGTGATACCACGGCCTCACAGAAAACCGACGTGAAGCAACGCTTGCGTTGTGTTTCGTCGTGTGAGCGAGGTTACCGGTTACCAGAAACTCAATTACCCCTCTTCCCCAATCTAATCCCTAACGATCCTCAACCTTCTAATCACTAAAAGGCCGGTAATGTACTTGTAACGCCTCTGGTGTTCCGGGTATCCATTAACGACGTCGATTACTTACCATCAGGTGATCTGTCTGCTCGTTTACCGGCTTATGCCGCAGAAAAAGGGGGCGACTAGATATCTTATTCTCGTACTTACCTTTAACTCCAGTCAATTGTGGAACAGCTTTCAATCTGTACCCTATGATGAGTCCATTGTGTGTGTCTGCTGGTGGTGGAAGCCATCGTACTCGGAGCTCTCCGGGGGATTCTGTCTGCTCTAGTTGCACTCCAAGAGGTGGTGACGATGGTGCTGGGAGAAGAATACAATGTAGAATTTTGTTATTTCTTTCGATTTTGTGTTAGATGATAAGGATTGATATATCAAGGATTTTTAGCTGATACATTTAACATACAATATCACGCCTTTTATCCCAGCAGGGGTAGGCAGAGGTGCACATTACGGCACTTAATTCCACTAAGCAATGTAACACCCACTTTTCCCTATTTATAAGTCCCATGTAATAGGGGTCACCCCCTTATAGGTATTATGTGCCTTGTAGACTCCATGCTACTACTGAGATTGAAAAATAACTCAATAGTACTTTGCATGACCCGGGAATCGAACCCGAGATCCCTTGCCCGGCAGTCCCACTTGCAAACACTCGGCCAACGAGGCTTCTTAAATGAATTGAAGACAGTAAGTTGATACGACAACACTTCATCTACGAACTGAATACATCAATATTAAGATTATGCTAAACTAGCTACTTCGCGCGCGGTTTCACACGCTCTGCTCATTTCCTATTGGTCGTAGCGTGATGTTTTAGCCTATAGCCATCCTCGATAAATGCGCTATCCAACACAAAAAGAATTATTCAAATCAGACTTGTAGTTACGGAGATTAGCGCGTTCAAACAAACAAACAAACTCTTCCGCTTTATATAATAGTACTAGCGACCCGCCCCGGCTTCGGATTTAAACCTTCCTTAAAAATCACTCCTATTAAAAAAAACCCATAGCAGCGCCATCTATTGATTACTTACTCAACCCATTCGAAAGGTATCGACATCTGTTAGAATCATTTGAAGTTAACAGATAATTGTGACTCTCAAATAATAACAGACAAATAATTAGCAATAAATTTAAATTGCAACTATAATTTGAGATTTAATCTATCCTATCTCTCAAGTTGGATCGAACTACAGATGGTATGCGAATTTTATTATAATCGGTTAAGTGGTTTAGGTCTCAATGGACATTGAGGACAAACATTGTGACACGAGATTTATATATATTAAGAAAAGATATAAGATGACATGCTGCTATAGAAAAGAAAATATTGTAATATTGGTACAATGTAAATGCATTTATGTTTTTAAGTTGGCTGCATTATTGTCCTTTGATCTTGTCTCTGTTATCGAGCATCCCTACTCTCTCTATGATTATTACATTCATCTAAGCGTTGTCTGTACAAGTTGTAAATTAAATTTTTTTTTTTTTATATTTGATGGGGCGACGTTTGACCACTATCTCGCCTGGTGGTAAGCGATGATGCGGTCTACGATGTAGCACGTCGTCCCATAAGCAACCTATTCACTCGGGCCTTGAAGACTCCCAGGTTGTACCCTTCAGGAAATACAGATTCTGGCAAAGAATTCCACTCTTTAGCAGTACGCACAAGGAAGCTTGAAGCGAAGCGCTTCGTGCGTGTGGGCGGAACATCTACCATGAATCGGTGACGCTTCGCCGATTGTCTTGTGGTACGATGATGGAAAGGACTAGGGGGAATCAAGTTGTGCAATTCCCCTGCACACTCACCGAAATGTATCCGGTAGAAAACCGAAAGGCTTGCAACCTTACGCCTGTGCTCGAGGCTTTGAAGCCGAGCCTTCACAAGCGCATCATCGTCGATGAGCCTCTTGGCACGCCTCTCAATGTGCTCTAACGCGTCCAGCTGATATTTTGCCGAGCCGTCCCAAAGATGAGAGCAGTACTCCATACAGGACCGAACCTGTGCCTGGTACAGGCTCAGCAATTGTTTCGGCGTGAAGTACCGTCTCACCCTCCATAGGATACCCAACTTCCTACCAGCCAGTTGCGCTTTTGACTCTATATAAGAGCCAAAGTTGAGTGTGGGCGTCATAGTTACACCAAGAAGCTCAAGATGATCGGTCATCGGTACGGACACATTCCGGAAAGTAGGAGTCAGCGGAAATTGACTCCGTTTGGCGGAGAATAGACACGCCTGGGTTTTGCTAGCGTTGAACCTAACCAAGTTGGCGTCACCCCAGTCGGAGACCGCCTTCAAGGTCGAGTTCAAACGATCGACCATGGATTCTCTTAAAGACTGGATCTGTGTTCCGCTAGTCCGCGCACTGGACACATACCTTTCAACAACTGTGCTGTCATCTGCATACCCAAAGATACCGGGCTTAAGCAGGTCGTTAATGTGCAGCAAAAAGAGCGTCGCTGAAAGTACTGACCCCTGAGGGACGCCGGCATTAATACCGAATTGGTCAGACGAGCAGCCATCGATGACTACTCGTATTGACCGATCCCTCAGAAAGTCTGCTATCCATCTGCACAGACCAGTAGGAAGTCCATATGCAGGAAGCTTGCCGATTAGACTGTCGTGCCAAACCCTGTCAAAGGCCTTCGAGACATCGAGGGAGACTGCTAATGCCTCCCCGTGCCCCTCTATGGCCTCGCTCCATCCATATGTGAGTGGCATACGCAAGAAGGTCCCCAGTCGATCGGTTACGTCAAAACCCGTATTGCCGATCGCTGAGGAGATCGTTACCTTCAAGGTATGCCAGGAGTCTATTGTTGAGTACACGTTCCATGCTCTTGCAGAGTATGGACGTGACTGAAATAGGACGGTAATTATTAGGGTCGGCACGACTACCTTTTTTAGGCACAGGCTGTACGTTGGCTAGCTTCCATGCAGCCGGTACTAGACCCGTCTCCAAGGAAAGGCGAAACAGACGTGTCAAGATTGGAGACAACTCAGGCGCACAGGTTTTTAAAACCAGGGCTGGGATTCCGTCGGGACCACTGGCCTTGTTCACGTCCAGATCGCGTAGCGTCCTATATACCTCCTTCTGTCGAATGCGAATTTGCGACAAATTCGTCTTGCATACGCTATTAAGAGAAGGAGGCAAGGCGCCACCAGTGTCAAGACGCGAAGATTCCGCAAATAGAGAAGCAAATAGATTCGCTTTCTCTACCGCAGTGTGAGCCAGCGTCCCGTCAGACCTCAGGAGCGGAGGAAGTGAGGAGCGACAGAAGTTCGATTCAACCGCCTTGGCCAGGGACCAAAAAGCTTTACTTCCCGCTGGGTAGGAAGCTAGTTTGTTCCCTATACGGCCAATGTGGTTAAATCGAGCCATCCGTAATGCCTTTTTGCATGACTTGGCAGCCCGATTAAAGGCTCTCTTCTTTTGATGAATGTCATCAGCCCTACGGCGCCTGGCATCCGCCCATGCCAAGTATGCCGCCTGCTTTTGCGCTTCGGCACGTTCGCAGTTGGCATCGAACCAAGGACGGGACCCACCAAAGGATGTCACGTCCGAGAATGGAATGTAGTATTCCATGCCCTGGCGCAGCACCCCCGTTACGGCTTCCGCACAAGCTGATAAATAAATATATTTTCGATTTTTTTCAAAATTTTTAAGATCATTTATTTCATTAAGTAAAATCGCTCAAAAAGAGGGAGCTCAGTGAGCTCAGTGAGCTGCGCGACATCGCCGCGACCGCGCACGCTGCTCTTGAGGAAGAACCCCTCTATGGTTCGAAATTAGTAGAGCTTTTCTCAGTATATTCACGTGAGTAACCCGCGATTTTACTTAATTTAGTATGTCTCACGATCATTTGTTTTAATAAAAACTTAAATAAAATTACTAACTTAGAGGTATAGGTACTAACAAAGTTTCTGACGTCGATGCGGTCTAATTTTTCTATGCTCTAAGTAAATAGTTGTTTTTAGTTTTATTTTAATTATTTTTTATCCTAAGTTGTATACATTTCAAAGTACTTTATAAGTTTTATTTAGTACAGAAAAGAAAGAAAATAATACCTAGAAGTAGACGCATCATAATGACAACGAGGTTCCCACAAAAACAGTCTATAGACTCTTTGTGAAACATTTCTAGTGCCACTATTAATCTATCTAGACATTCCGCAAGAAGTTCGAAGTGTAATTTATTACCTTCTTCAGTAGTAGTAAATCTGACTGGAGTAGAGAAGTGACTGAGATCCGCTTGATTGCCTCCTGCCACTCTTGCCGTGTAACTTGTAGCTGGAAGGAGATCTTCTACTTCTAAGCTGTGACGTAATTCTTCTAACCTGGATGAATTAACAGAATTAGATTTAATTAAGTATTGTTGGATATAGAAAAGACCTGAACACGTTAACCGCTGCATAGACCTACGTGACCTACATTTTTTTTTAAGGGGGGATACTCATCGAATGACTGCTCCCGCCTGGGTGAGGCGGGAGGGAGTGTCAGACTCTTACTGACTAAAAACCACCCCGTTCCTTCTCCTGCACATCGAGCCGGAGCCCCGGTTACCCGTTAGATTCTCCGCGACTCCGAATGGGCATCGGGCCCTGTTGGGCCCCATCTATGAGGTCTGATGGCTCTTTGAGGCGCATGCGGAACGCTCGGCGCCATACGCTCGGGTCTGTTTCTGGTCGAACGGGGAGCCACCCATGCTCGCAGGCCCGCGCTTACGCTAGCGGGGATCGTCTCGCGACGTGACCTACATTAGCGTAAGATTTAGCTGTAACAGTTTTCTGTCTCTTAATTCTATATTATTATTGCTATGACATGTCATGTGGCTTAACTAGGTTTGAAACCTGTACCTCAGGCAATAAAAACCGCTTAGCATAGAGAACTTAAGGTCTAATTAACAATTATATAATCATTCTTAAATTAAATTATTTGAATACTCAAATTATACCTATATATATAGAAATTTATACCTAATCAATTAATAAATAAGGGTAATATAATAAAGTTGTTAAGGTTTTGATTCTTTGTGCCAAAAAAATGATTAGATTTATGAGCAAACTGTATAATGTTAGTTAGTAGTAATGTCCAACCATTTTCGAACTTTTGATGTTAACATTTCTTCTTATCTTCGCGAATACAAATGCACTGGAGTGAACACAAACCTCAAGCTTAAGTGTGGTCATAATATCATTAAAACTTAAAACAAATCGAAATGTGAACATTAATTCTGTGCTGGAAAATAAATCAACCTTTAATAATAAGGCAAAGGATACTAAGGGATAAATGTTCAACTTATTTTATTTAACGGTAAATAGTATTTGATGACAGAGTTTATACCTCTAATTGACATTGTTTAGCAAAATAAAATATTTGACTTCATACTTGTATTGGACTCCGACTCGAATTTAATTGAATTATATTGTGAATGTTATTGAATTGGATTATTATTGAATATAATTATGTATAACCATTCCTTTCCATTTTTTTAAATGTACTTAACTTCACATGCCCTAAGCAGGCTAAATAGACTATAAGAACAAAGGATGTAACATAAAAACCATCAAATGTATTAACTCTATTTAAATGTGAATAAATGAATTTTGAATTTTGAATTTTTGAATTTGAATTTGAATATGTGCAACACGTGTCGCCAGCGACGTTGGGTGAAGTAGTATGACGTTGTCATACTTCGGTCGACATATTTGGTAGCCTCTGCCTCGTTGGCCGAGTGGCCGCAAATGCGACTGCCGGCAAGGGGTCTCGGGTTCGATTATCGGGTTGAGCAAAGTACTACTGGGTTTTAAAAAATCTCAGTAGTAGCACGGAGTCTGGAATTGTGCCCGGTATATGGTAATAGGCTCACCCCTTATTACATGGGACTCATAATATAAATAGTGAAAAGTGGGTGTTACATTGTACAGTGGCATAATGTGCACCTCTGCCTAACCCTCCGGGGATAAAAGGCGTGATGTTATGTTATTTGGTAGCGTCCATAGTGACATTGATCTTGCCAGACATGTCGTCTCGCGCTACTTCGCCCAACGTCACTGGCAACACGTGTCGCTGTACATTTTTGTCCTCTTGTGTATCCTTGTCTTAAAAACTAATATTCAAAATCAAATACAGACCTCGTAATATTGATAACTTTAGCGTTATTCCAGGATAGTCTCTGACTGCTGCTGATCTGCAGACTGTAGAACTGTGCCAGCGACCTGGTCATGTCTCTCCAGGATAATTTCACTGATCTACTTCGTATGGAGTCCACTGATAGGTCTGTTGGTGGTGCTGGTGGTTCTAGAAGAGAAAAAATATTTGTAATACCTACTTGAACATTTTATATTGACTAACTCGTAGCTCATGTGAGCTATTGCTATCGGATTTATTTCCCAGATCAGGCTTTCAGTAGCTTTGGGCCTTGAATGGAAACTATTTGTTGACATCGTTTAAGACGCCCGCTTCTCATGCTTGAGGGGGCGGGTTCGAAACCTACCAACGGGAAGTACCAGTTTGAGATTTTCCGAGTTATATGTACTTTCTAAAATTATTCAGACACCATTGATAAACGGTGACGGAAAACATCGTGAAGACACCTGGGCTTATAATTTCTAATTATAAGTCTGAAATCGCCAACCCGTATTGAGCAAGCGTGGTGATTAATGCTCAAACCTTCTCCGTGTGAGAAGAGGCTTTGCTCAGCAGTGGGCATTATTGGCTGTTGATGTGTGACGACATCGTTACACGGGGCTTATAGCACAACTGATAAAAATAAATGTATATTGTAGCAATGTGCCTAGACTACTCCTTTGATATAAAACCGAAAATCTTATTAATCCTGTGCCCAATAAGAACATTATCTCCGGGAGCTCTGGCTCAACAGGCGCTTTAGCAACCAATCTACCGAGGAACTGAACATGTATTAATAAAGTAATTAATAAGTGGTCATTAGTACCGAAGGACCAAACAAAATTACCAGCAATCCAAAAGGACCAATTCACAACACAGATAATAATACTTCTACATATCCCATTGCCATAATAACGCAAATAATACAATCAATTAATCACAAGAAACCGATAAACCGCCCAACATCAGCGAAAAGCAATTAACATCGGTAACCACAATTATTGGACTATGTCTAATATCTGTAATATGGGTTTAAATCATAGCAAAAATTGTGATATAGGACCAAATATTTTAGTATCATAATCCAATTCCCAAACGGAATTGGAAACTAAATTACTAGGTATTTCTGTTTTATTCTAACTAATATTTTTATGTTAAAGTAAGTTGGTTTTTAAGTCAAACCTTGATATAACTAGCAGGAGCTGTTTTTTATATTGGAAATTGGTCGACGTTTTGTCTTATCTCGTACGGTGGTAAGCGAAGAAGCGGCCTAATAAGCAACCTATTCACTCGAACCTCGAAAATCTGCAGATTATACCCTTCAGAAGACACAGACTCTGGCTAAGAATTAATTCCACTCCTTAGCTGTTCTAATTAAAAACTTTAGGCGAAACGCTTTATGCATGTAGGGTCTTGACCACAATCCCGGTTGCACGAACTGCAGGCAGCCCTTTGAGGCGACGGATGCATAGAGTATGGTAGCCATCCAGTAGCCTCAGGAAAGACTATGGCAAAATGGTCACGTGCAATCGTGTACAGCAAGGCTCAAGGGAATCGCACGTCTCCCTAGGGATGTGCTGTAACTGGCGTTGCACCGTGGGGGCTCCAGAATAGGTCAATAGAGAACTCGTTGCCCTTTACAGGTGGGGTAGCCACCGGGATGGTTTTAAGTGATGTAAAAATCCCACACTCTTTACTTTAAGGCGCCTTTTCAAGGTTATCGCCGTAATCACAAAAGGGTCTTCTTTATCCACTGTCAAATATAATATCATACAGTTGTTCTTCTAAAAACCCTACTAAACATTACGCGGCATTACATAACATAATATATGAATTCGCGAGAGTTATAGTCCATAACCTAATTAAGGGCCGCTATTGGGGGCAGAATGTTTGTCATTAAATCCGGGCCGATTATGTGGAACTGCGCCAATAAATCCACCTGGACGTAGCTACTAGCTAGCTAATAATGCTAGCTAATTTATGTACTAGCGTTCGTTTGTTTATAGCTTATGTAATGGCGCTTAGAGTAGCAAGTTTAGTTGAAAGCAAGGCTGTGTATCGCTTGGGAGTGCTACCTAAATATTGCTGCTTACTTTTTATAAGATTAGACGATTTCGTTGGCAGAGTGGTCGCAAAAACGACTGCCGGGCAAGCTGCAAGGGCTGTATGTGTGAACTTGTAAGTTTGTAAACGTACCCACGACACAGGACAAAATCCTAGTGTAGGGCAACGTTTTTTAAAAACAAACAATGACTACAATCTAATGGAAACGGTCTTGAAAAATATTTCAATCGGACTGGTATTGTCTATTAAGTCGAAGTTTCGAATTTTGTTCAGTACCTATTATCATTAAGGCTGCCATACTATGTAGTATAATAATTAATTATTATCTTAGTTAGAGACCTAGAACATAATAAAGATACAGACTATGTTTATGGTTTATATTGTCTACAAACTAGATATATTCGGTAGCAACAGAGGCAGTCAAATAAAACGATGTTTAACTTAATGATAGTTGTATTGTAGAGGTAATTATCGTACTAGTTGTACAACTCGACTGCCTCGTTGGCCGAGTGGTCGCAAGTGCGACTGCCGGGCAAGGGGTCTCGGGTTCGAATCCCGGATCGTGCAAAGTATTACTGGGTTTTTTCAATAAATCTCAGGATTACCACGGAGTCTGGAATTGTGTCCGGTATATGGCAATAAGCTCACCCCCTATTACATGGGACTCATAACATAATTAGTAAAAAGTGGATGTTACATAGTGGCATAATGTGGAAATCTGCCTACCCCTTCGGGGATAAAAGGCGTGATGTTATGTTATGTTTATGTCGTACAACTTTAGCGATATACCGCGGCTATGCCTGCGTAACAAACTTAGACTTACCTAGTATAGTTAGGTGCACACTAAACACGTCAGCTCCGAAAGGATTGCCCGCCCTACACTGGTACAGGGCACCGTCACTTGTTTCTGTCTGCAGCAACTCAAGTATGCTGGTCATGCCATCTTCTGATTTAGCTTCGGATATTTTTACTCTGTGACAAAAATGGTAATTGTTTAAGAGACAAATAATTCCTAAAACTGCCTCGTTGGCCGAGTGGTCGTAAGCGACTGCCAGGCAAGCTACAAGGGGTCTCAGGTTCGATTCCCAGGTCGGACAAAATATTAGTGGTCTTTTTATGGCATAAGCCGGTAAACGACCAGACGGATCACCTGATGGTAAGCAATCGGCGTCGCACATGGACACCTGGAACACCAGAGACGTTACAAGAGCGTTACCAGCTTTTTCGGGATTAGGAGTTTGAGGATCGTTGGGGATTCAGGGATTGGGGAGATTAGGGAAGGGGAGGGTCATTTGGCCTCCGGTAACCTCACTCACACGACGAAACACAACGCAAGCGTTGCTTCACGTCGGTTTTCTACTCGGCCGTGGTATCACTCCGGTCGAGCCAACCCATTCGTGTCGAAGCATGGCACTCCCACACTTAAAATTTGGTTTTAAAAAATATGCTCAGTAGTAGCACGGAGTCTGGCATTGTTCGGTATATGGCAATAGGCTCACCGACTATTACATGGGACTCATAACATATATAGTGAAAAGTAGGTGTTACATTGTATAGTGGCATAAAGTGGCGTAATATGCAACTCTGCCTACTTTTTCGAGGATAAAAGGTCTCATGTTTTAGTATTTTAAACATAACATTACATGTTTAAAATACTAAAACATGAGAGAGAAATAACTATTACATGTTAAAAGCAAATGATTAACAATTGATTGTGTTTTAAATTTGTTAAAAACCATTTATAATGATCAAAATACAAACAGTAATGTACTGAATAAACAGAGTCGAAATTGTTAGCAAAACAAATATTCAAATTGTAATGAAAATTTACATAGCAAACCATCACGTTTGTTGTATTTTGGAGGTAAATAGAGTTATACTACCTAATCATAAACATTTCATTGATCAATAACGTTATTAATCGCTTTATAATAGAGAAGGGGTGGCCAACTTGTTTAGACCTAAGATCGACATGTCACTGACGACGCCCAGTACGATCTACCAATTACATCACTACAAAAAATCTTTAATGAAACTACATAATTCATATACAATTATGTAGTATTTAATTTTATGACTAGCTGTAGTGACTAGACCGCGATTTAGTCCGCTTAGAATAATGATTTTTGGCAGAAATTAGGCTTTTGAATTAGTCCTTATAAAGGAATATTCTACAGTAACGAATGTCGTCAGAATTGATTCAAACTAGGTACAGTTTAGGGCTCCTCCCTCGTAGATGATAACGTGATAACATGTAGCTTATATGTTGGCTGACTTGTTAGTAATATTCATACAAAATTTAAAGTAAATCCTTGCAATACTTTTTGGGATCATCCCGGACATACCATACAGAAAAACAGACAAAAATTCTAAAAACCATATTTTTGGCTTCAGTATCGATTGTCGATCACACCCCAAATATTCTTTTTAAAAGATATTCAACGTACAGTTTTGACTTTTCTACGATTTTATTATATGTATAGTAGAGAGAAAAAGTAAAACTACAAATTAATCTTAATAATATTGCAATTGATAATATCGTTGTGCACGGCTTTCTAAATATTTTTTTTTCTAATTGCTATGATCGACTGGACTAATTGGGATGATGACGATGTATGAAAATTAAAAATCTATTTAGTCTGTAAGTTAGGTAATGAAAAAATATTAGACACGTATTTTTTTATTTTGTTGTATCATAAAATAATACTTAGATAAAACGAATCAAAATCTAGGAGGGGGTGCTAAAACGTCATTTCTACGTACAAAATGTACAATGAAGTGACGTCAGGCGACATTTCTAAACAATGCATCGTCGATCGACCGGTCAATCGCGACCGATTATGCTATTGCTAATAATTATGATGATATGTATACATACCTCTGTGTAAGAGGATTGATAGGCTTCCCATTCCTCGTCCACATGATCCTGATTGGATCATCTCCTTTTGCATGACACTCAATTGTGACCTGCTGTCCTAGTTTAGCAGTCATGTTTCTCGATAGTACATCAAATGTTACTGGTTCTGGAAGAAAACTGAATATTTAGTCCTGATTTTGGCGAAGGCGAAGAAGAAGAAGAAATAAAATAAGAAGTCAGTTTTTTATGGGATGAGCCAGTAAACGAGCAGACGGATCACCTGATGGTAAGCAATCGGCGTAGCCTATGGACACCTGGAATACCAGAGGCGTTACAAATGCGTTCCCGGCCTTTTGGGGATTATGAATTTGAGGATTGTTGGGGATACAGGGATTGGGGAGATTGGGTGAGATTGGGGAGATTGGGGTTGTAATTGGGCCTCCGGTGATTAAGGTGATGAAGATTTCTTATGGCAATTTGACTTTAAATCTATGGTCTGCCAGAACGTAGTTCTGTTCTAGATTGGATATAATTCTGATATAGTATAGCATTAGTCGGGTGACAATAACGACTCAAATATATTATTATTTAAACTTTGCCTAATGCTAGGGATTTCTCTTGAATTGTGGTTGTGGGTTGGTTTACAAACATACAAGTTCACATACACATGACACTCAGACCCGGAACAACAATCTATGGATTACACAAAGAGTTGTTCCGTGCGGGAATCGAACCCACGACACGTTGCATGGCAGCCAGTTACCCAGCCACCGCGCCAACCGTGCAGCCTAAGAAAGAATAGTGTAAGGAATTATCAAGTTAAGTGGACTGATGATATCCTCACTTTATTAATGACTGATTTTTTTTTCTTTTTTATGTTATTGTACTTTCACAAAGTATAACCATGACTATGACTATGGCTAGTCATGGTTAACTGAGAAGATCTAGAGATCTAGGTCAATGGCCTGCTATGATAGAGGTATACGTCTAGCAGCAGATGGACTGACGTGAGTCATTTTAAAGTAAACACCATTTTTTACGCAGACAACGAAAATTAACTAAAAATCGCGGGATACTCACAACCACGACTAAAATGGCGATATCGCGCAGCCTACCGTCGCGACCGCATAGGCTAGTCATTAGGAAGAGCCCCTCTGTAGCTCGAAACTAGTACAGCTTTTTTGTTAGTCACGTGAGTAACCCGCGATTTTAAGTTAATTTAGTATTTTTCATGGTAGTTATTAAAGACAACGAAAATCGCTAGGTAGGAAACAAAATAACTGTTATTTCAAATCTTTTTGTCTTTTGTCTTCTACGAAAGAACAATAGCAACATAAGCATATGTCACGAACAATGAATAATTAATTGCGTCATTCTGTCCAACTGTTGAAGATCCGAGTAATGATTAACTGGCTTAAAAGAAAGTTTAGAAAGCTTCTCTTTCGAGTAAAGAAAAACAAATCACGTATAGAATCAAGTAATTTGTTGTAATTAATTGAGTGGTGCGCTGGAAGGTGCCGGCTATGAATTTATATCAGGCAGAAGTTAGTTTTGTTTTCTAAAAAGGGATTGGGTAGTCATAAATCATTGGTAGTTTACTTTAGTGGAGGGTTAGGTTGGAGACTGAATTGAAATTGGACTCTGTATCGGTGTGGTTTCCAAGATGATAGAATGATAAAAGTAAAAGCCATCGCACACCTAGCAAGCACGGCTCCAACCCAGCACCCAGCAATTTCATTGTTAGTTAAATATGAACTTTAAATCGTATGTCGTTTGACATATTTCATAACGTCAATTTAAAAATGCTGTAAGCGTGTTGACGGCGCACTTGCGACCTTTTTGTATTGTTTCCGAAGGGAAAAATGATGTGCCGGAGCCATGCTTGAGCCGTGAAGGAACCGTGCCTATTAGGTTCGATGACTTTACGTAAGATTTTTAACGCGGAGCATAGCTCAATTGGTCACTTTCGGGAAGTATATAATATTGGAGCCTTACAAACATACTTGCTGAAAAACGACAATGTCTAATTTATCAGCATATGAATTTAGTATTCCTGATCAATGTAAAATAATAAATGGATTTCCATTTAATAAATCATATTGCAGACATGGTTGACACCATATGCGGTACACCGATCGACCGCAGCCTATTCCTTCTATAATTGTGTCTATAAGTGACGGTACTCGACGAGTTAATAGAATCATAATCTGCAAACATGATTCAAAACACAGCATGATCTGGAACATAAGATTCTAACTGAGGATGTTCTAATTCATTAGCAGCATTCTGCGACGCGGCGACTGTCGCGCTGCAACTCTAATATGAGCCTCTAGCCTAGCTTGAAACTAGTCGAGTTCGTCGTCAAATAATTACGTGAGTAAGCCGAAAACATAATAATTTATTTAGTATGTCTCACTAAAGTTACAATACAAATAAGATTTTAACTTACTATTTACTGAGATCCAAACAGTTTTACTGAGCGCTTCGCCGACACCGTTCTCAACGTGGCACGTATACAGCCCAGCATCAGACAACGCTACTGAGTCAAAGATCAGGGATCCATTGGACAGGCTCAGTACTCCTCCGCCAGCCACTTCTAGAACTGGTCTCCAAGTTTCTGATACAACTGGAACAAAAATTGATATTATAAAAACCGTTAATGTAGGAACAACGTGTGTTTTTATTTTATGATTCGAAGCAAAAGAAGTGCTTGCTTTTTTATGGGCTAAGCCGGTAATCGAGCAGACGGATCACCTGATGGTAAGCAATCGGCGTCGCCCATTGACATGCGGAACACTAGAGGCGTTACAAGTGCGTCACCGGCCTTTTGGGGATTAAGAGTTGTTGGAATTCAGGGATTGGGAAGATTTAGGACGGGGGGAGGTAATTGGGTTTCCCGTAACCTTACTGGCACGACAAAACACAAGCGTTGTTTCACGTCGGTGTTCTTCTCGGCCGTGGTATCTTACCGGTCGAGCCAGCCCATTCATGCCGAAACATGGCTCTTCCACACACGATTATTATAAAGTGTTACAGATTGTTTTGCTAGTTAGCTATTTTATGAAACAGATGCAGTAGGGGTGAGCTTATATAACTATAAAGAGAACAGTAGCAGCTTATGTAAAAATTTGGAAATCTTTCAAATCTTATTGCGGTCTTGAGACTCGAAATCGAGGTTTCTACAATTTTACCAAAATCAGCTCAGACGTTTAGGTGAAACAGTTTAATTAATGTGTATATTACAAATTTAATATGTCTGCCGTCTGGCCTGATGATAGGAAAACACCTACGATGGAGCACGCCTGCACAAAAGCAACCTATTTGCTCGGGCCTTAAATATCTATTCAATCCTTCGGGAAACACAGACTCAGGCAAAGTCTGGACTATTTTCAAATAAAAAAGAATTATATTTATTTTATCAATCCCATCTTAAATTCAATGTACCTACTTCTCTGAAACGATTAACAATTCGCTATTTCAATCCTTTTGATTGTTATAGAGTACAAAAATACAACTGTCAGGAAATTAAAATCGTACGAATTCAGCTTTTGAAAGCCGTATTAAATATTCATCTGCACAAAATGGGAAATTTTTATGATTTCAAACTGAATAATGTATTTTTTTAGTACATTTTTGTTGAAGTGATAGTGATGTTTCTATTTTTATTCTATTGATTGATACGTATTCTAGTTCTCAGGTTTTGCGTATCTACGAAACTGTGAAATCGAGGTTTATTAGGTCTGGGTAAATCACTTGTTTATTTGTGCTAAAATCTTCACTTATTATAAGAAATTAATTATTTTAAGTGTGGGAAAGCCACGCTTTGGCACGAATGTGCCGGCTCGACAGGAGTAACACCACAACATCACGGAAAACCGACGTGAAGCAACGCTTGCGTTGTGTTTCGTCGTGTGAGTGAGGTTATCGGAGGACCAATTACCCTCCCTCCCCAATTTCCATAATCTATCCTCAAATTTCTAATCCCCAAAAGGGCGGTAACTCACTTGTAACGCCTTTTTTTATGGCATAAGCCGGTAAACGAGCAGACGGATCACCTGATGGTAAGCAATCGGCGTCGCCCATGGACACCTGGAACACTAGAGGCGTTACAAGTGCGTTACCGGCTTTTTGGGGATTAGGAGTTTGAGGATCGTTGGGGATTCAGGGATTGGGGTCTCTGGTGTTCCAGGTGTCCATGGGCGACGCCGATTGCTTACCATCACATGATTCATCTGTTTTTAATTGGCATAAAAAAGTAAGCTGCAATCAGTGTACTAATTACAATTGTACTGATAGTTATTTTTTTCTGTCTTTCGAAAGAATTGTTAATAGAGATCATGATTCAAATAAAAATTCTTTTACATACATACATAATACATACATAACTTCACGCTTGTCTCCCATGGAGGTAGGCAGAGACTATGGTACGCCGATTACTAAAATTCCTACATACCTCTTTCGCTTCATCAACAGTCATCAATATTTTAATGCATGCTCGTCGGTTAAGGGTATGTTCTGTTGCAAGCAAATAGTGTTTTAATTCAAAATACGAAATCATACCATATTTATACATGGTATCTCGTCTCTAAAATATCTTGAACCTTGCTTAAATATCTACCCCTTATCCCTATACCTCTTTTTTGAGGGGGATAATCATCCAATGACTTCTCCCGCCCGGGTGAGACGAGAGGGAGTGTCAGACTCTTACTGACTAAAAACCACCCTGTTCCTACTCCAGCACCCCGGCAACCCGTTAGGTCTTCCACGGCTCCGTATCAGCATCAGCCATATTGGGCCCCATCTGTGGTGGTCTGATGGCTTTATCCCTTTACCTACTAGTTTGTTCTATTCGGTTCATAGCACATACAGACTCAAAATAAAATTAGAATCCTAAGAATAAAATAATAGTACTCAAATAAAAAAACAACGTTTAAAAAGATTATGGCTAGTAAACGAAAAGAAAAATAAAATAAAAAAAAACATTATAAAAGGTTTGTAAACTCCTTTAAAAATAAAATAAGAAAGAAAAAAACATTGTAAAGAACGAGCCGAGAAATTCTAAGAATTTTGGCAAAATTTCAGCGTTTCGTTTGTAGTTCTGTTCGGTGTTTTTAAAAATATATTTTTTGTCAAGAGAATATAGTTTTTTAACTTGTGTCTGTATCTTGGTCGCAATAGTTAGAATCCTATTGAAATTAAGTTACTTAGAAATATTTAGGACAGGACAGGATAGCCTATATAAAATAAGATTCAGCGGTTGTTATTGATAACTGAGTGACTAACGACATTGGATAGGTGAATTTGTTAATTAGCGATGTTCTCAAGTGACTTTGTATGTTTTATAAAGATCTAGTTTTTATCTGGGTATTCCCGTTTTATCCGAACTGACGCTAATCTTGACACTTGGTCAGTGTCATCCCATACATTTCGTTTTCTACTCTCTCGGTAGACAATCGCTAAAGCGACGTTTGGCTAAAGGCAATGGTTCGAAACTAGTAGAGCTTTTCTCAGTATATTCACGTGAGTAACCCGCGATTTTTAGTTAAAGGAACTTTCAGTGAGTTTGCCTGTTTGTGTGTTTATGAGTCGGTCTCGTCTAAACTGTTAGAGGGATAGGGTTGAAATTTGATACAAGGATAGATTATAATACTGGAATAGCACACAGACTATTTTTTATCCGCGAGACCGTGGACGAACCCGGGCAGAAGCTAGTACTTATATATATACTAGCGACCCGCCCCGGCTTCGTACGTGTGCAATATTCATGTATAATAAATATAAACCTTCCTTAAGAATCACTCTGTTCGTTAAAAAACACCGCATCATTATTATGATGTCTTTGCGTAGTTTTAAAGACCTAAGCATACATAGGAACAGACTTTATTTTATACTAGAGGTATATAGTGAAGTTTGAGTGTTTTATGTTTTTATGAGATATATGGATCAGCTGATGTTACGCAAACAGCACCGCCCGCACCGACATCCGAAACACAGAATTACAAATGCCTTGTCGGAACAAAATTCGCCCACAATTATCATAGTACATTTTTTTAGACGTCGCCCCACACTAGTATTTTCTCCTATGTCGTAGGTGCGTTTACAAACATACAAGCTCACATACACATGGCACCCAGACCCGGAACAACGATCTGTGGTTTACACAAATAGCTGTTCCGTGCGGGAATCGAACCCGCGACATAGTTGCCCAGCCACCGCGTGAACCGTGCAGTCAAGTCAAGTCATTTTCAACGTGCAACCATTCCATAAGCCTATTTTTATATAAACTTTCTCATAGGCCTGGTCGATTTAACTGCTACTTCAGTGGTAGTTTTTTTTTCAAGGGGAGAAATTCATCGAATGACTGCTCCCGCCTGGGTACGGCCGGAGGGAGTGTCAGACTCTTACTGACTAAAAACCACCCCGTTCTTACTCCTGCCCTTCGAGCCGGAGCCCCGGTTACCCGTTATATTTTCACGACTCCGAATCGGCATCAACTCTGTTGGGCATCCGTGGTGGTCTGATGGATCTTTGAAGCGCGCGCGGAACGCGACGTCTTCAGTGGTATAAAACAGGACTTCAGTGGTACCTATAAAAAAATACTTACTGTCTTTCTTGAGCCAATGTGTTTGGGGCTGTGGGTATCCATTGGCACTGCAAGATATGTGACCACTTCTGCCCAGCAGAAGAGATGAGTTTTGCGGTTCTTCATTCCATTTCGGTGCAACTGCAACAAACAATAACTTGTTAACCTTTTTCATCGCTATATAGTTTACTTCTTAAATAATAATAATTTATTTAATACGAAACAATGTTCGTTTGTTTGTTTGTCTGCCTGCTTCGTTGGCCGAGTAGTCGCAAGTGCGACTGCCGGGCAAGGGGTCTCGAGTTCAATTCCCGGGTCGGGCAAAGTATTACTGGGTTTTTTAAATAATCCTCAATAGTAGCACGGAGTCTGGAATTGTGCCCGGTATATGGCAATCGGCCCACTCTCTATTGCATGGGAGTCATAACATAAATATGTAGTGAAAAATGGGTGGTACATTGTACAGTGGTGTTGAGTGCCGTAATGTACCGTCATCTGCCTACCCCTTCGGGATAACAAGCGTGATGTTATGTGTTGTTGTCTTTCTCTCATGTGACAGTGGACAGTTTCAAAAGTAGGATTTTTGTGTCGGAATTACGTTAGGAGGCTGGATAGTGATTTGAGTACATTTTTGCTTTGAACTCGCCAGTTTCCAGAGTAAACAGATATTGTACGGGTTTCCGGGAATAATCGGCGTGATGATGATGACGTATATCAAACTTTCTGATATTATTTTATTTTTTGTATAAACTTGACGTACCTATCACTTCAATCGAAATACGAGAAATTCAATTATTTTTGCCGTAAAGTTCCCGGAAACAGTTTTATTTTAAAATGTGTATAGGACACAATATTTTGTTAAAATTGAAACTGATTTAATTAACTTTGATTTGTTTATCACAAAATTAGTATAGTGTCAATTAGCTGAGTTTTAGAAATATCGAAACACCCATATAATGCCTTTTCTGGCCGAGAATAGAACAAAAACCCTTATTATACGTGACATCTATCTACCTCTATACATGTATACATATTTATATCTACACATATAATAAAACCGTAGAAAAGACAAAACTGTACATTTAATATTTTTTAAAAGAATAATTGAGGCGTGATTTATAGTCGATACTGAAGCCAAAAATATGGATTTTAGAATTTTTGTCTGTTTATCTGTATGTACCTATGTCCGGGAAGACCTCAAAAATTACTGCATGGATTTACTTCAAATTTTGTATGATTATTACTAACAGATCATGTCAACATATAGGCTACATATTATCACGCTACCACCTACGGGGTACGCGCAGTAAATCACTATTCGACGCGAATGAAGTCGCGGGCACTGCTAGTTATAAATATTTACAAAAATACTTGCGATACGTGGGTGTTACATACTGTTAATAAAAGACGAAGCATTTTCGTTTGAAATATGAGACTTTATACCTAAAATATTAATAATACGCCGCGTAAAATAATAATACGCCGCATAAAATCATTTACCTATTTTATACTTTACTCGTGGAAAAACCATTAAGTCAATGAAGCTGTATAATATTGCCAAATAAAACACGTAACAGTTTATTATTAAAACACCTAGCGAACATTTTAATTAGTCGAACGAATAATGAAACTCAATATCGCTGCAGGAATAAAGGGCGAATAAATTTTATCGCGAGTTTTTTCAAACCAAAACATTATTTTATTTGATTTTGGAGGCGGCGTATTTATTTTGCGTATTATTAAAATTTCATATCGTATTATTAAGGAATCTGTTTTAATTTTAAATGAAATTAATATTTTCTAATTATTATGTAAAAACTTTAGTTATATACTAAATTTCTTTTTTCTCTTGACTAAATAACGTGACATCATATTGCATCCCAGGTGTACCTACTTTGCTTAACCCGGAAATCGTACCCGAGGTCCTTTGTTCTGTTGTAGACTTTTAAAATAACTAGAGAGGCCTAAATAATATGTAAAACAAAGTACATTTATAATCTACAATCTTTCTACATTTCAAAAGAATATTTAGGAAATATTAATAGTAGTATCTTCAAAAGGAATACATTAATAATACGAAACGTAAACTCAAAAATATAAAAGAATACGATAATACGAAAGGAGATAAAATAATTTATTCTATTTTAAAGGGTCCTAAAATAAAATATCTTGACTTTAAATCAGATATGATGCGATTTCGCGTCCATTTTGAATCCGATAAAATAAAACATCCGTAATTTGAAAGTCGTATTTTAGAAATGGGTTCTGCAGCTCTGTATAATATTTAGAAAGCTTTCAAATTTATTATTTTGCGATGGTGACTTATACATATCGACACCGGAAATTTCAATTGTCGTAAAGGACATTTTGCCGAAAATGAGTTATATATATATTTGAAATCAGCGTCGCGAGTTCTATTGATTGGTAGTATTAAAAAAAATCTATCTCTAAAAAAAATCCCCTTACGACCTGGCTTTTCAACATCTCTAGCGTGATTTTTTTTACTATTTGGGATGTATCGTAAAGATAATTTTCAATACGGAGCGTAAAGTCATGTTTTAATTATTTTACAGGTCGTAAGCCTCATTTTTGCATTTAACTTTTTATACGACATTATAATAATATTTTTTATTACAAATTAAGAGTTTTATTGATTTTACTGTCTTCTAACATTTTTTTTATCAAGTCACTTAAATAATTATTTATGGTAAGTTACTTCACTGAAATGAAGAACTGAACGGAAATTTAAATGGCAATGGACGGGGCATATGATTAGAGGCATCGCAAAGTGGAACCGAAACATAATGTATTGGTATCCTAGAGACAAGAAAAGAAAACGTGGCCGACAGATTAGAAGGTGGGAAGACGAAATAAAGGCGACAGCGGGAAAAACATGGACAAGAAAAGCTCTAAATCGAGCAGAATGGAAAGACATGGAGGAGGCCTTTGCCAAAGCTGGGCAAACAGATGAAGATGTCAATGCCATCAATTAAGCTGAGACGTTAAATTAAGTCCAGTTTGTAAAATTGTTCTGTTGTTCTTATCTTTATCTGAATAAAGGCTATTATTATTATTATTATTCCTTGTTTCTTTTATCTTAGCTCGGCTACAAGGCCGGGTTTGAGGGATAGTACGGGCCGAAGCCAAGTGCTATCCCAGTTAGGTGTCTTAATTTTAGGTGTGGGTGTACGAAACATCTGTTTCATTCAAGAACTTTCTAACTATGTGGCAAGTATTTAAAATAGCAGCTTTTGGGAGACTTTGGTATGTGTAAGGCGGGAGATCTACAGATTTTATTGAATTATGGAATTGTTTCGGGATCACACCTGTTGTTGAAAGTACTACGGGGATGATAGTGACATTGCTGAGTCGCCACATTCTGGCTATTTCAATTTTGAGGTCCGTATACTTGGAGAGATTTTCGGCTATTGTATTTTGTAGATTGTGGGTGTTTGGTATGGCTATGTCTATGATTTGTGCAGTTTTGTTAGTTTTGTCAATGAGGGTAATATCTATTGTAATGAGTGGTTTTGTCAGTGAGAATGGCTCGATCAAAGTATAATTTATGGAATGCGTTTTCAAGTACAGTTTCCGGTTGATATTTATAGTAAGGTACTGGCGGTGTAGATATAAGATTATATTTTATAGCTATTTTTTGCTATTTTTTTATTATTATTATTATTACTTCACTGAAAAGTACTAGCCTTACAAAAAAGTCAAATAATTAGACCTCCAACTTATTTGATCATTTGTGAGACTAACAAAGAAAAAAGAACCTAATTTCATAATAATAAAAGACTGAAAATACTTGTCATTATTATTTTAATAATAAGTTGGTACTTTGAGTTTTAAGCTCTTGAGGGCAAAATTTGTTATTATTTTGTTTATTTCAACTTTATTATGTTTAAGTCCGTGCTGTTGTTTGAGTTCCAATAATATTGTTAAAAAATTAAAAGTAAATTAGTTTATTAAGTGATTATTAAAAATAAACAGTACCTTTACCATTTATTGCTAATAATTTAAAAGGCTGAATTTACTTTAAATTTAATAATTTTTTTAGCAGTCAAGTTTTATTAATTAAACTTTTTTCTGCAAATAATCTAAGACTATTGTTGATTATTGTTTTAGATTCAATTTAAAAACTAATTAATAGATAAGTTTATTAGCTGATTATTCTAAAACTTCAGTTGTTTTCTGCATCGCAACGATTACTAGAGATTTAAATTTTAAAAAGTTGCATAAAATTGTGAGTTCCTATTAGAATAATATTTTTGTTACTTTCTTTTTACTAATTCTTTGAATAATAAATAAAAAATAATAAAAAAACTCTTGGTTTTACTACCCATTGTAGACATTTCCATTTAGAGCTTTCGGTTTTTTGTTCCTTTTACCTCCTTTAGTTTTTGATTTAATTGACTTGTACTACCCATTGATGATCAAGAGTAATCTTTTACGACGTATCTGACTTTACCCATACCAATTTTTCGTGGCTGTAAAGTACTTCAGTTATTTTTTTTGGGTTGTAAAGGACACTAATTTTGGTAAATAATTAAGTTTGGTTTATTCTGTTAATTAATATGGATAGAACGTGAAAAAATAGTTAGGGTTTCTTTTAACGTCACAAAAATAGCACTTTCTTAGAGAAAGATATAAGACAAAAACTTTTTTTTTTTGTTTTTGGGCTCTGCTGTAAATTCGCGTTTTGTCCTTTACGACAATTGAAATTTCCGGTATCGATATAAACTCGATATAATCTTAACCATCCGTGCGTCACTGCATGGGTGCCCACTGAAAATCAGTGCTGGGTGACTTGTATGCCTGGCTTACACTGAGTGGGTGACCCTTTTAGCATAGGCATGTTGTCAGCGTCTCTCTTCTAATTCTTCTGTTTTAATTTTTCAACTCAATGTTTTTATAACTTCCACTGTCACACCTTTATAGTCTTTTTATATTTTATTTATTCTGCATCGTGTCTGGTGCTGAATAAATGTCTTTTCTTTCTTCTTAACATTACGTTTCTTTATCTCCGAGGCTTTAGAAATATGCACACATTTTCGATAGAACATCAAACTGTCACCAGTTATGTTTCCGCGGTTCATGTGATTCATATCATTTAACTCGTCGAGTACCGGTTTTGTAGACACAATTATAGAACAATAGGTTGCGGTCACCGGTGACCGCTTGGTGTTTGACAGTAGTTTAATGTCCATATTCCATTTACAATATTATACTTTTAACTGTTCATCTGATAGTTATTATGTATGATATCTTACGGCCTGGCCACGAGGATCGGCGGAGCGGCGGGCGACGCCATTATTCGTGCGACGGCGTTTGCAGGCCACGAACAGAGACTAACCAACAATAAAATCTGAATGAACTCTACTAGTTTCGATTCGAACCACAGAGGGATTCTTCCTCATGAGCAACGTGCGTGGTCACGGTTATGTCGAGCAGCCTACTGTACAGTATACCGGTTCGAAACTAGTAGAGCTTTTCTCAGTATATTCACGTGAGTAACTCGCGATTGTTAGTTAATTTAGTATGTCTCATGATAGTTATTATATAAAAACTATTGTTTTCCTGAATGTTGGCTACCGCAGGTTACGGGCTCCATATAAAAATATATTAGTTCTAAGTTTCATAAATCTGGCGCCGTCGATACTAATTAATTTATTTGTTTCACTCGCTGGTGCAATTCGCTGGTCGCGCCGCCGCCGCCGCCGCGCCGGTCGCCGCTCTCCGTGGCTTGATCAGCGATTTCTATAATATGATTGTTTCAGTCGCTAGACGCCTAGCCGCGCTCGTCGTCAAATGGACCTCCGGTACCTCACTCACACGACGATACACAACGCAAGCGTTGCTTCACGTCGGTTTTCTGTGAGGCCGTGGTATCACTCTGGTTGAGCTGGCCCATTCGTACGGAAGCATGGCTCTCGCACACTTACATTGGATTTTAGTAGAAATGCAATTAAAATATAGATTTTGACAGACAGTGCTCCAGATCAAACTATTTTATTGGTCAAGTGGCCGCAAGTGTGATTGATGATCCTAAGTTTAAGTTATTACTAAAGTTATCGGTATTGTAATTACTAGTAGTAGTAGTATCCTAAGAGGGTCTTCCTTAACCACTATAACTACTGAACTTAACTGTGAAATTGTAATATCATATGACTTCTCTTTGAGAGATAACGGACGTAATAATATTACTAAGTAACCGATTAACCACTTTTTCTAACTATCACTAAACCTCTGAAATGGTTTCGTTGCTTCTCTTACGCTCTACAGATAGTGAATACCGAATTCATTTAGGTAGCTTTATTTTTATTCAGATGTATAACATTATTTATCATTTTTTCAAATGTTAATTAAGATTATTATTTTATTTCGTTCTGTTTTATTATTGTTATTTAGTAAGTAGTTCACCGCTGATCTCGTGACTAAGTATAAAGTCATCAGTATTACCTCATTTATTTTTTAAGGATTAATGTTAATTTCTAGTGACAAAGTAGGAGAACTTAAAAGGTAATATTTTTCTTTATTTACTTATTTTTTTTGTTTCATTAGTTTTGGTTAATAGTTAAGTTTGTGTATGCTCTCCTTTTCATTTTGTTTTGTCTTATTTTAAATTAGTAATTAGACACATAGATTAAGTTTTAGGCCTAAGCTATCGCAATGGAGAAAACTGTAATGATAGTTTTAGGTAAGGTTTTAAATAAATAATTCAGGTCATTTTAAACAATAACTAATCTTTGTTTTAATAATAACTAAATTAACGCCAACCGCACACGCTGCTCAAGAGGAAGAACCCCTCTGTGATTCGAAACTAGTAGAGCTTTTCTTAGTATATTTACATGAATAACCCGCGATTTTAGTTAATTTAATAACTAATCTTAAAATAACCTTTAAAGTTTAAAGGAGCCTTACAACTGTTGTTGGCCCGTACTACCACAGAGTACGGGCCCCTAAAAATCCAGAAATAAAATTTGAATACCTACCACCTTTGAGTACGTACTCCAGTAGGATATTAAATATTCATAATAAAACTCATTTCGTTGATTGTCTTTGTTACAATATCGAATTGGGAAATATTTTAGCATTGATTCGGAACGTTTTAAAATAGAATCAATAGGTTTGGAGAAAATCAAAGTTGATTGTGAGTCTTGATAGGAGGTTTTCTAAGCTTAATTATGTTTATTATAAAAAATATAACATCATACCTTATAATCTTGAAGTGAATGGCACATATATTATATAATGTAAAACTGACTTTACAGCAGTTGTTTTTTATGAGGAAAGAAAATAATCCAATGACTTATGCCGCCCGGGTGAGGCGATAGAGACTGGCAGACTCTGACTGACTAAAAGTCACCCCGTTCCTACTCCTGCACTTCGAACCGGAGCCCTGGCAACCTGTTAAGTCCTCCGCGGCTCTCAATGTGTTGTAAGTATCATGTAGTAGGGTGGGAGTCTACTGCCATACTTTGAGCACAATCCTAGACTCCATAGTATCCCGAGCGTACGGCGCGTCGCGTTCCGCGCGCGCCTCAAAGAGCCATCAGACCACCACAGATGGGGCCCAATACGGCTGATGCCGATTCGGAGTCGCGGAGAACCTAACGGGTAACCGGGGCTCCGACTCGACGTGCAGGAGAAGGAACGGGGTGGTTTTTAGTCAGTAAGAGTCTGACACTCCCTCCCGCCTCACCCAGGCGGGAGCAGTCATTCGATGATATTCCCCCCTTAAAATAAAAAACAAAAAAAATAGACTCCATAGTGTTACTGAGCTCTTAACATGTACTTTAATTTTATTCCAATAACTAGCTACTTCCGCGCGGTTCTACACGCTCTGCTCTCATAGCCTATAGCCATCCTCGATAAATGCGCTATCCAACACAAAAAGAATTATTCAAATCAGACTTGTAGTTACGGAGATTAGCGCGTTCAAACAAACAAACAAAAAAACAAACTCTTCCGCTTTATTAGCATAAGATGATACCTCGTACCTGACAACAGATTTCGTACGCTCAACTCAATAGAAATAACTTTAAAGAAATCATCTTCAAGTATTTAGAAAAACAAATCGTAAAATGCAACCTTAAAACTAACAAAATTAAACTTAAATTCTATTGCTAACGTGTTCAGCGTAAACTATTGTTACAAAGATACATGCAATAGGTACTATACCTTTTATGTACAGGTTTACAGTTCTATTCACTTTCGCAACATGGTTGGCTGCGACGCAGGTGTAAGTTCCACAATGGTCTAAGGATACGTTCTTGATGATGAGAACACTGAACACTTCCAGACTTCTCTCTGCGATCTGAAATGGTATGACAATTAGAATGGTTTTGTTTAAAATATTCAGTGAAATTGTGAATAATTCAGTGAAATGACTGCCTCGTTTCGGGTTCGTTTCACGGGTCGGGCAAAGTATTACTGGGTTTTAAAAAAAATATCAGTAGTAGCACGGAGTCTGGAATTGTGCCCGGTATATGGCTCTTAGGCTCACCCCCTATTACACGGGACTCAGAACATAAATAGTGAAAAGTGGGTGTTAACAGTGGTATAATGTGCACCTCTGCCTACCCCCTCGGGGATAAAAGGCGTGATGTTATGTTAAAATTGTGTGAAGACCCTTTTATCACGAGTTACTGTTATGTTATGACTACCATGTAATAAGAAGTGAGCCTATTGATGTACACAAAACACAATTTTGACTGTAACGGTAAATAAAAGTCGTTGGCCTGAATAAGGAAAGGGAGACCCTTGCGACCATACGCCTTAAGAATGATGTTAATGCTATAATTTTATTTTCAACAACAATACTGCGTCATCCGAGGTGAAAAAGATGATTGGCATTATTTTTTTAGGGAATAGAACGCAAACGAGCAGACAGTTCACCTGGTAGGCGATCAGCGCCGCCCATGGATGATGATAACACCAGACGAGTCACAGGTGTGTTGCCGGCCTTTTAAAAAGGAATACGCTCCATTTTGAAGGTTTGAAGGTCGTAAACATAACATAACATCGCGCCTTTTGTCCCCGAAGGGGTATGCAGAGGTGCACATTATATCACTGTACAATATAACACCCACTTTTCACTATTTATGTTATGAGTCCCGTGTAATAGGGGGTGAGCCTATTGCCATATTATTATACCGGGCATAATTCCAGACTCCGTGCTACTACTGAGATTATGTTTTTAAAATCCAGTAATACTTTGCCCGACCCGGGAATCGAACCCGAGACCCCTTGCCTGGCAGTCGCACTTGCGACCACTCGGCCAACTAGGCAGTCTCAGTCTGTTTGGAGGTCGTATCGGTTCGGAAATACCGCCGACGACAGATCATTTGACAGTTATGCTGCATTATGGAATTATGGAGCAATATGTCTATTACAGAGACATCAGACCGAAAAAGGAGAAGGTTCTACCCAAAAATATGTTGCAACAAAAATATAAAACGGTCGCAATAAAGTCTCCAACAAAACAGAACAAAATGTCCAACAACTAAAACAGGAGCATTACCTTCAAATGCGTAGGAATTTTCTTGCCATCTTTCAACCAAGAATAATAAACTGGCGAATCTCCACTCTTGAGATTACAATGTATCTGAACTATTTGTCCCTCTTGTAAATCCGTCGGCAACAATATTTCTTCCAACTGAGGAGCCTCTACTACGTGTAACTCGAACGATCGTTTCGCCATCTCACCTGACGGACTTCTTACAATACATGAATAAGCAGCTCCATTATCACTCTTCGACACTTTTGCGATGTTCAATACGCCATCGTTTGAAACCAATGGTACGTCTCTTTTCTCTCTTAATTTCGGTTTTCGGCCAAATATTTCGATACTCGCCGTTTTGTTCGAAGATCTCTTGTATCGGTTGTTTTGAGCTGTGTCCGTGTTTATTTCTTTGCCTTTATATTCCCAAGTTATTTCCCTGTAAAAAAAATGTGCTTGAAGATTTTCTGTTGATGTTTTCTTAAATGTAGGTAGCTTAGAAGATGGAGATTGTTTATCTATTTGTTGTTAAAGAAGTCTGTACAAAGATGAAGATACTCAGATCAGAATTTTCGGTACAATAATATTATTCCTGAAAGCTATTTTAGTATTGTAACTTTGACAGAATGAAATAAATAGTGACTGTGTTGTTGGTGGGTTACATTATGGTAAGAAATAAATATTTTACGATCTACAGGTCTGGGCTTATTGTGATTATACTTAATTGAAATAATATGTATTTATGAAGTCAGAAGATATGAAAGAGAATTTAATAAATGGTGAGGTATTTTGGCACAGTCATAAAAAATTGTATGTATTTTAAACCTGAAGCGATGGGAATATCTGAACCATTTTTTGTTGAATTTAGATTTGGTATAGAATAGTTCGATGATGAGAAGGAAGAAAAATAGTTTCGAAACCAAAGCTTCACTTAAAATCATTACAAAACTTAAATAAACAAAATACCCTAAACCAGATACACTAAGAAACATTTCAAAAACACTAATCGCTAACGAAAAACCCGTCAATTTTTATGCAATATTTCATATTTTCTAATTAGCGACACGGCTACAGCGATACGGTACAAAAAAACAAAAGACGGCCGCCATATTGGATTTTTTTTGTCAAACAAAAATGCCACACGTCCGTCCTTTATTTGTCATAAAAATATTTGATGGAGTTCTCGAGACGAGATCGTAAAAGCGACATCAAAAACTGGAAGTATTCTTCGCAAATATATTGTTAATAAATTATGTTTTTCATGTGGAACAAAAGTTAACCTGATCTTTGTGGATAAAAGTGGTATTGCCGAGTAAGGGGTTTTAAGTTCGATCTGTTTTGAAACAATTTGAAATATAGGTCCTGTATAGGTTAAAGTATAATTAGGTGTTAGGCCCAGGTTATTGCAAAAACATTGCTCCGTATTACAAGGGAACCATTAAATAGTATTTGATAAAGTAAATCTATATATACGGTCAAATTGAGAACCTCCTCCATTTTTTGAAGTCGGTTAAAAATGAATCTCTTTTTCCCTTAGTCACGGCATCACGCGTGAATGGCTGGACCGACTTCACTAATTCTTTATTTGTTGTATTTATTATTATTAGGAGAAGGTTCTTAAGACAGAAAAAAATCCTGAAAATCCTACGAGAACGGAAGAAAACGGGATTGCGCTTACGAAGTCGCGGGGAGAAGACAGTATGTGTACAATTCTACTTTAAAAACTATGTACGTTTATAATCACTAACTTCAATCGCCTTGTTTTTTGAACTCCGTTAATATAGATACGATTATACGTATATCAAAACCCGCTTCTAAGTGACCTAAAGACTTTTCTTAAAACCACAACAAAATTGGTTCAGGCAATCGCGAGATATTCACGAACAAACATTCTCACATATAGGTCAAATAACCTCCTTCATATTTTGTAGTCAGTTAAAAACAAAGACTGCACGTTTGACTGCACGGTTGGTGCGATTGCTGGGCAACCGGCTGCCGTGCAACATGTCGCGGGTTCGATCCCCGCACGCAACAACACTTTGTGTGATCCACAAATTCTTGTTGCGGGTCTGGGTGTCATGTGTATGTGAACTTGTATGTTTGTAAACGCACCCGCGACATAGGAGAAAATCCTAATGTGTGTAAAAACGTTAAAAAAAAGTTTTTATTTTAACAAAACCAAAATATTGAAGTATACCATTTCATAATTAAATTCTGCTTCCTTGGTACATTTTAAAACAATGGCTTTCATTTCCATTCATAATCTTAATAACAATTAAAATCAATCAATTCAAATCTGTCAGCTCCAAGCATTCTACCGTCCAGTGGGATTCAATTCACTTTGCTCACAATCGATATGCTTTTGTCTCTTTTTGTTTTTTTTTTGTTTTTAATGCTATGCCTGTTATTTTTTGGAAAGGTATCAATGTTGTAGTTACAACTTTATCTAGTTATGTCAATAGTTACGTCTAGATGGAGAGTTTTGCAACAGTGAACAAGATTTTTTACAGAACAAGCCGGTAAACGAACTGACGAATCACCTGATGGTAAGCAATCAGCGCGTTACCGGCCATTTGGGGATTAGGAATTTGAGGATTGTTGGGGATTCGGTGACTGGGGAGATTGGGCCTTCAGTAACCTCACTCGCACGACGAAACATAACGTCGGTTTTTTGTGAGGTCGTGGTATGGTATCACTCCGGTCGAGCCAGCCCATTCGTGCCGAAGCATGACTTTCCCACACTTAACTCTTTGAGTACCGTCATTATAGTCACAATTAAAGAACAATAGGTTGCAGTCACCGGTGTTCTCGCGGTGTTAGACAGTTTAAATAAACAATTAAATATCATGCTAATTAATAAATTATGGAAAATAACGAAATATTCAACAATGTCTCATTCTACCCAAGAATTGTATCCGAAACTCCTTGCAAGGCAGTTGTAATTTGGCACTTTGTTTTTGTAAGCCTAAAAATAGGACGTCAGTTAGAATATATAATTACAGAATCATAGAAACCAAATGAATAAACGGGGAAATAAAGTGCATAATCAGTATGGTGAGTCTATTTCTTTATTTGACCGAGCGCAGATATACGCGAAACCCAATATGTTTTCTATTGTGTCTTATATACTCGACATACAAGAGGTTAATTAAATAAATCTTTGACTGGATTTTAGTGTTAGATACGTTGTCCTCGCACAATCCAAACAGCAAAACTATGTAACTAGAGAATTGTATTGTGAACCTGATTAAAAAGAGTAACCTATGGAGTTTCTTGCTCGTTCTTCTCCATAGGAATCTACACCTTGGAATCAGCAAATAGCTTAACTTTTAATTTTTTGTTGACGTTCAAAATTGCCTTTCTGGTCTAATTGAAATATATGACTTTGAATTTGACTTTGAAATGCTTCGATTTTTGACGTCTTGTTACTTTTTTTGTGTTTGACAAATAAACGAATAATTCACTCTTTGGCATGAAACATACAATTATTTACTAGAAATCCTATCATACAAATTCCGTTCCTACAAAGGCCTCCCACAGATCTATCCCATCATTGCAACACATTAAACTTCATCTATTTAATAAAAACGTGAACTTAAGCGTAAATTCAAAAGAATACTTCTAGATCCACGTTTCGCTGAGCGCGCTGCATTTCAGCGCTCATTTTTATTAGGACATTTAAGAGGCGCTTTAAGATTGTTGCTGAGTTCGCTGTATTTTACTGAACATTGAAATTGGCTTTCTTAACCTGTTTTAGATATTTTTTGTGGTTTTCTTTATGTTTAATTTCGATTGGTGTTTTTAATTATGTTTATCTGATAGTTTTTAGAAAATAACGACCATTTAGTGCATTTCTGGTTTTTTGTGAAGATTTCTTTACTATTTACGTTTATTCAATATTTCACTAAACGTGTAATTATATTGGAACATTTTGTCAAAACTATTATAACATTTTGTTCAATTCTATTAAAAAAATATTAAATAAATAAATATTTGTTTCTACACTTATCTACATTAATGCATTTAAAATCAAGATTTAACTTAAATGATGCAGAACGGAGAAGTCTACAATTTGGAAAATATTCATTTCAATGCGTAAAATTGTAGGAAGGGCAAAACTGAACAGTGAATATTTTTATTAAAGAATACTTGGGGCGTGATATTATGCAATCGATACAGAAATAAACATTTTGTCTCTTTGTCTGTCAGGCTAAACCCAAAAAGTACTGCACAGATTCACTTCAAATTTTGCATGAATATTACTAACAGATCGGGTCAACACAGGCTATCACCTATGAAGGAGGACCTATGAACAACTATCCAAAGTCACTATTCCACGCACACGACGTGCAAACATCTACTAGTAAATAAATGAATAAAAAAGTAATACATTTGCTTCGCACATTGGTGATACTTAAAATATTACATTACCTCACTGGATACCCGTAGTAGGGGCACTTCAGTGTGACACTCTGTCCACTCTGCACTTTGAAAGGCGGCAGCGTGCGGATATATGGCGGTCCTAGAACAAAACGTACCCTTATATAACATTATGTACAACACGTGTAAGAACGAGGTAGTAGCAAGATAAGCTAATGTTTAGTACGAAAACAACGTTTATTATGTTATAATATAATAACTATTAATAGTAGTTTAGTTAGATTATATTTTGCTCCATATGTTGCTGTACTCTAGCCGGGTTTCTTGCTGAAACTGTACCTCATGTAACACCAACAATTGTACACATGATATGCAATAAAAAATTTTGAATTTGAATTTGAATTTGAAAGCTTGACTGGTTGAGAATGTTATTGGACAAATACCAGCATTTTAGTTATGATAGGTTTTTTATACTTTATAGACGTTTGACCACTATCTCGCCTGGTGGAAAGCGATAATGTGGTCTACGATGGATCACGTCGCCCCATAAGCAACCTATTCACTCTGGTCTTGAAGACACTCAAGTTATATTTGTCGGGAAATACAGATTCCGGCAAGGAGTTCCTTTCCTTAGCTGTTCGCACATGGAAGCTTGATGCGTAGCGCTTCGTGCATGTGAATGGGTACCATGAATCATGTAAATTTAATTTTGAATTTTATATTTGTAATTTTAATTATTATCTTACATTTTTATATATAGAGGTATGATGTTTCTGTGCCCTAACAGGGCCCATAACTGTACTTTACCTCTAAGCCTAATAACATCTTTTATACACAATATGGTACGAAAACAAATGAATAAATGAAATAAATGAACCGGACCGGAATAAGGAACCAGCAAATCCGTTTTGTGAATACCTATTGCTTGAAAAAATCTCTTTCTTTTTTTTCATAGCATAACATAAGCCAGTAAACGAGCAGACGGATCATCTGACGGTAAGCAATCGGCGTCACCCGTGAACACCTGGAACACCAGAGGCGTTACAAGTGTGTTACCGGCGTTTTGGGGATTAGGAGTTTGATTTCTTTCTTTATTTAAACAAGAGTTTATTTATTTATTTTTTCTTGTATAGAAGCACTATTTTATATGGATTGTCAGTATACATATGTGAGGACCATGTCAGACTTAAGATATTTGTTTTCTCTTGGTTTTGTTTTTTTTTTATTTTAGTATGTTCTGTTATTTGTATGTTGCGTCAGGTATGTCTTTACATTATTCTCACATGTGTGTACAATATTGGAATATGTATCAGAGCAATGTAAAACAGACTTTTTTTAAAAGAGTAACGAATGGAGTTTCTTACTCGTTCTTCTCCACTCGAATCGACATTTTGGAACGACTGCCTAGCTTCACTGACGGACAAACTGACAGACTATTATTTATTTCATATTTGTTGACGTTTCAAAAGTACCGAATTATGGTTTAATTGAAATAAATGCTTTTCAGTTTAGTTCAGTTCAGAGGATTGTTGGGGAATTAGGAATTGGGGCGATTGGGGAAGGGGAGGATAATTGGGCCTCCGGTAACCTCACTCACACGACGAAACACAACGCAAGCGTTACTTCACGTCGGTTTTCTGTGAGGCCGTGGTATCACTCCGGTCGAGCCGGCCCAGTCGTGCCAAAGCATGGCTCTCCCACACTTATAGAATTCTCCTCCAGCCATCATAGCAAAATTTTCCTCCTACAAACACAATAGCTAGAGATGAACGTAAAATATTACAGCGCTGAGGAAAATGGGCAAAGTCGGGTGCACTTCACAACTCGTACTGTTGAAGAGTTTTATGTTAATGAAGGATTAATATTTGGGAACAAAAACAACGGGTCAGGTTTGAAAGGCTACAGTTTGGTCGATACTTCAAGGATAGCGGAGAGTTGGTATGTTTTTTGGACAAAGCATCTATGATTGTTGGCTGCAGTGTAGTTTGAACCTTAGGTCAACACCATTAGGATCATCTATAATATCACTAATATTCCACAAGAGAAAAGGGCTAGTATTAGAAGGTGATCTGTTGACCATATACTAGATTATTGTGTTTGCCACGAACATTGAATTGTTGGACAAAATTGGCAAAATTATCATTTTACCACATTTCACCTAACGTAACATCGGCGTGATTTTACGTTATCACCGAAGGGGTAAACAGATGTGCACATTACGGCATTTAAGTAATGCCACTGTATAATCTAACACTCACTTCTCACTATTTATGGTATGGGTCCCATGTAATAGGCTTACCGTCTATAGTCACATACCAGGCACAATTCCAGACTCCGTACTAATACAGAGAAATAAAAAAAAACTCAGTAATACTTTGCCCGACCCAGGAATCGAACCCGAGACTCTTACTACTCGGTCAATGAGGCAGTCACCACATTTCACTACAAATATTAAAGGTTGCTTGAATGATTCGAATTGAATCCGAATCTTCTTCTTAAGCAGTTATTGTATTTACAACGCGACCCAGAAACAGTTAAACCAAAATATCTAAAACAAAGGCACCTATCTCAATCCAACGAAGCAATGGAGCCGTAACAAAAAAAACACAAAAAATTAACGCCACGCTAATTAGAACCTTAAATACATTACCGGTACATACAAAACTGTAGAAAATAATGAGCGAGAAGAGAATTAAAATTCTGAATTAAATGTCCATTCTGTGAATCTTTTCAATAGAGACTGAGCTTAATTTTGCCTCGGCTATTTCGAGCTGCGCAGTCCAGATTTAGCCCAATTAGCCCGAAGATAGGCGAGTTGCTCGTATAATTTGGCTATACCGCTCTAGAGGGTAAATATGCAACTAGCAACTATTCTGCAAGAAATTGGATTTAATCCCATGTTAATAATGTAGTTGGATCATTTATTTGGATGATGTTCCTATTTGTCTGGTTTGTTTCTGTTATAAACAGGATCAGTTGCCTAGCCACAACACATACTCTGCTAAATATTAGCCTATAGACTTCATTAACTTCCAGATGGGCCGGTTGAAAGTGTGGGAGAGCCATGCTTCAGCACGAATGGGCCGGCTCGACCGGAGTGATACTACGGCCTCATAGAAGACCGACGTGAAACAACTCTTGCCTTGTGTCTCGACGTGTGAGTGAGGTTAACGGAGGCCTAATGTGCCTCAAGGAGCCATCAAACTACCACAGATGGGGCCCAATAGGACTGAAGCGGATAATAATACTTAAATTAGATCCTAAGATTCAAGTTACACAATGCAAAACAAACTCTCAGTTCAGAGAATTAGCAAACATGATATTATAGGTACAAAGCGTTTAACTAACTCCCCTTGCAATCCAAAATGAACCTTATTCAATTGTAGCTTGAGTTCCATCTTACTAAATTCAACGTTAGTACAAACACTAGTTAGAGAGAAGCCCCGTTAATTTCCGTGTTCGTCGATAATCTTACAATTAAAATGGTATCGCCCAATGATTTGGTATTGCCCTAGTTTCTATTCTGTGGATAAATCTTTTGACTACATCAATAATCAAAGAGCTAATTGAATCAAAGGTCCTGCTGGAATCCTGGGTCGAGGATCCTCACTCTCGGAAGCGGACGTCTTAAACCTCCGAGCTACCAAACCGCCAAGTGTTATATTGTAAGTCTATTCTACTACCTGAAACTAGTAGAGCTTTTCTCAGCATTTTCTTGAGAGTAACCCGCGATTTTAGTTAATTTAGTATGTCTTACGATAGTTATTATAAAATACCTAACCTTCAGGGATTAAAACGGTTATAACTATTTTAAGAAGAAAGTATAAGGATCACATTAAACCAGGACACCATGGCGACGCAACCACTAGGACCACCATGGCATCCGGATTGGCGGCTGAGTCAGTAACCAACCATACAGCGCTATAGTAATTAGTGGTGCCGCGACCAGCGTCAATGAGCAACCAGAAACATTCTGTGCTGACGTCCGAACTGGTAACACCATCACATTAGTTGCGACTTGCGCAGCCGAGCGGATACTAGATGAGTATCTCTTGTTTAAAGGAATAAACCGGTAAACAAGCAGACGGATCACCTGATGGTAAGCAATGGGGATGATGACAGGGTATGAAAATTAAAAATATAATTAGTCCGTAACTTAGGTAATAAAAAAATATTAGACACGTATTTTTTTATTTTGTTGTATAATAAAACAATACTTAGATAAAACGAATCAAAGTTTAGGAGTGGGGGCTAAAACGTCATTTCTTACGTATAAAATGTACTGAGAAGTGACGTCACGCGACATTTCAAATCAATATATCTTCGAAACTATTCGTTTCCGTAAGAAAATAAAAAATACGTGTCTAATGTTTTTAAATAATCTACCAGACGGACATTAAAATAAAAATTAGTCGTCTACCCCATTGGCGTCGCCCATGAACACCTGAAACACCAGTGGTGTTACAAATGCGATACCGGTCTTTTGGAGATTAGGAATTTGAGGATTGTTTGGGATTGGGGAGGGGTGTTATTGAGTCTCCGGTAACCTCATTCACACGACGAAACACAACGAAAGTTGTTGTTTCACGTCGGTTTTCTGTGAGGCCGTGGTATCACTCCTGTCGAGCCGGCCAACCATAGCCAACCTTTGGTTGTATTTTGTGTCTAAGCGTGGCTCTCATAGAATTGCATATATTTTATTGGTGACGGTGACTGGTTGCGTTGCCATGGCGTCCCAGTGAAATGTAGTCTTAACTTCTTAATATATTAATTTCAAAAACATAGTCGCTGTTACTCTACTCACTATACTTTAATTTCGCAAAGACAAAAAATGAAAATGTCGAAAAACTCATTATCTCGCAACGTGTTTAAGTCCAGATTTGAGCCGGTTTACGACAATAAGCTCAGTACCTGAGCTACACAAGACTAATGAACTAATAACATTACAGATGAAAGTAGGTGAGTAGCTATGCTGTGTTATATCACACTAATATTATAAATGTTACCCCTTTGGCCGAGTGGACGAATGTACGACTGCCAGGCAAGGGGTCTCGGGGTCAATTCCCAGGTCGGGCAATATATTATTAGGTTTTTAATTCTCAGTAGTAGCACGGAGTCTGGAAATGTGCCCGGTATACGGCAATAGGCTCACCCCCTATTACATGAGACTTATAACATAAATAGTGAAAAGTGGGTGTTACATTGTACAGTGGCATTATGTGCACACACTGAAACTATTGAACGGATCTGATGAAACTTAGTATACAGGCAAGGAATGGGCTGACTTAGGTGAAAGGAGGAGGTGATACTTTTTATCCCGATTAAATGCTCCCATGGGATAAAGCAGGAGTCATATTCTACGCGGACGAAGTCGCGGGTAACACCTAGTAATATGTATATAAAGCCGAGGGAATATATTTTGTTTTATTTTGTGTTGGGACAAAAAAATATTAACAGGTCGTGGCAACGTAGACACGTTGAAATTTGAACCTCATCTAATAATCGGGACATTATAGAGTACGTCATAGTCTCAACGCTAGGATCTCTGACCAGATTTAAGATTTAATCTAAGCAGATTTAGAGGTCAGGTTTTAATAAGAGATACATTCGGTAGATGTCAAATGTCTAGTCTCTTATGGCCGAAATTAATAACTAATTGTAATCCATAATCTGCGGATAATGGTACATATGGAGTTTCTTAGACGAAGCATAGGAATCTACACTTTAGAACGAGCAAATAACTTCACTATTGGACTGACCGACAAATGGATATTTTTTAATATTTCAATATTTTGTTTTAAAGTTCAGAAGCGCTTTCCTGGTCTAATTAAAAGAAATGATTTTGACTTGACTTCGACATAACTCACTAACACGCCAAGTGAGTTAGCCGTCATACATTTCAATACGAATTATTTGGCGACGCGACGGTCACTGGCCACGTCGCCATGGCGTCCCTTAAGGACTATTTTTTGACAGAAACTTCATGCTTCTTAGCTAGTGTGGGGGAGCTATGCTTGGGCACGAATGGACCGGCCCGACCGGAGTGATACAACGCCCTCAAAGAAAACCGACGTGAAACAACGCATGCGTTATGTTTCGTCGTGAGTGAGGTTACCAGAGGCCCCATTACCCTAATGATTAACCTTAATAGTTGTTTAAAAAAACAAGGATTATGCTACTAATCATTAGGGTAATTCCTCCGGTAACCTCATTTACACGAGTGACGCTCGCCGCACATGTTCACACACACTCGCACTCGTCCAAGGTATTGACATTGGCACGTGCAAATATTTCACTTGCAAACAAATGCAAAAAAGCCATTTATTCTATCTAGGATTCAAAATTGAGACTTGGTTCTTAAAAGCAAAATTTATTATAACGCAGCTGCAATAAGACAAAATTTCTTATTCCAATATTTATTTTAATGGACTTTAACTTCGAGTTGTGCAATAAAACCGTGAGAGTGCTCCATAGTTATAATAAATTCAATTTTATGTGCATAGCAATAAAGTATAATTTACTATACGTTACTCTAAACGTGATAGATGGTCTATAAAGTCCAAGTACTCATGATTATGGTAAAAAGTTAGTCGTGTCGTAGATATAGCACTAATAGTTGTCTCCTCTCTGTTGGCTATTACGCTACGTACGATGAGGTTAAATGTGGGAGAGTCATGCTTCGGCACGAATAGGCCAGCTCGACCGCAGTGATACCACGGCCTCACAGAAGACTCCCAATTTCGGAATCCAAGGATCCGGAATCCGGGATCCGGAATTTGAGGATCGTTGGGATCCTCAAACTCCTAAACCCCAAAAGGCCGTTAATGCACTTGTAATGCCTCTGGTGTTCCAGGTGTCCATGGGCGACGCCGATTGCTGACCATTAGCTGATCCGTCTGCTCGTTTACCGGCTTATGCCATAAAATAACAAAATTAAACATAATTACGCGTAAAAAACATAATTATCTATAGAACCATTATATTGTGTCATCAACGGCCTATAAATACCCACTGCTGAGCAAAGCCTCTTCTCACACAGAGAAGGTTAGAGCATTAATCACCACGCTTGCTCAATGCGGGTTGGCGATTACAGACTTATAATTAGAAATTATAAGCCCAGGTTTCCTTACGATGTTTTTCCTTCACCGTTTGTCAATTGTCTCTAAATAATCTTAGAAAGTACATATAACTCAAAAGTCACATTGGTACTTGCCGTTGGTAGGTTTCGAACCCGCACCCTCATGCATGAGCATGAGGCAGGTGTCTTAAACCTCCGGGCCACCACGACACTCATGTGTGCGATCCACAAAATGTTATTCCAGTATAAAATATATACAACTCCAAGTTGCTACATGCAGAAACAAAACGCTGACCTGTCTGCAATCGACCGGCTATTCCTAGACTGCGTTATTTGTATAGAGTGCATTTCTGAAACAAGCCTGAAATTCAGGAAAGGCTTCAGAGCAACTGATCGGACCGAGTAACGAATATGTGATCCGTGAATTTTAGAATTGAAGACGAGTTGATGCTTTGATGTGCTATTTCAAGTGCATGCTAGTGTATTTAGATCTGTCTATGTTATTTTAGGATCTATGTGTCTATTTATGTCTGGGCTAGTAGACATTTTTATCGAACCCAACGTAACATAGCTTCATCGGTAAATGAAGTCAACAAAACGGAGTTATGTTATTGTCATAAACACCATTCTAGCCTCTAAGGAATAAGTATGATGACAGGGTAAAAATATTAGATTCGTATTTTTTTATTTTGTCATACAAGAAAACAATACATAGGTTAAAAGAATCAAAGTTTAGGAGTGGGAGTTAAAACTTTTGTACGTGTAAAACGTACCTAGGAGTGATGTCACGTGATATTTCAAATAAATATATCGTCCAAAGTATTTGCTTCTGTAAGAAAATAAAAAATACGTGTCTAATGTTTTAAAAGTATCTACCAGGACGGACAATAAAATAAAAATTTATCATCTACCCTATTACAATTTTTTCAGAAAATCGAATGAGTGGCATGATTTAGTTGTTTGTCTTTGTTTTTAATTGTTGTATATCCCTAAGCGGTCACCGGTGACCGCTCTCCACTAACTATATTATAGACCTTATTTCCGATGTTTAGAGACTACTTCTGTATGAACTTTAGGGGATGATTTTCAACAACTTTCAAGGGGTTAATAAGTCACAAAAGCACGCTTTAATTGAGTACTTGTCACTTAGTAGCATGGGTGTCGGAATGTTGCTCAACTGTAGCATGCTCATTTCAAGGATGTTTGTGAATCGACAGGCGTTCGCCTTTTGAACATTTTTGAGCATCAAACTCAAACTCAAAAGCATTTATTTCAATTAACTCGTCGAGTACCGTCATTATAGACACAATTTAAGAATAATAGGTTGCGGTCACCGGTGACCGCTTGGTGTTCGACAGTTTAAACCATAATTTGGTACTTTTGAAACGTCAACAAATATGAAATAAATAATAGTCTGTCAGTCTGTCCGTCAGTGAAGCTAGGCGCTCATTCCAAAATGTCGATTCGAGTGGAGAAGAACGAGCAAGAAACTCCATTCGTTACTCTTTTAAAAAAAAGTCTGTTTTACATTGCTCTGATCATATTCCAATATTGTACACACATGTGAGAATAATGTAAAGACATACCTGACGCATCATACAAATAACAGAACGTACTAAAATAAAAGAACAAAACCAAGAGAAAACAAATATCTTACAAAAAAATATCTTGCATGCTTAATAGAACACTTTTTAGCGTGCTATTTCATATGTACCAGTAACTTTATCTAGCAATAACTTTAAAATAAAAATTGTATAACTACAAATAATATTATTGGACCTATGATTGAATTCAAGGTCAATTCGTGCCTGAGGCAATGGGACAATCTGTCTTTGAGACATTTTGCTTACATGTGTTTAATTTCCTGAAGAAAAATTGAAAACAGTTAGCCCCGTAGTATATTACTCTCTTTTTGTTACCTATAAAATGGCCGGTAGAAAGAAAAAGTAATTTAAACTGAAAAAATAGACCGTCATCCAGTATTAATAGAGCTTGTTTTAGGTTGTTTTTGTAGCGATTAGGACGTTAATCGTCTGGATTTTACGAGAGAGATTAAAATGTAAATAAGGGAAAAAAACTTAAGAATTAACACTGAATTTAAAATATGTAGGAAAGCTAGTAATAGGGAACAAATTGTGCCGTAACTAAGGTACTATTTTGTGTCCTGGACTTTTTATGGAAATTAGTTCACAAATTATCACTTTTTTTATGGCATAAGCCCGTAAACGAGATACGAGACGGATCACCTGATGGTAAACAATCGGCGTCGCCCATGGACACCTGGAACATCAGAGGCGTTACAAGTGCATTACCGGCCTTTTGGGGATTAGGAGTTTGAGGATCGTTGGGGATTCAGGAATTGGGGAGATTGGGGAAGGGGAGGGTAATGGGGCCTCCAGTAACCTCACTCACACGACGAAACACAACGCAAGCGTTGCTTCATGTCGGTTTTCTGTGAGACCGTGGTATCACTCCGGTCGAGCCGGCCCTTTCGTGCAGAAGCATGGCTCTCTCATACTTAGACTTATTGAGTAGAATTTAACAGAGAAGATGTTCAATACATTTTGTTCCATGTTTCAAGTTCAATGAAACTATCTGTCACCGACTGCGATCTCCAAGTCACCTACGAAATGCAGAGATTATTGTGACATGGATACCTATTTTAAGACCTTTGTCCAGCAGTTAACTTAAATATTCCAGCTGATGATGAGGATGACGACGATGACATAACATTACATAACATACATGATGACATACATATAGCACCTAATGCCAATGTACAATGTAACACCAACTTTTCACTATTCAAGTTATTAGTCCCATGTAATAGGGATTGAGCCTAAGCCTAGTGCTATATACCGGGCACAGTTCCAGACTCCATGCTACTACTGAGTTTTTTTTTACCTCTATAAACCCAGTATTACTTGGCCCGGGTATCGAACCCAAGACCTCTTGCCCAGTAGTCACACTTGCAACCACTCTGCCAACGAGGCATTCTGATGACGATGATGAGGAAATTATCCTTACTTCCTTACTAATATTATAAATCGGAAAGTGAGTTTGTTTGTTTGTTTGTTCCGCTTTCACGCCGTAACTACTAAACCGATTGCTTTGATGTTTTGCAAACGTAAAGTTAGAAGTCTGGATTAAATAATAGGATACTTTTTATCCCGGAAAAATTTGATATTCTCGAGGGAATACGAAATTGTTGGTATAGATGGTGCTGTGAGTATTGGTATATGTCACATAGGCTACTTTTTATTCTTTTTGGTGTCGAAGGGGGCACCAATAGCTTACCACTAGGTAAGCTCTTTGCCAACCTATGTAACAAAAAAACTACACCTAGACTTACTAAGAAAAGAGAACCTATGTGCTAAGATTTCTTAGATTTTAGTCAAATTTCCGTGGTGCTTGGCGACTGGGCTTCACCCAGTTGTACAACATCTTTTTTGTGCCTTAAGGATTAATTCATTCTGTCTCCTGCAGTAATTCACCGAGGGAAGTGGACACCATCGTTTTTTTTCTCCTCTTATAATATCGTCTGATTCACTACGTTGCGGGAACCAAGACGGTTATTCATGTCCCTCAGACGCACCGAACTTCAGCGTTCCGGTATTTTCATGGTTGTATCTACTGTAGATCCTGGGTTACAGGAGTTGCAGGGGTTTTAAGGGGCTTGTCCCAAAAAAAAATGTTAAGATTACAAAACAAATAGATGCGTAAACTTACCATACACATTAAGCCGGTCACTGTGAGCCACCACGTTGTCTCCGTGGTGTGCCACGCATGATAACAATCCACCATCGTCGACCCTCAAATGTGATATGTTTAGTTGCGTCACCACTCCATTATCTGGCGCCATTGTTTGGCCAATTACGTATCTGGAAAAGTAAAAAGATTTTAGCACGTGGGAACATGATACATTCATGATACAATCCGATTCCAACCTCTTTCTGTAAGTCAGTTAATATAGTAATACCTGCTCCTAAGTTTTTATAAACAACATAATATTACGCTTTTATCACCGAAGGGGTAGGCAGAACTGCACATTATGCCACTGTACAATGTAACATCCACTCTTCACTATTTATGTCACGAGTCCCATATCCCAGATAAGCCTACTGTCCTATATTTAGGACAGTAGAAATAAAAAAAAAATATCAGAATACCCTCTATATCTAAGATTATTTAGTGCTATGATTTGCAGTAAGAAACGTGTCAGCTTTATTAGAAAAAATAGAAAGACAGTTATTTTAACAGTTTTTACCTTATATTTTACCTTATAAGTGTGTGATAAAAGTGCGTTGCAGACATGGCAAATGACAGGTATGTATAAAAAGTTATATTTTACTCGTGAGTTGTTTTTTTCTGTGTTAATATCTAGTTGATAACCCTAACTTTTGTACTAAATAAATATTCTAGCAAAATAATATAAATAAATTACGTATAACTTGTTACCAATACTAGCGTACTATATATAGGACAGTAGGATAATATACATGATTTTAGTACAATAATACAACTTTTTCTTTACAGACCGTTAGCTGCGCATGAAATTTTAGATGCTTTAGAAAATGTTTCTGATAATGAAGAAGATTATAGAGAACGACTGATATGTATTCTACCTCCTCCTGTTGATCCTGACTGTCTCACTGACGAAGATTCGGGTGAAGAAGATAATGTAACTTTGAATAATTTGCCACGAAACATTCTGCTTCAACCGGCTGAAGTAATGATTCAAGGGCAGATTATGGTGAGTATTACAGAAGAAGAACCTTCTGATTCTACCGGTCGAACTAAACGTAGGCGTACCTACGCATGGAGAAAACGGGACTTGGCAAAAAATCCCGTGAATTGGCCAGATGTTCAAGGCGCTTGCCACGATAAGCGCCCAATTGAATGGTTTGAAAACTTCTTAGATGAAGATGTTATTTCGTTGTTGGTGTCAGAGAGCAATAAATATGCTGTCAAAAAGAATTTGCCTGGATACATAACCACTGAAGATATGAAATGTTTCATCGGCATATTGTTGGTTAGTGGTTATTCATGGCTCCCCCGTATAAGAATGTATTGGGAAAACTCCCCTGATACAAAGAATGAATTGATCAGCTCGGCTATGACTAGGGATAGATTTGACTTTATTTTTCGCCACCTTCATGTCAATGATAATCTGGATTTGCAAGACAAATACACAAAAGTACGCCCCCTAGTTACACTTCTAAATAAAAAGTTCTTAGAGTTTTCTCCTCTTGAAGAGCATTACAGTGTAGATGAGGCCATGATCCCCTACTATGGTAGACATGGCTGCAAACAGCACATAAAAGGTAAACCTATTAGTTACGGGTTCAAAGCTTGGGTTGGTGCTACACGGTTAGGGTATGTTTTATGGATGGAACCATACCAAGGTGCTACAGCTATGTGCAATCCAATATATAAAGAATTGGGGCTGGGTGCAAGCGTTGTTCTCACTTTTTGTGATGTGCTGATTTCACGTGGCTTCGACCTTCCTTACCACGTAGTTTTTGATAATTTTTTTACTGTTACGCCCTTGCTGGAAGAGATAACAAAGAAAGGCCTTCGTTGCACTGGGACAGTTCGAGAAAACAGGACATCTAGTTGTCCTCTGATTACATCGAAGTTACTGAAAAAAAGGAACGTGGTGCTGTCGATTATAGAACGACGTTCATTAATGCTAAATGGCATGACAATAATATATTCAGTATTGCTTCTAATGCTGTAGGAATAAATCCTAAACAATCTGCCAAACGCTTCTCACAAAGTGAAAAGAGAAACATTGTCATAGAAGAACCACATATGGTGTCCATCTATAACAAATATATGGGAGGAGTGGATCGGTCTGATGAAAATATTTCACATTACCGAATTGGTATACGAGGTAAGAAATGGTACATGCCGTTGCTCACACACATGATTGATCTTGCCGAACATAATGCATGGCAATTATATAAAATAAATCATGGAAAACTGGATCATCTTGGCTTTCGCAGAAGGGTAGCAATTGCTTTGATTGAATCAAACAGAAAAAATGCCAAAAGAGGGCCTAGCCGACCCTCCCATCTTGAACATGCTGATAGTCGTAAAGACCAAATGAATCATCTGGTTATTCCTCAATCGAAGCAAACACGCTGTCGTCAATGTCACAAAAAATGTTTGACACGTTGCAAGTTGATGTTGGAGTGTGTGTCAAGTGTTTTTAATGGGTAATACCTCTATAATCAATAGTTATCTAATAAACTACACTTTTTGATTACATTCTGTTTTGTCATAAATGGTCTTTTATTTCCTCTTATTATCCTACTGTCCTACATATAGGACGGCTGTTTCCCTGAAAGCCTTACACTTATTTCTTTTTTCATATTTTTTTTTATGTTGCATATTATAAGATCTAATAAACTAAATAATGTAACTTTTTTCAAAATTTTCAGAAAATTTTAGTTTCAGGCTTATCTGGGATATAATAGGGAGTGAGCCTATTGCCATATACTGAGCACAATTCCAGACTCCGTGCTACTACTGAGATTTTTTTAAAATCCAGTAATACTTTGCCCGACCCGGTAATCGAACCCGAGACCCCTTGCCCGGCGCACTTGCGACCACTCGGCCAACGTGGCAGTTAAAGTCAAAATTATTTTTATAAATACTTTCCTAGAAACCGCATCAAAATAGGTTTTGCCAATCACAAGATAATCGCGGACTGAAATCCATACATGCAGGTCAAATTGAGAACCAAGGAGGTTCTTAGTATGTAAAACCCCTGATTTGGCATTTGTTGGCATTTGTGCCAGCTACCAATAAACCAAGACCACGGAACTTTCGATTGTGGAATGAACTTCCTACCGTTGTTTCTCAGTGAGCTAACAACATGAAGTTTTTAAGAGGGGAGTGAATACGTTTTATAAGGGTCGGCAAGGCGCATGTAATGCCCCAAGTGTTGGAGGCGTACATTATGTATTTATAGTATTTTAAGTTGAAATTGTAGTAGATATTATAGTATTATTGTATTTTAATATGGGCCTTCGTTGCCTGATATAAATAAATAAATAAAAATAAAAAAAAATTGGCCACGGTAACCGCTTACCATCAGGTAGGCCGAGTGATTTCTTTTGCCAGCGTCGTGGTATAAAAAAAACTATTCGACTCCTCTGGTGTTGCGGGTGTCCATGGGCGGCACTGATTGCTTACCATCAGGTGATCCGTCTGCTCGTTTGCCTCCTATTCCATACCAAAAAAACCAAGGATTGGTTCTATCGATAAAAATAAAAATTAATGAAAATAGTAGTTACCAATTAAACCGATCTCAAAACCCGGATTTACCTACCATTGCAAAGATTTTTAAATTAAAATAAACATCGAATTTCGTGTGTGATATATTTAAATTCGCGTAATATTTGCAGATGCAGATAATGTTTGCGAAGTAATTAACAAGTGTTCGTTTCACTTGGGTTTTCGCAAATAACGTTAATTTTCTGTTTTCTTTTTTGAGTGTACTGTATTGGTTGAATTTGTATCAAAGGAACTCTTTGGTAAGCCAATGTTTAAAAATACAAGGTAGATATTAAGTATGTTAAATATAACACAGCATCACGCCTTTTATCCCCGAAGGGGTAGGCAGAGGTGCACATTGCGGCACATTACGGCAAAAATGTTTCCCCTTCCTACGATTTTCTCCTGCGTTTACAAACACAATTATACATGCACATGTCGCCCAGACCCAAAACAACAATGTGTTGATTACACAAAACGTTGCTACGTCCAGGAATTAAACCCGCTGCACGTTGTACGGCAGCTAATTGTCCAGCCACCGCGCCAACCATATAGTATAGTGTGATATTGTATGTTTGTAAATGCACCTACGACACAGGAGAAAATCCTAGTGTGGAACAACATTTTTTTTTTCAAAAAAACTGTCAATTTCCTACAGTACATACCTTTCCTAAAGTAGATTAACAAAAAACTGATTTCCAAACCTAGATCTCTTGTTCATGTCAAGCATGGGTAGCTCGCCGCCCGATCAGAACCAGACCCAAGCCTCAAAGAGCCATCAGACCACCACGGATGGGGCCCAATAGGGCTGATGCCGATACAGAACAGCGGAGAACGTAAAAGGTTACCGGGGCTCCGGCTCGACGTGCAGGAGAAGGAACGGGGTGGTTTTTAGCCAGTAAGAGTCTGACCCTCCCTCCCGCCTCACCCAGGCGGGAGCAGTCATTCGATGATTTTCCCCATGAAAAAAAAAACCTCTTGTTCGGCAGTCGCATTTACAAATATTAAACCAACAAAAGCCCAGTAAAATAAACATTCAGTTATAACAAATTCAATACTATTAAATTTAAACAGGGCAAGGCAACTTTAAAAAGGTTTCCTTCACTCAATTTCAGTACGTTTCAGAAATAGATTAGATTACAATACCAAATCGAATCCCAGTCATTTTGGGATGCATTCGAGAGTATCGATTTTAAATTTATATCTCGAATAGAATTTACTTCTCGATACTAAATAAAATAGTTTCATTGTATCGTTCATGCACAGTATAGACAGATGACCTAAAAAGGTGGAGGAGGACCATTGGAGGCTAATATGAGGTAGTGGCCTTCTTGTAGCTGATTATGATGATTATTGTAGTAAGGTAAATACAAGGTGTTGTTTTAAAGTTGCGTTATTTTTAGGAGGCAACTCGGTTATCGATTCTGAGTCCGTATCAACAAAAAAATTGTGAGTAAATATTTTTCAACATAACATAACATAACATCACGCCTTTTTATCCCCGAAGGGGTAGGCAGAGGTGCACATTACGGCACTTAATGCCACTGTACAATGTAACACCCACTTTTCACTATATATGTTACGAGTCCCATGTAATAGTGGGTGAGCCTATTGCCATATACCGGGCACATTTCCAGACTCCGTGCTACTACTGAGAATTTTTTAAAAACCCAGTAATACTTTGCCCGACCCGGGAATCGAACCCGAGACCCCTTGCCCGGCAGTCGCACTTGCGACCACTCGGCCAACGAGGCAGTAAATATTTTTCATTTTTCTGTAAATTACGGAAATCCGTAAGTGCGAACTACACGCCGCCGTCTTGTAACTAGCTTTACAACGCGGCTCAACACACACAAACTCAAACACGTAATTGATATTTTTCCTAATTGCATAAAACTTTACTGTTTGCATATCCAAGTATGCAGTGGTTGATTTGACGTTGATTTTGGCTTTTTCCTTTCCAGATATCCTGCTTCATTTTCTGTTCTAACCCTCGATTAACTTTATTCTTTGATTAATTATTATTATTACTGTAATTGTTTACTAGCAAATTTATCTTTTTTAAGATTTTTTGGAATTAGCCTGTAAACGAGCAGACGGATTACTTAATGGTAAGTTATCGGCGACGCCCATGGACACCAGAAACACCAGAAGTGTTACAAGTGTGTTATCAGCTTTTTTGGGATTAGGATTTTGAGGATTTTTGGGGATTCGGGGATAGGGGCGACTAGGGAGGACGATAATAAGGCCTCCGTTAACCTCATTCACACGACGAAACACAACGAAAGTATTTATTCCCTTAAATATTAAAACCAGAACATAAGTAGCAAAAAGAGACTGGTAAACTTACGATTCATCTTAGGTTATACATATGAGAGAAAATAACCTGTTACGTAAGATAACAAAATGGATAAATTATATCATTTCTCTCACCTGGAGTCAGTATTAGAAGAAATAACAATACCATCTCTCTCCCACACAAATCTCCCAGGATGCGGTCCATTCAAAGTGCACTGCAGACTAACCTGCAACCAATAACCAACCTTAACATCTAGAAAATATGACACAAATTAGACTGGCTATACTAGAATATGGATTAACCTTTAACCAATACCGTCTTTACAGTCAGGGGAATACGATAGAAATTCAATTGGATTATAAAATTGAAACAGTGAAACAAAGAGCTTTGCTGAATATAATACAATGTTGAATTTAAAATGGCGTTGAATTGAAAGACTAGAGTTTGAACTCTGTTTTAATATTTAAGTTTGTTTTTGGTTGAATTTGAGTTCATAATAGTTTATATTCAGCTTTCCAAGTAATATGAGTTGTTTATATACTGCCATTTACAGTGGAATGTAGTTAGTATTAATTATGATTAAATTGAATAACGTTCACTATTTTATTTTAAAATAAAATCTATACTAATTTTATGAAGCCGAAGAGTTTGTTATTTGTTTGTTTGTTTGAACGCGCTAATCTCCGAAACTACTGATCCGATTTGAAAAATTCTTTCTGTGTTAGATAGCCCATTTATCGAGGAAGGCTATAGGCTATAAAATATCACGCTATGATTAATAGGCACCGACCAGAGCGAGTGAAACCGCGCGGAAGTAGCTAGTTTAATATAAATGCAAAAATATGTTTGTTGATTGGTCCTTCTTTTCGCTTCGCAATGTTGCGTTTTTGTCTGAACATAGTTAGGAGGCTGGACAGTGATAATTACTACTTTTTATTCAACTATTATCACAATAATATATACTGAATGGACCCCCAAAATACTACAAAAGGAAAATTCCCACCACTTGAACATATTATACATACAAATCGCTATCAAAAAATTTTGGACCCAATTAAAGACCCTGAAGAATCACAAATCCCTTGCTCAATGTTCAATCACGTTTGAAAAAAGCAAAGAAAAATAATTAAATTTTATAAAGGAAGACATGCTAATTTTTCCCGGGGAAGCTTATGGATCCCTTGGGTTGAGCACAAATAGACGGAGCGTCCCCGTTTATATAAATAAGGTAACACTTTACTTGATTACATAAATATTTATTGAAGAGTAATAACTGAGTAAATCAAAGAGATCAAATATTTTGTTTTAAGAGAAACAAAACAATTAATTGTACAATTTCGCCCTAACTGTCCGTTTTCCTAATTTTTGCTACGCGTGCTACGCCACAGTCATGCTACGGCGTAGTAGTACTACGATGTAGCCAGACTGCGCGCTACTAGCGTTGTCCGGCTATGTTATGTACCGTTTGCAATTTTGGTACTTTCTTCTTTACTTTAATATTTGTCTAACGTCACTCATAATAACTACGATTATAATCACATTAGAATTCTGTCCTAATTTGAAAGATTTTCTCCAAGTAATTTGTTGCGCTTAAAACTCAAATTGTATACTTGGTTTCTTCTGAAAAATCTTGTACAAATAATAACAAATCCTTTACATACTTACATCTACTCCAGGCATAACTGTAGTCTCGCTGAAATGCTGTGATATCATCATTTGTAAACTTCTTGTGAACCTGTGTTGCTCGTTTGTGTCTGCAAGGAAAGAAGCAGGTAAAGAAGAACTATATTTCTTATGTTACACGAAGTGAAGGATCTTAATCTTGATAACATTAGTGAGACTTATAAAATAACTAGTAAACGTATATGATTTAAAATAAAAGGGCGCGAGTCGTATATCAGGTGAAAATTTTGGATTTTCACTCCCATGTACCTCTAATTAAAACTCCTATTATAGAGACATTTTAAAACTTGTTTTTTTTAATGAATTGTTGTGGGTAACACTACAAGATTGAGTATCCAAACTTTTTTTGCACTATAACCTGAGTGTTGCCAATTAATTGTCGTGGGTGCGTTTACAAACATATAAGTTCACATACACCCAGACCCGGAACAACAATCTGTGGATCACATAAAGAGATTGGAATCGAACGTATGGGAATCGAACCCACGACACGATGCGTGGGAACCGGTTGCTCAGCTACCACACCGTGCTGTAAAAATTACTTTGCCCGAACTAGATCGAATCCTTACTCTCGGCAATCTTGAAACCATTTAACAAGGTAGGTCATTATCGAGTTACCAGAAACTAGGAAGGTATTGATTAAATTGAATCATAATTAATAATAACATATTCATAACATAACATAACATCACGCCTTTTATCCCCGAAGGGGTAGGCAGAGGTATACATTACGGCACTTAATGCCACTGTAAAATGTAACACACACTTTTCACTATTTATGTTATGAGTCCCATGTAATAGGGGGTGAGCCTATTGCTATATACCGGGCACATTTCCAGACTCCGTGCTACTACTGAGATTTTTAAAAACCCAGTAATACTTTGCCCGACCCGGGAATCGAACCCGAGACCCCTTGCCCGGTAGTCGCACTTGCGACCGCTCGGCCAACGAGGCAGTCCCGACTTTAATGCTTTTTCTATAAAGCATATTAACACTTTGGCGTCAACAAACAATGGGTTTCCCCTTTGTTTTTCAGTGGCACTCAAGACAATCGGTTCTTAGATGTAATGAAGTTGATTAAGAAATTCTTCAATTACAAAATTAATAGACTCACCCCCTATTACATGCATGAGACTCATAACGTGAAAATTGGGTGTTATATTATTCACTGGCATTAAACTGTCAAATACCAAGCGGTCACCGGTGACCGCAACCTATTGTTCTATAATTGTGTCTGCAAAACCGGTACTCGACGAGTTAATTAAGTGCCGTAATGTGCACCTCTGTCTACTCCTTGGGAGAAAATGGCTTGATGTTATGTCAATTACAATAACACAGTGTTAAGAGCTTTTTATTCGATTCCAAATTGTATTCATTAACAAACTCTGGGTTAATTTCCTTCCATGTATACCTACTTACATATACTACCTCTTAAGTTTATTTCTTTCTAATATCCAAATACTCAAACGTTACTCAATTTATAAATATATATATATGTATGCCGGGTATATGGCAATAGGCTCACCCCCTATTACATGGGACTCATAACATAAATAGTGAAGTGGGTGTTACTTCTGTGTGCACCTCTGCCTACCCCGTGGATAAAAGGCGTGATGTTATGTTATGTTGTTTGTTACTCAATTTCAAGTCGCACTTAAATGTAATTCTATGACTATAAATTCTTTTTAAACAACAGACAGCACGATATTTAAAATACAACTGAAAATTGAGTAGCGTATAAAATCTATATCATAGATACATGATTACATTCTTGCATCGAAAATAACTTCGTGAAGATTTCGCCGAAAATGTTTCAAGAATCAAAACCCAATAGCTACGTATAACAACCCTTGTTAACTTACTTACCTTGGAGAGTAACATCGTCGTGTAAACTCCGAGCCTCCCCAACAACGTTATATGATCTGAAAAAAAAAACGAATATAAGAAACCAATTATTTTTAATGAAGGGAAAATGAAACTTTAGCCTTAACGAACGGGGTTTTTTTTCCACTGAACATAATTTTTGATATGTAAAATAAATATTTTATAAGGAAATTTTATAAAATAAATTTGTGGTTTAGTGTGGTTAGGGCTTGGACACGAGCCGCCTGAAGGGTTCGGTATATATATAAATATTAGTAGTTATAAGTAAGTACACTAGAAAGGCCGAGAATCGAAATGACCCAGCAATTCTAGGTCAACCATTATTTTATTTTTTAACTAGCGACCCGCCCCGGCTTCGCTCGGATGCAATATGCATGTATTATACATAAAAACGTTCCTTAAAAACCACTCTATCTGTTTAAAAAAACCGCATCAAAATCCGTTGCGTAGTTTTAAAGATCTAAGCATACATAGGGACAGACAGACGGCGGATAGCGACTTTGTTTTATACTATGTAGTGATTATTATTCGTTTTAACTGAAAACAATAATTATGATTAAAATACAATAAATAAAAGTCAAAAAGTTCCACGCATCTAACTTTAAAAATGAAAAAGATATGAACTACTAAACTCGCAAATGGGACAAAACTGGGACGGCGGCCTTTCTAGTGTTAAAAAACACTTCAGGTACACAAAAATGTTCTAAGACGAAGTTAACTTTAATTCTAGAGTCATTATCTGCCAGTCTTGGGTAATGCTAAGATAAGCTTTTAGTAAGTGAGGAATGAGGAAAACGTGAAATTTTTCCGTTCAGACAACCCAAATATTTTTATTTCGGTTGGTGCGGTGGCTGGGCAACCAGCTGCCGTGCAACGTGTTGCGGCTTCAATTCCCGCACGGAACAGTTCTTTGTGTGGTCCACAAATTGTCGTTTTGTACGTAGCGATCTGGGTGTTATTTTTATTTCAATTTATATGTTTGTAAACGCACCCACGACAAAGGAGAAAATTCTAGATAATAGCTACTTAAAAAATATATATATTTTAATTTGTGGATCACACAAAGAGCTGCTTCGCGCGCGCCTTACGAACTTCTATTTGGCATTCATCATATTCATCTGGTTATACAAGCATTGTAAGATAACTGAAAACCTGGCCTCTTTCCAGAACCTCGCCAATTGAATTTACGTCTTTTCGTATCAATACTAAAGTTCAAAATAAGATAAATATTTTCTGAGCATCTTCCTGGTAAACTATTAATAACTATCGCATTTCTTTAATCAAATTTCAAATCATAGTTTCAATCCCAGTCCCTTTGTAACTCAGATCAGTAAGCACAATGTAGGGCACAGAACCCTAATAATAGAATCAACTATCTTATAACAATAACTAACTTGAAGGTCCAAGTGACTTGGTCAGAAGACAATGGAAATTATCAACAAAGATCTGAAGGCAGAAGCAATAGCTATAGAAAACAGACACCTTCAGAGAAGACCCTTGCTTTTGCAAATAATTTCTCAAATTCACTGAGTTGAAAGACCTTATTACTTCCCAATAACCCTTTGAAGTCTTGGAGGACTTTGAGACCCATAAAACGGTTTAACCTTAATATACAATATACTATCGTAAACTATTCCATAATATGATTAGTCTTTGATGTGAGCCTTTGGCATTTATAGCCTTCGTGGGTACGGTTGAACGATTTTCTCGGTTTAATCCCAAAATATCTGGAGAATTAAGACGAGATTTAATTTTTGAAATTGAATTATGAATCTTTTGGAATTGAGGATGTGAGGATATTGATATTAATTGTTGTCATAAGGAAAGTGTTGGAAAATAAAGTGTTTTGGAAATACGAGTGATTTTTTAATAACAAAAACATCTCGTTTTTATATTTTGTTTTGACGAAGTTATAGTGTCCAAGCGCATAACATTGTATTTTTTTAGAGACAAAAAGGTGAAAAACTCTACATTTTATTTTGTTATTTTTTTAAGGGGATACATTCACACACCCTCCCAAAACCGCTGTAATTCCTGTAAGCCAGGATCTACAGTCGATACAACCATAAACACACCGAAACACTGAAGTCCGGCGCGTCCCAGGTACATGAATAACTGTCTTGGTTCCCGCAACGAACTGAATCAGAAGATATTATAAGAGGAGAAGAAGAAAACAATAGTTTCCACTTCCCTCGGTGAATTACTGCAGGAGACAGAATGAATTATGCCTAAAGGCACAAAAAGATACTGTTCAACTGGGAGAAGCCCAGTCGCCAAAAACCACGGAAATTTGACAAAATACTAAATAAGTCTTACGTGTTAGCTGTTATAGTTGCTTGAAAATGTATAATTAAGAAAACACCAAACAACGAAAGGGAAATCTTCTATTAGAAATAAACTATAAATACAGATTCTGCAATCACCTATTACCCAGACGTGACACAGATTAAAAGGACCTGCAGGTAGGAAGTAAAAAATCTGCGTTGAAAGTGCACAGGCGTAGCCAATAACGAAGTTATTGTATAAGTGAGTTTAGGTGGAAGTGCATGCCATGGACTGCGGTATCTAACCTATGTTTACGGATGAATACGTCTTGTTAGGTCTCCGGCGAGGGATTTTGGTGGAATACCGTCATTGCTTTTTATTCTTGACTAGCTTCTGCCAGTGCGCGTTCCCGTGTATAAAAACTCGCGTGTATAAAAACTCCCGCAACTTCGTCGCGTAGAATTTGATGCCTGTTTTATCCTATGGGAACATTTAATCGGGATAAAATGTATCACCTAGGTCAGCCCATACCCTGCTTTTATATCAAATTACACTAAAACCGTTTAGTAGTATCAACGTGATTGGCGGACACACATCCAAATAAAGGAACTTTCACATTTGTAACTCCTAACTCACGGTTGTCGAAATACTGAAACATTACTCAATTTTACGTCACGCTTAAGTATAGTTCTGTCACCACTAATTCTTTGTAAAATGACAGAGACGGCACGATATTTAAGCACGACTTAAAATTAAGCAACATTTCAATATTCCGGCAGGTATCAACTCCGATAGAAACAGGTATGAATTTATTATTTATTACTTTTTATAACTTAGGTGATAAAAATGCCTAATACTAATTATATCACAGTCAATTTATATTTCATATCACATTAAAAATAAGCTAGATTACTTGACAAAACATTTTTCACAAACGCTAAGAATATAAGAAAATTTTCGAAGCCCCGTTTCACCAGATTGCTTTGTATTATTCTATGTTCTCAATCTCTGAAAGCATCGTTTGGAATTTCATTTAAAAGGTGGTAAATTGGAGAGGCTGCGACACAGGCTATCAGGGATAGGCCGCATAATTAAATTATTGACTAAGCTAACGTATATTGTGTAACATTAAGTGTGGGAGAGCCATGCTTCAGCACGAATGGGCCGGCTCGACCGGAGTGATACCACGGCCTCACAGAAAACCGACGTGAAGCAACGCTTTCGTTATGTTTCATCGTGTGAGTGAGGTTACCGGAAGCCCAGCTACCCTCCCCTTCTCTCCCCAATCCCCGAATCCCCCACAATCCTCAAACTCCTGATCCCCAAAAGGCCGGTAACGCACTTGTAATGTTTCTGGTATTCCAGGTGTCCATGGGCGACGCCGATTGCTTACCATCAGGTGATCCATCTGCTCACTCCGGTTGAACAGGCCCATGTGGCTCTCCCTCAGTTACTTTTCCTTTACTCTTCTCTTGGGTGTCGTAAAAACTGAAAAAGCGGGTTCAAGATAAAGTCTGGGCAGCAGTGCTATTTGATAAACCCCGACCTTGTACACTGCCATCTCCAACCCTCATATTGATGCTTCGTGCTACGAGCATTATTGTAAACTAGCTACTTCAGCGCGGTTTCACACGCTCTGCTCAGCTCCTATTGGTCGTAGCGTGATGTTTTATAGCCTGTAGCCATCTTCGATAAATGCGCTATCCAACACAAAAAGAATTATTCAAATCAGATTTGTAGTTACGGAGATTAGCGCGTTCAAACAAACAAACAAAAAAACAAACTCTTCCGCTTTATAGTTATATTACATAACATAACATCACGCCTTTTTATCCCCGAAGGGGTAGGCAGAGGTGCACATTACGGCACTTAATGCCACTGTACAATGTAACACCCACTTTTCACTATTTATGTTACGAGTCCCATGTAATAGGGGGTGAGCCTATTGCCATATACCGGGCACATTTCCAGACTCCGTGCTACTACTGAGTTTTTAAAAACCCAATAATACTTTGCCCGACCCGGGAATCGAACCCGAGACCACTTGCCCGGCAGTCGCACTTGCGACCACTCGGCCAACGAGGCAGTCGTTATAGTTATATTAGTATAAGATATTCAAAAATCTCAGTTAGACGACTCATGATGATAAAGGCATTGCCTACTATTATAATATCTCTACTCTTAACACCATTGCATGTACTCTTGTAATATTACTTATGTTAACGCAAATAAAAAATATCTTTATCTTTATCTCTTGCTCTAACAAGAAAAATTGCCGCAACGCTATAATTCGATCGAAATTCCACGTAAAAGCCCGTGCAATATGTCTCCCCATTTCTCGGTCAAGCAGCTTGATGCCTTGCTACACGAAATTGCTTTTTAACCCGTATATGGCACGATCGATTTTGCTTTGACGCCATCAGACTAGCAATGCATTCAAGCGACATATTGGTAGCATGCGGTTGGAAGTGTATCAAAGTCGGCATCAAATACTCGAGCCTCAATTTCTGAGAGGAGTTTGATCACTGTTGGTTATATGAGTCCAATCTGTGTGTTGGTACTTGTGTCAAGAAGCATTGACCCATTTTGATGATATGTCGCGTCCTTTAAAAAGATCAATATTAAAAAATGTATTCTATTTTCAAATATACATAAATGCCGTACGGTTTAACTTTTCACATTTAGAATATATTTTTTATTTTATTACTTTTAAATCGTTTCACGAACACCGTCAGGTTCGATTTTTAAATTGAAAATGAAATCATGTAAAAGGCTCAGCTATATCACAGAGCACTGTTGCTTTTCCTCGTCATATATCTAGTCAAACTCAAACTCAAAGTCTTTATTTGCATGTTAAAGTATTACATACAGGGCTTATGAAATTACAGGCACAGCTCGCAGGCAGTCTCGTAGGTTTTTATGATATTCGTGGAAAGAATAAAAGTGGTGATTAATTGCTATCATAATGCCATCACAGTATTTACTTGTCAATCATCAGACACAAATTCAAAATGAGAATTACAATAATATGTTATACTCAAACAGATTCTTCGCCCAGCAACCGCGCGTATGTCCATATAATCAACAAGATAGTCATAATAAAGTTATGGCTACAATTCCTTCTAACTTTAAGGGGGATTCCACAAGGGACTATTCTTGGTCCCACACACTTTTATGGTAAACAGTTCTTTCATCTTAATGTGTTTTTGATCTCACTAAATTATGGTTTCATGTTATTTCCCCATAAATATTTAAGTGGAAGGAATAAGTTATGGTTTTTCAAGTATCTTCTGAACTTCTCATGCAGTGACATCTAGTAGTGGGATAAAGTAACTCTTTACGCATTTATAAATGTTACCTCCAAAAATTGTTAGAATTTTTGTAGGTATATTATGTATCTTGTGGTTAAGTAAAAATGTTCAGTCGCTTATGAAGAGTATTGAAGATACAATAACGTTGTGCCAATTAGTCTTTGAAATTATAAGCCGTGGTATAGAAATCTCCATTATTTGTTAACAAATAAATGAATTTTATTAAAAGACATTCAAATATTAGTAGTAGAAAACTAAAGTAGTAGTAACGAACGACTGAATTTTTGCAAAAATAATATAAATCGCTTTGTGATCGAACACAAGACGTCGTCTTTGACGGTAGCGACTACTTAAAAATCCATACACAGAATACCCAATATTAAAATGAATTCCATAATAATTAAGTTCCATTAGTAGTTTATATACAACGATAAAAAGCCTCACCGCCGACCGAGTTGGGAAACAGCCAGCAGAAAGAAGTATGCTATGAAAGAGCAATTGTTTTAAAAGCGCAGCTAAAACATTACGTTTTTAGTCTGTCTGAAGAAACTTAGTGTGGACGCAAGTTTTATCTTGTGAATGTAAGCAAAGTACGTACATACGGCGTTTGTTTTATTGTTGTTGGAAAACTCCGCAGGTTCTTGAGAGCCCCTACTTTTGGAAAAGGTTATGCTACGAACTTTTATCGCTCTATTCATTGTCTTAATTTTTTTGTATAAGATTTATAATTTAATTCTTTTGATTCTTTCTGAACTGACTGCCTCGTTGGGCGAGTGATCGCAAGTGCGGGGAAGGGGCCTCGGGTTCGATTCCCGGGTCGGGCAAAGTATTACTGGGTTTTTAACAAAAATCTCGGTACCTAGTAGCACGGAGTCTGGAATTGTGCCCGGTATATGGCAATAGGCTCACCCCCTATTACATGGGACCCATAACATAAATAGTGAAAAGTGGGTGTTACATTGTACAGTGGCATTAAGTCGCAATTGTGACCACTTGGCCAACGAGGCAGTCAGTTTTGATGCTACATTCACTAATACCTTAAATGAGATAATGAAACCATTCAAAACCATTCAAAATCTCTCTCGAACTTCCACAAAACCGCGGCACCCCTAGTAGGGGCGACCCTCTCAGATGTTCAGAGTGCTCCCCACTCTCACCTACCACATGCTATAATGTCCATATACCATTATATGTATATATAGAAATCAACTTTATTACCCTCTCATATGTGTGACGAAATAGAATTCCAAGATTTTTCTCTTATTTGTCGAGTTACCCTTGGGAGGCTTTAACTGTATGTAAATAAGGAAAATGCGATACAAAGAATTTGGGGCTTTTCCCTCTCAAGGACTGTTTTTGGGGCTTCACACACAGGTCAAGATTGTTTGGCATTTAGAAATAAGGTTGTCTTCATTAATATGTTAGGTAGAGGTACATGTTTGAAAGAAGAGAAATATAGGTTTGGTACATGTATTTTGTTACTGACCAGATTTTGAGAAGTTTTAATGCAATGATTAAAATTTGGACATGCTCGTCACAACCTCACAAAACCTACAGTAGCTACAACTATGAAAATACCGGAACACTGAAGTCGCGCGTCCCAGGGACATGGATAATTGTCCTGGTTCCCGCAACGAAGTGAATCAGAAGATATTATAAGAGGAGAAAAAAGAAATAGTGCAACGACTGTCTATCACACCAATGTCATAAAAGAGAACGTTTCTTCGTTTAGACGTTTGGAGGTTTGTCAGTTGTCAGTGAATCACGCTGAAACTACTGAACGGATTTTGGTGAAATATGGCAGGGTATGGGTTAATTTAGGTGATAGGATACTTTTTATCCCGATTTAAATGCTCTCATGGGATAAAACAGGAATCGTGTTCTACGCGGACGAAGTCGCGGGCAACAGCTATTATTTGGTCGAGGAAATGGTTTTAGTTGTCATTTTCATGTTGGAGAATATAAAATTTTCAGTTTTTCGGCTATTTGACTTCATAGTAATAAATTGTTTGGAATTTGTGTCTGGTTTATGTCAAAAGACTTGCCCAATATTGCATGACATCAATAACTATGCCTTCTTCTACCAACCCATTTTGTAAATAAAAAGAGTGATGTTATGCTTTACGATATAATGTATTTTTCTTGAGCAGAACATTTTCGTTATTAGTCCCGAAAAAGTGGAAAATTATATTACTTACATATAGCCCTTAGTTAAGTGCCTTAGCTACTTCGTATTAATATGAGCGAAAGTACAGTACGGTTCACGAGTTATATCGGGTGTGAAGTTCGCGCAAAAAACTGCGCAATAAGGTTTTTTTTAGGAGATAAAACGACGACGTGTGCGGGGTAGGAATACGCTAGGGTTTGACTGTTATTAAACACAGTCGTTTTATTGTTTAATCTTTACTTGGCGCGGTAGTTGGGCAACTGACTGCCACGTAACGTATCGCGGGTTCGATTCCCGCACGGAACAACTCTTTGTGTGATACACAGATTGTTGTTCCGGGTCTGAGTGTAATGTGTATGTGAACCTGTATGTTTGTAAAAGCACTCACGACACAGGAGAATATCCTAGGGTTGTAGTAACGTTATGCGAAAGTGACTTGCGGCTAACTTCACACCTGCCATAACTCGTGAACCGTACTGTACCTACTTGTAATGTACGGACTCAAGGTCTTCAGTAACACCATTCTCAGTTTCCGGTGGGGAATAATATACATAGAAGTAAAAATATAATTCTACTATACAAGCTATTGTTAGTTTTCAATAAAATATTTTACTTTTGAATCAAACTTGAGGCAAATGCTGTTTTAAATTATTTTGTTTCATATTGATTGTTAAAGGCAAAGGTATTTTGAGCTTGAATAATTATTATGTTTTACGGCTTACGTAATTATTTGACAAGGAACTCGACTAGAGGTTCAAGATATGCTTTTTTTCTGGGAAGAAAATCATCGAATGACTTTTCCTGCCTGGGTGAGGCGGGAACGAGTGTCAGCCTCTTACTGACTATAAACCACCCCGTTCCTACTCCTGCCCTTCGAGCCGGAGCCCCGGCAATCCGTTAAGTTCTCCGCGGCTCCATATTCCGTCTCCGTATTTCAAGCTATGCTAGAGGCTCATATTGGTGACCATTTTCCACGACCCGCGACGCGGCGAGTAGCAGCGTGACAGTCGCTGCGTCAACAATTTTATCCCACACATAGACCAAACATCTACATTTCTATCATCATTGAAATCCAAAATTTGACATTCAAAACATCTAACAAAGATATAATAAACCCTGACAATACGATTACAAGTCTCCACTCAATTTGTGAACCAAAAATTCCTTACTTACCGTTTGTTATGCGTCCTTTCAGTTTCAGGAAATCGAGCGCTCGCAGTTCGGAGTACGACTGAAACAAGGAAATTGAGTCAGTTAGAAATCATTGGCGGTGGTTGGAGGGAATTTGTTTTGCCAATCTTGCCAATACAGGGGAAGAGGGATGGTTTTTGGATTATTATGTTGTCTTGGTGATAGTGTGAATGGGAATGTGTCTCCTACCCTGTTTTATAGTGTACTTGCTTCGGCAGTACATATACTAAAATTGGAACGATACAGAGTAGATTAGCATGGCCCCTGCGCAAGGATGACACGCAAAATCGTGAAGCGTTCCACATTTTTGGGCCGATGCCGATTCGGATTCGCGGAAAACCTAACGGGTTACCGAGGCTCCGGCTCGACGTGCAGGAGAAGAAACGGGGTGGTTTTTAGTCAGTAAGAGTCTGACACTCCCTCCCGCCTCACCCAGGCGGGAGCTGGCAGTCATTCGATGATTTTCCCCCCATAAAAAACCCTGTTCTATAGTAGGTAGAAATTGATACGGAGTTTTTAACAAATTTAGTTGTATGTTCGTTTTTTACACTAACTACTATCTAACCTTTATCATTTGCTCAGAATTAACTTCTTTAAACAAAACATTGTGGTGGCCCGGAGATTTAAGACGCCCGCTTTTCATGCATGAGGGTGCGGGTTCGAAACCTACCAACGGCAAGTACCAATGTGACTTTTTAACTAGTTATATGTACTTTCTAAGAATATTTAGACAGACCACGGTGAAGGAAAACATCGTGAGGAAACCTGGGCTTGTCATTTCTAATTATAAGCCTGAAATTGCCAACTCACATTGAGCAATTGAGCAAGCGTGGTGATGAATGCTCCAACTTTTTGGTCAGCAATAGCAACTTATATTACTTGTTGGCGATGAAACCAAAAATAGGCCTCAATTTCTCAAGCAGTCGATTGAATTAAAAGCTTACATGGAAAATTTTAAATAGAATCTTTAATTTGAAACTATGTAATATTTAGTTTGTCTATGAAACTGAGTCCTGAGTATATTTGACTTTGAATATCTATCCTCTAACTTGGAAACATTAGATTACTTGGAATATTATCTTATTTAACATTCATCAGTCAGAAGACGTCTGCTACAGAACAAAGACCACACTTTTAAGAAGAGAAGAACAAGACGCAATACTCTACTCCTCACAAAGTTCCTCACTAATTACCAACTCATTTCAATTTCTTAAAACAAACTGTAACACTAACTGTGAATCTCAAAGACCCAATAACCGTTGCGATGACGTCACAAGCGAGCATCGTTAAAACTTACTCAATTAACTAGAATGTTCCAGCGTATGGCTGTAACTACTTTGAACTAGTACAATCTGGTTGAAACCAGATTATTGCATGTGGGATTAAGTTCTGGATTATTGGTTTTTGAAGTTATGTTATTTCGTTTAGTTTTTTGTTTAATTGATATGTTGTTTATATTTCCTGTTACGGCACGAATGAGCCGGCTCGACCGGAGTGATACCACGACCTCACAGAAAACCGACGTGAAGCAACGCTTGCGTTGTTTATCCCCTCCCCCTTCCCCAATCACCCCAATCCAACAATCCTTAAATTCCTAATCTCCAAAACGTAACGCACTTGCAACGCCTTTCGTGTCCCAGGTGTCCATGGACGACGCCGATTGCTTACCATCAGGTGATCCGTCAGCTCGTTTACCGAATCATCTCATAATAATATATTTTAACTATATAAGAAACTAGTCTAGTTCATCGTCGTATAATTATTACGGGAGTCGAAAAACATAATATTAAAACTATGACTCACAAAAGTTTGGCATTATCAAAAATGATTGAAAGTCTCATTTTTAATTCAAATAAACTTAGTCCATATTACAATGTTACAATTTAAATGTTGAATGTTTGCAACTAGGGGAACGCTTGACGTAACCACTTGGAATTCTGCTGACCCACTTTACGAGCACTAGGTCATGCACCGAAAACGTATGAACCAATATTACATATTAAAATTATACATTTGTGGTGGTAGACCTGTTTGAACGCTTTTTTATGGGATAACCTGTTAAAAGAGCTGACGGATCACCTGATGGTAAGCAATCGGGTTCCGCCCGTGGACACCTGGAACATCAGAGGTTAACACCTCTGGTTTTTAGTTCGTTACCGGCCTAAAAACCAGATTGGGGGATTGGAAATTTGAGAATTGTGGGGGATTCGGGGATTGGGGAGACTAGGAAAGTTAGGGTAATTGGGCCTCCGGTAACGTGACGAAACACATTGCAAGGGTTGTTTCAAGTGTGGCAGAGTTGCACATTAGCCACAATGCAACACCCACTTTTCACTATTTATGTTATGAGTCCCATGTAATAGGGGGTGAGCCTATTGCCATATACCGGACACAATTCCAGACTTCTTGCTACTACTGAGATTTTTAAAAACCCAGTAATACTTTGCCCGACCCGGCCATCGAACCCGAGACCCCTTGCCCGGCAGTCGCACTTGCGACTACTCGGCCAACGAATCAGTCTCTGTATGGCGGCTCTTAATTTCATTTAAAACCATCCATTGCTTTACATTGAATTCAAAATATACAATACACATGAAGTGATAATTGACGGTACTTTAATGACGTCACACACACGAGGTACATATGAGCTCAGTTATTACATCATAGATCATCTATCACGTAAGGTTGCGCACAAAAGCTGTTCGAAATTATTAATGGAACTATTGTTAAAATAGAGGTATATTGAGAACGAATTGTTTTTTGTTGATGAATGTACTTGAATGGGGCGGTGATTTAAAAAATAATATAAACGAGAGCGCACGCGTATAAATCTTCAAAATCTATTAGAGCATCAAAATATATGTACTTTATAAGATTATCTAGACACCACTGACAAACGGTAAAGAAAAATGTCGTGAGGAAACCTGGGCTTATAATTTCTAATTATAAGTTTGTAATCGCCAACCCGCATTGAGCAAACGTGGTGATTAATACTCAAACCTTCTCCGTGTGAGAAGAGGCTTTGCTCAGCAGTGGGCATTTAGAGGCTGTTGATGATGATGATGTTTCCGATATCGATATCATGATACTTTATACTTATAATTAAAAATTATAAGCTCAGGTTTCCTCACGATGTTTTCCTTCACCGTTTGTCAGTGGTCTCTAGATAATCTTAGAAAGTATATAAAACTCACAAAAAGTCTCATTGGTACTTGCCGTTGGTATGTTTCGATAATATTAACAGTTTTATATTTAATTTAAAGTAAATATCATAAAATCTTGTATCATTTATTACCATCCCTCTTAATCACAGTTTGCATTTTAAAACGAGCGAAACGAATATTTTTAAAACGTTTGAGTACGAGTGTACTCGTTTATTTTGCAAATCGAGAGCTATCGAGATATCGGATTCGCTTTGCAATCGTCCGAACTATTTGTTTATAGCGTATAGAATAGTGTAGCTACTTTTACTTTGCTTTGCTTATTTTCTTTGTAGATTTCCTTTTAATATTTACAGTTTTATTTTATAAAGTTTTATAACATGAAAAAAACCGTTGTAAACATGACTTATTACCTTACATAATATACCTTCACGCCTTTCATCCCCGTAGGGGTAGGCAGAAGTGCACATTATGCCACTGTACAATGTAACACCCACTTTTCACTATTAATGTTATGAGTCCCATGTAATAGGGGGTAATCAGGCACAATTCCAGACTCCGTGCTACTACTGAGAATTTTTAAAAACTTAGTAATACTTTGCCCGACCCGGGAATCGAACCCGAGACCCCTTGCCCGGCAGTCGCAATTGCGATTACCTTCATTACGAATAATAAATCTATGAAAGAATTGAATCCTGGGTCTATGAACTTTCTCTTCCCGAATATGAAGGTTTGTCAAAACTACTCTTTTTTTTAAAAGGGCAAGAGAGTGAGTCTGGGACGAGAGAGAGAAAGAGTATGTCAGACTCTACACAGACTAAAATCCGCCAGAGCCCCGGTACACCCTTAGGTTGCCCGCAGCTCTGGAATGACTCCACGCTTGCTTAAAGATTGCAACTTAAAAGTTCTAGGTTCACTAGAAAACATTTCCACCCGGTGTCAATCTATTGTATATTCCTAGTACGAAGCCACGGAGGCCGTAAAAGGTTATTGGGGCTTTGGCTCGAAGTGCAGAAGTAGGACCGGGGTGGTTTTTAAACGGTTATATTTTTAGTCAATAAGAGTCTAACACTCCCTACCACCTCACCTAGGCGGGAGAAGTCACTTGATGATTTTCTTCCCTTAAAAAAAGTCGGTTCATGGGTACACCCATGAGAAGAAAAATGGTGACAAATATATTCTACTCTGTTATAAAAATAGGACACAATAAAAAGCCATCGTTTTGGGGACCTATTCTAAGACGAGTTCTTATTTGGTCTTCAACGATAGAAGCTTTTAATGCTAGTATGTCTAAGAGAACTTTCCATTGAGGAGCGGAGAGATGTAACCTAGATAACGGTATTCAGGCCCTTTGAGCCGGGTAACCGGCCGTACCTTGAGTTCGGACACAAAAGACTCCGTAACTAGGCCCCTATAGAATTTTTGTTGCGAGATTTTTTCGCTAAAATGTAATTAGGTACTTGAATGTTTATGTTTAGTGGCTTGTTATTATGTATTAATAATATGGAATAAAGTCCAAAGTAGAACAAAGAGTATGGAAGAAAGTCCAAAGTTCCGAACAATGAACAGATCTTATAAATACAGAATACAGACTCTGAGTTTGTTTCGGTATTTCTTCTCAGAGTTAGGAAATGTCGACCTAATCGCTAGTTTATTACCGGGGCTCCGGCTCGACGTGCAGGAGAAGGAACGGGGTGGTTTTTAGTCAGTAAGAGTCTGACACTCCCTCTCGCCACACCCAGGCGGGAGCAGTGATGCGATGATTTTCCCCCATTAAAAAAAAATCGTTAGTTTAAAAAATTGACGTGTAAAAGTGTTGCCTTGTCTATTTGCAGAAAAAAAAATACCTGTTTCACTTGTTTAACATATTATAAGTGTGGAAGAACCATGCTGCGGTACGAATGGACCGGCTCAACTGGAATGATAGCAAGGCCTTACAAAAAAAACCGACGTGAAACAGTATTTGTATTGTGTTTCTTCGTGTGAGTGGGGTTACCGAAGGCCCAATTACCTCCCTCCCTAATCTCCTCATTCCCTGAATCCTCAACAATCCTCAAATTCCTAATCCCCAAAAGGCCAGTTGCGCATTTGTAACACCTCTGGTGTTTCAGGTGTCCATGGGTGGCGCCGATTGCTTACTATACAATGATCGGGCAGTTCGTTCACCGAACTAAAGAAAAAAATCAATGACCTCACTCAAAATTCTGTTCGCTTCCATTTTTGTTTATTGCTTGATCGCGTCCGAAGTAAAACGATGGGGATTCTGCATTTGGGACTAATAAGCCAAATTGAAGGGCAGGCACAAGGAACTGAGAAAATTTGGGAGAAAAATTGAAATTAAGAATTTCTGGGGCACTTTATGAGTGAAAGTAGGTCGCCATCTTTTGTTGTGTAGCGAGGGATTCCAAAATGTATGTAACAATATTATATTGGACTATAGGCCTTAATTACTTTTGATCTTCGTGATTCTTGTTCGCTGGAGTATGTAAGTGCGTCTTCTTTCGTTAATTGTAATTCTTCGGATATTATAGGCGCTTTATTTTCAGAAAAATGAAAATCCTTTGTTCGATAGAGGCCGAAGCAAAACAAAGTAATACATTCCCAAAAAGATCCCATTAAACATATTTTTAAAGTAAGTTCTGAGAAGGGATTACATGGTTGACAAAGACCAGGCGGTAACGATTTCTGATAGGTAGAATTTTACCTTTTGATTTGCGATCTCCAATTTGTTGAACCGATTTTGATGCTGTGTACAGAAACGTATTAGGTACACTAAGGAGAATAAGGTAAGTAAGTTAGTATAATATTAATTAACCGACATCATAAAAAAGAGAGTTGAAGTCGGTTTTTTATAATATAAAACAATTATTGTTTTATATGTCCATAAAATAAATGATATAATTTGAAATGAGCTTATAGAATTTCAATTAAATAATGAATTAATACAATAATGAGTGCCAATTACTTAAAATTACTGTTATAATATTAAATTGCAATAAAATACGCGAAGTGTCCAGAAAAAGATCGGAAACATATCAATTGGTTAGTCTTTGTTTACTGGAGCGGTGAAGTCTTATTTCACTACTTAGAGTTAGTAAAATTATCGTCCAAATACAGAAAGGCTCCACAATGGAGAATCTTCTTATTTTGAAGTCGATTAAAAATAAACTAAACGTAGAACCCAATTATTAAGTTACAAGTCCTTTGTAATAATAAACGAGGTTGTATATCCTCGAGGGGGTTTTGGATTTACTTCCGATGTTGAGAAAACTACTATTATTGGTAAATAAACTAAATTTGATTGTACAGCGTTTTTTTTTAAATATATTTTTTAAAGTAGTATTCAATTAATTGACTGCCTCGTTGGCCGAGTGGTCGCAAGTGCGGTCTCGGGTTCGATTCCCGGGTCGGGCAAAGTATTACTGGGTTTTTAAAAATCTCAGGAGTAGGACTGAGCCTGGAAATGTGCCTGGTATATGGCAATAGGCTCACCCCCTATTACATGGGAATCATATCTAACATAAATAATGAAAAGTGGGTGTTACATTGTACAGTGGCATAAGGTGCCGAAATGTGCACCTCTGCCTACCCCTACGGGGATAAAAAGGCGTGATGCTATGTTATTCAATTAATTGTACACATACATTATACATTATTGTTTTGTTTTTTACTTTTCTCCGTTACATGCCAACAACCCCTGTTACATGGGGCTAGTTACGTAACTTTTATCCCCAAAACCCCTTAAAATCTGGCTTTCCTTTACTTCAAAAAAAAAAACACGAAAAAAAACCATCTTAAAAATGTTCCAACATAGCTAAAGTTGATTCCCGTTTTGAATTAAATGACAACCATTTTATTTTACGCACATCTGTCACTAAAGCCCTATATCGCTTAAGCAATCTCCCGAGAATGAGTTCATCAGCTTCATAAACAAAAATGATAAACATTTGTATAAAAAGCGCTGCAGCGCTTAAATCTAACAAAGGATTTTTATAGCGCCACAGACGTTTAGGCAATGTTTAGCTGGAATCGCTCCCGGGAGCCATGAATATCATTCTGAGCTTACATCGCCGACCAGAGAATTGTGTACATAACAATAAACATTTATAGTTATTTTTTTCTCGTTTTCCAAGGGTCTTGATAAGTTTTTTAGGGTTCTTTATATGCGATTTAAACATCATGGTTAGGACCATCGGGCCACAGAAAAAGGGGTAGACCAAATACACGTTGGACAGATGACATCACCAAAATAGCGGGTGCAAACTGGATGAGAGTAGCAGAAGATAGACAGCAGGTGGTTGTCCCTGGAGGAGGCCTTCACCTTCTAATGAGAGGGGTTCTTGCAAATTAAAAAAAAAAACATTATGCATACTGTTTTCTTTTTCTATATTTATAAGTATAAGTGTAAATTTATTGTGTGTAACAAGAAATAAAACGAATTTTTATTTTTATTTTTAAATATTCTCAGTAGTAGCACGGAGTCTGGAATTGTGCCCGGTATATGGCAATAGGCTCACCCCTTATTACATGGGACTCATAACATAAATAGTGAAAAGTGGGAGTTACATTGTACAGTGGTATAATATGCACCTCTGCCTACCCCTTCAGGGATAAAAGGCGTGATGTTATGTTATGTTCTAATTTTATTTTATATATAATTATGTGAATTGTGGTTTTAAATGGTACTTTTGATGATTGGCTGCTTGTAGTTTAACCTGTAAAGATCGCATTGAGTCTTTTACACAACGCTGAATAAATTTTTATCCCCACTGAAGTCACCCGTCACCACAGGCTTAACTTTAACATAACATCACGCCTTTTTATCCCCGAAGGGGTAGGCAGAGGTGCACATTACGGCACTTAATGCCACTGTACAATGTAACACCCACTTTTCACTATTCATGTCATGAGTCCCATGTAATAGGGGGTGAGCCTATTGCCATATACCGGGCACAATTCCAGCCTCCGTGCTACCACTGAGATTTTTGAAAAATCACAGTAATACTTTGCCCGACCCGGGAATCGAACCCGAGACCCCTTGCCCGGCAGTCGCACTTGCGACCACTCGGCCAACGAACCAGTCAGGCAGCTTAACTTTAACTTTGATTTAATTTGTATGTGTATTGTAGAGGTATTGTAACCTATTTTGTATTGAAAGTGACAATTTGGAATGAAAGAAAGAAAATACTTTATTTCACGCTAAAAACAAATAACATGAAGGTACTGATGGACACATGTTCATGTCCCAAGTCTGCCGTGAAAGGGGACCAGTTCAGCATGTGCAAGTCAGGACCTTGCACTGGTATTCTACTTCGCGGACGAACAAGCCACCATTAGACATCACCAATTTAAATTATATTAATTAATTAAACAAACATACATAATAATGCAACACAATAAATGAAGATATAAAAAAGCACAACCGGGTAATTACATAATATATTACATCATTTTTTTTACATTACACAGAAAAAAATTGTGTTCAAGGTTAATATTTGGAGGTTATATTCGTTTTCAAGTTGTCGATTAGTTTTGTTTTAATGGACTGTGATTGATATTGGGCATTTTAAAATAAAATTTTGACTTATATGTAAGTTTGAGTGGTTCTGATTTTAATTATAATGCGTGTTTATTTGATGATTGTTTAAAGATTAGTTTTTGAAAATGGACCTTTATTTAAGGGGGGAAATTCATCGAATGACTGCTCCCGCCTGGGTGAGGCGGGAGGGAGTGTCAGACTCTTACTAACTAAAAACCACTCCGTTCGTTCTCCTGCACGTCGAGCCAGAGCCCCGGTTACCCGTTAGGTTCTCCGCGACTGAAAATGGTCCCTACCTTTCTATTTTTTCTAGTAGTCTTACTAAAGAACTGATATTTGTGCGATTATCTTAAAAATATTGTTGTAAATTTTTTGTAGAATATTTTTTTGTATCGAGTTGTCAGTTGGCGGAGGTGGCTGGGCAACTTGCTGCCGCGCAACGTGTCGTGGGTTCTATTTCCGCACGGAATTGTTTGTGTGATCCACAGATTGTTGTTCCGGGTCTGGGTGTCATGTGTATGTGAACTTGTATGTTTATAAACGCACCCACGACACAGGAGAAAATCTTAGTGTGGGGCAACAAAAAAAAGTCATATTGATTCATATGCCTTTCAAAATTTTATTGGAAATAAATGTTTTTACAGTCGTTTGTTTGAAAAACGTATTGTTTTGATTTTTAATGCCTGAGCGATTTTTTTTTTGTGTTATCGTCTAACTAAAATATGAAACGAACAATGGGTTTATACGAGTACACTAACAACGGTACCTAAATAGAAAAAATACTGAATAAAAAATGAATATCAGGAATTCCAACAAATATGACAAAACTGAAGGAAAATTTGTGTGTATTAGGTACATAGTGTATTCCACTTAACATTAAGAATTTTTGCATTCGGAGAAGAACACCTGAATTCACGAGGGCAAAGCTTGGTTAAGAACTAGTTAATAATATTTTTTTATTTATGCTTCACCCTACTTCTTAGTAATATCTTATATCTTATACTATTATACCTCTATAAAGCGGAAGAGTTCGTTTTTTTTTGTTTGTTTGATTGCACGCGCTAAATCCGTAACTACAAGTCTGATTTGAATAATTCTTGTTGTGTTGGATAGCGCATTTATCGAGGATGGCTATAGGCTATAAAACATCACGCTACGACTAATAGGAGCTGAGCAGAACGTGTGAAACCGCGCGAAAGTAGTGTATTATAAATGTGAAAATGTATGTTTGTGCCTTACACCTTTACGTCAAAACGGCTGAAGGGTTTAGGATGAAATTAGAAACAGGGGTAGATTATGATCGGGAATAACACTTAGGCTACTTTTTATTCACAGCAACACGGGCGAAACCGCTGGCAGAAACTAATACATGATATAAACTACCACCTTGTGATTAGATGACATAGGTACAGAACCATACTTCATTTTCCAATGCACACTGCTTTGCCCTCTATAGTGTTAACGTTCGTTGTACATACATAACATCACGATTTTTATCCCCGCACGGGATAAGCAGAGGTTAATGCCACTGTACAATGTAACATTCACTTTTCACTATTTATGTTATTAGTCCCTTGTAATTGGAGATGAGCCTATTGCCATATACCGGGCATACGTTTATTGTATAGTATTTGTGAAAATAGGAAAGTGTCTTGATTGTTCAACAGTTTTATGAAACAAATATGGTTTATTTTTTTCATTTGGCATTTTGTCGGATGAAAAAAAGGTACTAAGGCGATATTTGGATTAGTTACGTCAAATTGTTTGTTTGATTTGTTGTTTGTATTTGAAAAGAGTTATTATTTTGTGAATGGAATGTGTAAACGCTTTTGGTATGTAACATTTATCTAACAAATTCTAGCTTTTATGTCCCTCGAGTAGAAAATTATTATAAAACCTGAACTCTTTTTCAAAAACGATAAACAAAGGGCACCTATATAGCAATATAAAATGGAAACAAAACGGATGTAAAATACCTACGTATATTATTAATATTCATAAATAGATTTCAAATTTTGAATAAAATATCTCTTTTAAAAAAATAAATGAACTCAAATTGATTCTGATACTCCCCTCTTCAATAACATTATGAATCTCATTTCACGTTAAAATTTAATATTCTGAATTTCTGAGACAACGAAAGCATTATAATTATATCGCCCCAGTAACTTGACGGGAAATAATTTAATCTAAGATGTAAGACCGACATGAAAGCGTACTTACAATAATGAAATAATAAATAATTTCATAAAAGTGGATTAATTTATGAATAAATAAATGCTAATAATAATACTCACCTATAAAAACCAAAAAGAAACACCTCCATAATTTGAAATCCATTTCGAACACTGATTTTACAAAAACGAAAATAAATTAAACAAAAATAACTGAACACGAATTAACGAACTCATTTTAAAAATAATTAATTTATAAACTTATTATGTCACACATTTTTCACAGAAGAACAAAAGACGTTCTTTTTTTGAAGTCGCGTGGTTTAGTTCGCGCGTTCTCGATGTTGTTCGGATACACGTCTGCTTTGTGACGTGGTTCGCGGCAAACTGAGGGTGGGTGGATGAGTAGTACGGAGACTCATCTGTACTATAAAATATAGGTACTTACGTATACATACGTACGTTTGAAATTGATGAAGCAATAGTTTTAGCAAAGCGTACGTTTGAATTTAGAATATTTGCTGAATGTGGTCGAATATAGGTTATTAGCAGATGAAGTTGGTTTGAGTAAATGTAGTTGGGAGTAAATATAGTTCGAAATGGAAATGATATTGAATAATGTTTTCATTAGTAATCAAACGTTTGTTATTTTTAAAACCTATTTCATATTCAAACAAAATGTGTATACCTAACTAAAATAGACTTTATGAAACAAGATCTTGTTGTAGTGTGTAACTAGGTTAGATTTAACGTATTGTAATAAAAAATGTATGGCAAGAGCACGGACCAAGAGTCCGTGGAGAATTAATATGTAACATGATAAAAAAAAACAAGATCTTTCATTCACAAGACTGTCCAAACTTCAAAGGGATAGGCAAAAAGGATTAAGTGTGGGCGAGCCATGCTTCGGCACGAATGGGCCGGCTATACCGCAGTGACACCACGGCTCCACAGAAAACCGATGTGAAACAACGCTTGCGTTGTGTTTCGTCGTGTGAGTAACGATAACGTAGGCCCAATTAACCCCCCCTCCCCAATCCCTGATCACCAACAATCATCAACTTCCTAAACCCCAAAGGCCAGTAACGCACTTGTAACGCCTTTGGTGTTCCAGGTGTCTATGGGCGACGCCGATTGCTTACCATCAGGTGATCCATCTGCTCGTTTACCGGCTTATGCCATAAAAAAGTTTCGTTCATCAGTGTGTTTTGAGGTCCATATAAATAGTATAGCAGCTACAGTCTCACCATAATTAAGTGAACCAATTTAAACTAAGTAGAAGAATTAACCAAGAAATACCAATGTTTTTACCAACAGCTGAAAAGTGTGTAAAGAAAACATAATATCAATATTATTTTCACAATTGAAAATGAACAATAAGATCTTCCCCATAAGGTTTTGTCTTGGAAATCAAATCGCTTTCCTCGGTTACATGTCGACAGGATTATATTAAGGTGTATGTAACAGTTCTATATTTGTATTCTCTCGAGTATAGAAGTCGGAATCGTTTCTACGACTCCCACTTGCAATGGTAACAATAGGGATTATTGCAGAAGTTTCACGAGTAGGTACGGTTTAGATTTAATATGAAAAAATAATAGATTGATAACATCTTTATGGTGTTTTGGGTTTGCCCGCGTATGCCTGTTTTATTCCATTTAATCAGGATAAAAAGTATCCTATGACTTAAGTCACCCGGGTGTCATCACTGCGAGGACCGCCCTGAGGACACGGTGGAACACACAGTGAGAGAATGCCCTGCGTGGGCTGAGCACCGCCGTGCCCTCAGGGAAGTGATCAGCGATGGCGACCTCTCGCGTCCGAGCCTAGTGCAGGCCATGATGCGGAGCGAGGGGGACTGGGATGCCGTCACCTCCTTTTGCGAAGCAGTCATGCTAGCTAAGGAGGAGGCGGGACGCGTGAGGCAGCGAAGCGCTGCCTCCTCGCAACCCAGCCATCGCGAAGGTCACACCGGGCGTCGGGGATCGCGGGACGATCTCCGGTCACCGGTAAGCACCATAAGTGCGGGTTGCGAGCATGGGTGGCTCCCCGTCCGACCAGAAACAGACCCGAACGTACGGCGCGTCGCGTTCCGCGCGCGCCTCAAAGAGCCATTAGACCACCACAGATGGGGCCCAATAGGGCCTATGCCGATTCGGAGTCGCGGAGAACCTAACGGGTAACCGGGGCTCCGGCTCGACGTGCGGGAAAAGGAACGGGGTGGTTTTAGTCAGTAAGAGTCTGACACACAGTCATTCGAGACTTAAGCCCTGCAAGTCACATTTATAATACCTATCAGTATGATACCTTGCTGTGTTGTGTAGTGATGTCACAATAAAAGATTATTAATTACGACTCCTTTTCTTACCGCGGTTTTCGGTAGCACTCTGTAAATATTATTTTATTTTTATTAAAGCTGTGTAATAATTCTAAAGTAGGTTCTTCCAGGTACGTATCACAAAAAGTCTAGGATTCTTAAGTTCTTTGCAGGATTTTAGTGTCGTACCAGACAGATTATATTCCACAATCATACTTTCAAGTGTATATCACAGGAATACTATAGCAGCTCTTCAGGATTTTCCGGATGCAAAACTTTCGATAGTGGCATGAAACTAATCTTACCTGATCTATATCAGGTACGTGGTCATGTTGGCCTGGGGGTGCATGCATGAGAGGTTCGAAAGCTATCAACGATAACTACCAAAGTGACTGTATACGAGCCATAATACTCATACAGCAGTTTTATCTTATCTTAATATACTATCATATAAAGAGCTTGTTTTTTGTTTGTTTGTTTGTTTGAACCCGCTAATCTCCGTAACTACGAGTCTGATTTAAATAATTATGTTTGTGTTGGATAGCGCATTTATCGAGAATGGCTATAGGCTACAAAACATCACGCTACGAACAATAGGAATTGAGCAGAGCGTGTAAAACCGCGCGGAAGTAGCTAGTATTGAATACAAACGTATATATAATGCATCGAAGTAATACTAACTAACTTTAATTAATTATACACAAGTCGTAACAAGGTCGCTATAAGTATAAAAGCAAGTATAACAGCTCACACATAGGACCCACTTAGTTTTTTAGTCAAATTTCCGTGGTGCTTAGCGACTGGGCTTCACCCAGTTGTACAGTCTCTTCTTTGTGCCTTTAGGCTTAATTCATTCTGTCTCCTGCAGTAATTCACCGAGGGTAGTGGAAACTATAGTTTTTTCTTCTTCTCCTCTTATAATATCTTCTGATTCACTTCGTTGCGGGAACCAAGACAGTTACTCATGTCCCTGGGACGCGCCGGACTTCAATGTTCCGGTGTTTTCATGGTTGTATCTACTGTAGATCCTGGCTTACAGGAGTTGCAGCGGTTTTGGGAGGTTGAAGCGGGCTTGTCCCATTAAAAAAAAAAAAGGTCGCTATAACATGCGAGTATGTAGCAATCGGGACTAATATAAAATACGTAATAATAGTACGTTTAATTGGTAGTCGGAAAATACATAAATAAGTAAACCTAAAGGAACTTCGGAGTCTGAGATCTTTTTGCAATATTCCAAGGTATATGTAGTTTCTAAGATTTTTTAGACACCACTAACGAACGGTGAAGTAAAACATCGCGAGGAGACCTAGGTTTACAATTTCTGATTGTAAGTTTGTAATCGCCAACCTGCATTGAGCAAACGTTTAAAGCACGCGTGGTGATTAATGCTCAAGCCTTCTTCCCTGTGAGAAGCAGTGGCCACTTATAGGCTGTTAATGTATGTATGTTATCATGGTTTACATAATATAAGTACTTAAATAATATGTGATGTATTTTGATATTGTCTCACTGGTCTAATCGACTGGATTGCGACTGCAAAGGGTTTGTGTTTCACGTAGGAAAAATTGTAAGAACTTTTTATGTTACTCCTTCCTGAGTACATCAGCTACTTAAAATGGTATTAAAAGTCACGTCAAAATCGGTCCAGTCATTTCACAGATTAGCCAGTACAAATATACAGACAAACATGTTATTTTGGTATAGATATCGTATATATGCATGTAGTAAAAAACGGTTATTTCAATATTAAAAAACAGACACTCCAATTTTATTTATCTGTACCGATGATTAAATCTGCCTACCTCTTCTGGGTTTGTACCTCTTTTGAGCTGACATTATGTATGTCATAGAGTCAGGTAAGCAAAGAAACCATCCCCACTCAAAAAATATACCCAACAACATACATTCTCCCTCAGAACTACGAAACCCACTTTAAAAAATGTAATATTCATAAAACTACAACCTAGGCTTTTTAGCTAAAAACCTAATGCATTACAGCAAACTATAAAAATAGTACACCTGCACCACTAAAGTTCAGCACTTAAGCAGCCATCCTTTACCCAAACCACTCCCTTACACATGAAGGAATAAGAGTCATAATCGCACGATCTAATTAAAATATCACATGTACCAATTCTGCTATAAAGACAACCACGTTGTAATGTCGGTGGCAGATGTTGCAGGCGGCCATTACTGTATGTCATCTTTTGTAGGGATGTGGTAACGTCGATAGATTTTTTAATTAAGTTTTAAAATACTATATTATAGGTAGTTTGTTCGTCTGTTTAAGGAATAGGATGTACACTTGTCACCGACTAAATATATAGGATGCAAAAAAATCTCAGTAGTAGCACAGAGTCTGGAAATGTGCCCGGTATATGGCAATAGGCTCACCCCCTATTATATGGGACTCATAACATAAAATAGTAAAAAGTGGGTATTACATTGTACCTCTACAGTGGCTTTTAAGTGCCGTAATGTGCACCTCTACCTACATATAAAAGTGTATGGGATATGTGTGCCCACAACTCAACATGCCAAACATCGACAAAATCGGTACCTAAACCTTTCCTCAAAAAACTATCGACTGCCTCCCCATCCCTAACCCATCTAGCTGTCTAAAAGCTATTAGCAGTTGGCGACGAAGCCACCTGTGTCTGTCATTTCCTTACGAGAGATTACGTACAAGCATTAAGTCGCATAGTCGTTGTATAGACGTGTTTCAACCAATTACTTGGTCCATACGACTTGAGGAAATTGCTTGAAAAATCACGAACGAATTTACAAGTTGGCTGTTTTGTTTTTTTTTTTAAGTAGAGTGTCTGATTGTTTGGTAGTATTTTGAGGTTTATCTGCTTTGAGGCTGAGGTTCATGCATTGTTAGTTTTAACCAACTTCAAAAAAGGAGGAGGTACTATGTTCGGCTGATTGGTTTTTTTTTGAGATTAGAAGTACTCACTGAGGTTAGAAGTCGGTGCCATAAGCTCATACCATAATGATATAACTTAATGGCCACAAAATTGTTAATTAGGTATCTATTAAGGTTTTAATGAATAATTTTGTACAGAATTTATGCTACCGACTTTTAACCTCAGTGGGTGGGTAACCTATCAGTAGCTAATGATAATTATTTTTTTCTTTTTAGTTTTGACTTTTTGTTTGTTATTAGTTTTTGGTTTTTTGAAGTCGGTTTTTAAAAAGCAGTTTTTATTTTATTATTAATTGTACGTTTATAATATTTTTCTAAGAAAATGGAACTACATTTACCAATAATTATGTTATTAACCATTTTTACGGTAGAAGCGTGAAAAGTCTGATGATAGAAATGATTTTTGGAATATAATCAAATATTCGATTAATCCCATATTTTCACTTTTTTCTCCGAGATTCGTCGAAAAAGCATGTCAGGAATTTTCCATAGCAATCGCGATTTCTAGGTAATACATCAAAAAATATTGTAATTTCGGAATTAAAATTTTAATTTCTTTCGAAAATCGAAATTAAACAGTTTGGGCGTGTCAACGAAATTAATAACTTTTATTGTATACGTATTTTAAATATCGACAAACAGTACTCATTCTCTCATTACTTAAATATCAAACATCTACATCAAAGGTACTATCTGTACCTATACCTTTGCTCTGAAACCAACGTGATATCAAGCACGTATCATTTTTCGTAGCATTGCCTGGTTAGTATGCCAAAAAATCCGACGGAATCCATCTAGTCTGCGCTTTGAAGCTTTACCTAAAAAAGGTAGGCAAAAAGTTCCTTTCGAAAAATTCCAAGCAATCTAGAACATTCTACGGTACATTTTTGAAAGAAATCTCTTCAATTTTTTGATGGGTTGTAATGTGTTCTAGTTTCATAGCTATATGATAGACAAATAAGTTGAAAAAATAATATATTACCGCCGTACTCAGTCATTTAATTGTTACGTAACCCAGTAGTAAACGTTATGGTGGCCTTTTGTTTGAGGGTGGAAAATCATCCAATGGCTTCTGCCGCCCGGGTGAGACGAGAGGGACTGTCAGACTCTTACTGATTAAAAACCACTCCGTTCCTACTCCTGCACTTCGAGCCGGTGCCCCGGTCACCTGTTAAGTTCTCCACAGCTCCGTATCAGCATCAGCCCTAATGGGCCCCATCTGTGGTGGTCTGATGGCTCTTTGAGGCTTTGAGGCGCGCGCAGAATGCGACACGCCGTACGCTCGGGTCTGGTTCTGAGGCCTTAGTACGAGTTTGTTTTACGTTTAAAGTATTCGAGACGAGTACGCGTTCGGCATTCTGATTGGCCGGCTCCAATGAAGCAACCAATCAGAGCGCCGAATGTTTACTCGTTACGATTGCTTTGAACATAAAACAAACTCGTACTAAGGCCTAGATCCGCACTTACGGTGTAGGACTAGGATAATATTTTAACAATTTATTCATTTAAATGCTCTTTGCACAAAAGCGCACTTAATGCCTAGGGCCTTCTCTGCCAGTCTAGCTTAGGGTGGTACAGAGATAGGAACATGATATCATCAATGAGGAAAAGTCGATGGCCTGCCTACCTCCAGGGATTAAAAGATGTTATTTTATAAATGGTGTGATATGTACTAACTTTTTTGTGCAAAAAACGCGTCACATACTCATTTTATTTTATGCTTTTTCACATAACCATTTTATTTTATGAAGGTAAATAGCACCAATAGAAGGTATATCGTGGTGGCCCGGAGGTTTAAGATGCCCGCTTCTCATGCATGAGGGTGCGGGTTCGAAACCGGCAAGTACCAATGTGCCTTTTTCCGAGTTATATGTACTTTCTAGGATTATTTAGACATCACTGACAAACGGTGAAGGAAACCTGGACATATACCTCTAATTTGTAACTATAAGTTTGGAATCGTCAACCCGCATTGAGAAAGCGTGGTGATTAATACTCAAACCTTTTCCATGTGAGAAGAGGCTTTGCTCAGCAGTGGGCATTTATAGGCTGTTGAGAATGATGATGATGAAATTGTACCTTATTTGCGTTAACTTAACCGCTCTTTTACAACGATCTTCATATAGTTATACACATAGTCATCTTACAACTTTTTTTAACAAAACTTAGTCTATAACAAAGGCATAACGATTATTATTTCCTCTCAGTTTAATGCTAGTTTCTAGAAAAGTAACTTAGTTTATGTTCCTATTTACTGAGTGTAAGAAAGGTTCAAGTTTTTCAATTGAAGTTTCAACTTTTAGTGAACTAGAAATGAAAATGTTTTAATTTTAGGAGACTACTTTACTTGAAGGAGTGGTCTTAGAGTCCATTTTGTTTACTTTCACAGATTTGGATCTCTTACATACATACAGTTAAGTAGTCCAGGGTATCAAAATTAGTTCGTCGGTTAGATAATGAAAAAATATTAGACACATATTTTTTTATTTTCTCGTATTAAGTTGCAATACTTAGATAAAATGGCGCTAATTTTAGGATTGGGAGGTTGTTACGTCATAACGTGCTACAAAATGTGGCACGCTGTGATGTCACACTATATTTCAAATTAATATATCGTTGAAAGTATTTAATTTTATGAGGAAAGAAAAAAGTTTTAAACTAATGTACCTACCAGACGGACATTAAAATGAAATTTAGGAAACAACCCCAATGTTCTTATAGTCATAAGTTTTTAAAAAATTCGTGGTCATATCTATCTCCTTTTGACACAAATAGAAACAAACGTTGTTTTAATATTTAATTTCTGTGATTACATATTTTATTATACTTTGTTCTTTTCTTTCCTCTTTTAAGTTTATTTTTTTGTTTAGTATTAGGTATATAAGTAAGGTTTTGACTGCCTCGTTGGCCGAGTAGTCGCAAGTGCGACTGCCGGGCAAGGGGTCTCGGGTTCGATTCCCGGGTCGGGCAAAGTATTACTGGGTTTTTTAAAATTCTCAGTAGTAGCACGGAGTCTGGAAATGTGCCCGGTATATGGCAATAGGCTCACCCCCTATTACATGGGACTCATAACAACTAGTGAAAAGTGGGTGTTACATTGTACTGTGGTAGAATGTGCACCTCTGCCTACCCCTTCGGGGATAAAAGGCGTGATGTTATGTATGTATGTTATGTTTTTATTTTAATTTTTTATATTCCTTTATTTGTTTGCCTATTAGTCAAATAAATGTTTTTTCTTTTTTCAAATTTCTCGTCAAACAGATACGTAATTAATTTCATATGTCTCATGAAAGTTATAACATAAATAAATAGAAATCTTCAGCAATGTTTTTCTATGTATCTACATTCATTGGTCGTTTCATTGATTGAATAAGATTTATAATATGGCGTAAAAACGTTGCCGTTGCATGGCAACGTGTTAAATATTCAAAATCATGATTCCGACTGTGTCTAGATCCAGTACTTGTATTAATCCCTACGTTTAGCAAGACATCTAATTTGTTTTTTGGTTTATTTATACAATACTAGCTTTTACCCGCGGCTTCGCTCGCGTCACAAAAGGATAAAAAGTAGCCTGTGACATAATAATATACCAATACACACAGCGCCATCTATACCAATACTTTTGTTTTCAATATCAAATTTTTTCCGGGAATAAAAGTACCCTATTATTTAATCTGGACTTCTAAGTTTACGTCTGCAAAAATTCAAAGCAATCGATTTAGTAGTTACGACGTGAAAGCGGAACAAACAAACAAACTCACTTTCCGATTTATAATATTATTAGTAAGGATGGTTTGACTATGAACAAAGTCGCAGGCAAAAGCTAATTTAAATCAAAGTTAATTAGGATAAAAAGCCGTATGCTAGAAAGCTGTTCCTTAGTTTTGGCGTAAGATTTAAAAGCTGCATAAATCTGAACCGTAGCATATTGTTTTTAACAAGATGATGGTGTGTGGCGCAAAACATAAGCGAATCTCACATTGTATTTGTATTGTTGACATGAATGACATGTTGTGAACATGGTTCGATTCCCGGGTCGGGCAAAGTATTACTGGGTTTTTAAAAATCTCAGTAGTAGGATGGAGTCTGGAAATGTGCCCGGTATATGGCAATAAGCTCACCCCCTATTACATGGGAATTATATCAGAAATAGTGAAAAGTGGGTGTTACATTGTACGCAGTGGCATTAAGTGCCGAAATGTGCACCTCTGCCTACCCCTTCGGGGATAAAAAGGTGTGATGTTATGTTATGTTGACATGAAATGTAATGAAACGCCAGTCGAGTAGCCGCAAGTATTTAATACTGCTGAGCAACAAGTTAATAGGTCCATAGGCAAAGAAAACGATCGTGAGTATTTCTAACACGAAGGTCTAATTATTTTTTATTGTAACTTATTTGAGTTCAATTTTCGAACGAAACAACTCTTTGAGCGATAGCCAATAAACTAAATTTTGTCAGCGGTTTCGTCCCTGTTCCAGTAGAGTAAAAAAGAACCTATGGGTTCTTCCAGACCATAATCTATCTCTGTCCCAAATTTCATTCCGATCCTTTCATCCGCTTTGACGTGGTTGAGTTACAAACATATAGAAATTCACAAACTTTCGCATTTCAATACGTAAGATTTGTGCTGGATCTGAGCATAATGTGTATGTGAAATTGTATGTTTTTAAAATCAACCACAATACAAGAGTAAATCTAAACATGACGCTATAATGAGCATTCCTTTTTATATTATTAAAAAAATATTTGTATCCGTTCTCGCATCTTTCATAACTTGTACCACAAACCAAGGAATTGCGAACTCAGACGAAGTTAAGGTCGTGATTATTCAATAATTAAGATAGTTAACATTCGTAGCGGGTTCCTAGTTAAAGAGAACATTTAATCAAATATACAGTACCTGCGCTATACTGGGGAAGCTGTAGGTACACCTTTGGAAGCGGAGTGTAATATTTATACGATGAAATAGCTTACCACTTTCTACTGGTGCACGCATAGAGGTATAAAAATTGTGATTAATTTTTCAACGAAATCGAAGTATACTGCTATAAATTTGTCACCATGTCTTTACACTTCCCGTTCTAAAAACCAACTAAAAGACCATACGTTTGCCATAGACTGGGCATTAGCTCTTTTTTATAAACCTGAAAATTTCATTATCATTATGCTTAGTAGGAGTTAGTTTTACGTTAAAAGTTTCACAGAGAAAATTTAATCATTTTACCAGGTCTTTGCGTTTTATAAAATCTGTTGAAAACGATATGTTAAATAAAGCCAGATATTACTAAGACTTCATAGATGGTCCTTACTTAGGAGACGAATACGTCTTAAAGACGAATATCGAAGTACAATAGAGGTGCTCCAAACACTATTACATCAGCCTACCTTATTCTGTCAATTTTCCATGAGCGATTTTTTACCTTCTCATTTTCCAAAACAGTTGAAATTCATCATCAGCTTGTAACAGTCTACTACTGAACTATCGAGTGTCAAAGGCCGATTCATGTCATCGACGCATTTATTATGGTATGGTAATTAACTACTTGAATGCACAGATATCAGACACAATAGAAAATACATTGCGTCTCGCGTGGATATACGTTTTTTTTTAAGGTGGGAAAATCATCGAATGACTACTTCCGCCTGGGTGAGGCTGGGAGGCAGTGTCAGACTCTTACTGTATAAAAACCACCCCGTTCCTTCTCCTGCACGTCGAGCCGGAGCCCCGGTTACCCGTTAGGTTCTCCGCGACTCCGAATCGACATCGGCCCTATTGGGCCCCATCTGTAGTGGTCTGATAGCTCTTTGAGGCGTACGCTCGGGTCTGTTTCTGGTTTCTGGGACGGGGAACCACCCATGCTCGCCGTCCGCTTACGGTGGCCGGAGATCGTCCCGCGATCCCCGACGCCCGGTGTGTCCTTCACGATGGCGTGGAGCTACGTTTAGACACACGACGGGTTAAATGAAATTTGATATAACAAATTTTAATAAAATTGTCCAATAGATTGTTAGGATAATAACAACATAACATCACGCCTTTTATCCCGAAGGGGTAGGCAGAGGTGCACATTATGCCACTGTACAATGTAACACCCACTTTTCACTATTTATGTTACGAGTCCCATGTAATAGGGGGTGAGCCTATTGCCATATACCGGGCACAATTCCAGACTCCGTGCTACTACTGAGTTTTTTTTTTTTTTTTAAACCCAGTAGTACTTTGCCCGACCCGGGAATCGAACCCGAGACCCCTTACTCGGCAGTCGCACTTGCGACCACTCGGCCAACGAGGCAGTCAGAGAGCAGTGTTAGGATAATGTATTATTGCTATTTATTTTATTTTACTTTCTTTTATTATGTATAATATTCTAGCAACGGGTTAGTGCTGAAAATCTTTTTTAGCTTAGCACTGGTATTTATACCCTGTGTACATTTACACATTTTTTTTATTATTATCTCTTTTATTTTAATTTTTGTAACATAGCGGTGCACATAGGTAAACTGATATTCTTTCTTCCATCTTCTTTCTTTCAAACACTTTGGGACTCCAACATTATAAAGTCTCATTATGTTGCTTTTATTCTGCAGTAACTATTTATTAACGGAGATTTCCACATCTGAAAAAAAATTATGGCGAGGTCTATCTATAAGCTTCACGTATTCAGGAGGTGCTTTGACATTGTACTAACATGAGATACTTGTGCTACCACCGACCTCCTCAGGGATTAAATAATATAATCCATCCAATTTCAAATTCATAACAACAAACGTAATAATTCCATTCCATTTCTAAATTCAAAACTTGTATTGTCTTCAAAAACTTACGAGTACGGTACCCACGTCGGAAAATTTTCAACTACCCACTAACTTATTACTATAATCTAGTTTTAAGCTCCGACTTCTCAGTTGAGAACATCAAACCCGTTCAGTAACGATGAAAAGTTTCCAGCGTCTGAAAATTTCAATATCACTAAAAGGATTTTGCGATTCGGCTGTTTTTGAATGGCCCTTATTTTGAGTAGATAGGGGATGGGGGAAAAAGTGCGGAGATTATTTTTTTAAATTTAAAATGTAAAGGGTTTTAGAAGGTATAAAAAAGGAGTTTGTATTATGGAGAGGAAGGATTTTATTTTTAAATCGACTCTCCAACAAGGAGGAGGTTACCAATTCTCCTGTACGTTTTATTTTTCTGGTCAAATTGAAATGGTTAGAAATAGTTTATAGTTAGAGAGATGACGACCAAAATGTTTGTCTCATAGCAATACGGCCAAAACCGCCTCAAATCGATAGATACGATTATCCTGAACTCGAAAATATCAATATCAGACATTTTCCGCGTAGCGTTTGATCTGATCACAAAAACACCAGACAAAAAATGTCTCATAGCAATACGTATGAAAACCTTTTTATTAGTAAATTTTGGTTATTTGATGCGAACAAAACCATTTTCAGACGGAAATGTGAACGCATTAAATATTGAGACCGTTTTGAAAATGTTAACAAATTTTACCGATCGGTATCATGGCAATATGTCTGAAAATTGTTGGACATGATAAAATAAGTTGTCCACATGTGCAAAAAATGTATATCAGACAAAATAAGTGTAGCACCTTCTCTATCAGACAACTTTTCGATTCTACTCAGATATTTTTGACACAGCAGAAATGGCCTCCCACGCAGTTGCTACACTTTCGACCATTACTACACACCTAGTCGGGTTCAGAATCATACAATCTAACGATTTTATAGGGTGTTTGCCGTATTGCTATGAGACATGGTTTTGGTCGTCATCTCTCGTATTATTTATATATTATTATAACTACAAAATTGATTTGGAAAACCGTTGCACTAATATTGGTAAACTTTATTTTTAACCCGTCGTCTGTCTAAACGCGGATCCACGCGAGACGCAATGTATTTTCTATTGTCTCATATCGGTGCATTTAAGCGGCTAACGGAGATACATACATCAACTGTAACATATGCCATGACAGCAGATTAAATGGATCACCGTCTTTACTATGGTGAGCGACAGCCACGCTGGGAGCTCACTAAGAGACTACACATTTGTCTGAGACCGAGAGAGGTAGCAGCGCGAGTTGCAGGTTATGTAGAGGAAGCCCATAGAGACCTGGTGAGTTGACCTAGTGTACTTTGTTATTCCGATATTCCTAAAGGATCGGGATCTACTCAAGATGAATCTTCTAAACTCTATGTAGGTCAAGCCGCAGATGAAAATATTGCCCCATACTAGGATTTTCTCCTGATTTTACAAATATACAAGTTCACATAAACCTGACAGCCAGCAGCCAGCAGCCAGCCGAGCAGTCTAACTATTTTTTTTAACAGGTCGATGCCTGGAATATTGACTATGAGTTTTTTGCTAAAGATTTCCCTGGAATGATATGGTAGCTGGGAAATTTGATTATAACGTATTTTGGTGACAGTTGTATGGATCTTTTTACGGTTAATAAATTGTTTGTTAATATTGAGTGAGAGCCATTCTTCGGCACGAATGGACCGGCTCAACCGGAGTGATACCACGGCCTCACAGAAAACCGACTTGAAACAACGCTTGCGTTGTCTTTTGTCGTGTGAGTGAGGTTACCGGAGGCCCAATTGCCCTCCCCTTCCCGTCTCCCCAATCCCGAATCCCCAACAAATCCTCAAACTTCTAATCCTCAAAAGGCCGGTAACGCAGTTGTAATGCCTCTTGTGTTTCAGGTATCCATGGGCGATGCCGATTGCTTACCATCAGGTGATCCGTCTGCTCGTAATCGCATGGCGTGTGTACCTAATCAATATTTGATAACTTTGAGATACGCGCATTCATCAAACTACCTATCTAAATGTTAAATGTCACACATCATCAATAAGTGGCCACTGCTGTCCAAAGCCCTCTTCTCACACGGAGAAGGCTTCAGCATTAATCGCCACGCTTGCTCAATGTGTATTGGCGGTTCTACTTATGATTATAAATCATAAGTTTAGGTTTCCTCACGATGTTTTCCTTCACCGTTTGTCAGTGGTGTCTAAATAATCTTAGAAAGTACATATAACTCGGAAAAATCGCATCATTTTTTCAAAAAAATCCTAGTAGTAGCACGGAGTCTGGAAATGTGCCCGGTATATGGCAATAGGCTCACCCCCTATTACATGGGACTCATAATATAAATAGTGAAAAGTGGGTGTTACATTGTAGAGTGGCATAATGTACACCTCTGCCTACCCCTTCGGGGATAAAAGCCGTGATGTTATGTTGTTATGTTAAATCGCATTGGTACTTGCTGTTGGTAGGTTTCGAGCCCGCACCGCCATGCATGAGAAGCAGGCGTCTTAAACCTCCAAGCCACCATGACTCTGTCACACATCACTCCCTGTCATCACTGCGAGGACCGCCCTGAGGACACGGTGGAACACACGGTGGGAGAATGCCCTTCGTGGGCTGAGCACCGCCGTGTCCTCAGGGAAGTGATCGGCGATGGCGACCTCTCGCGTCCGGGCCTAGTGCAGGCCATGATGCGGAGCGAGGGGGATTGGGATGCCGTCTCCTCCTTTTGCGAAGCAGTCATGCTAGCTAAGGAGGAGGCGGGACGCGTGAGGCAGCGAAGCGCTGCCTCCTCGCAACCCAGCCATCGCGAAGGACACACCGGGCGTCGGGGATCGCGGGACGATCTCCGGCCACCGTAAGCGCGGGCCTGCGGACGGCGAGCATGGGTGGCTCCCCGTCCGACCAGAAACAGACCCGAGCGTACGGCGCGTCGCGTTCCGCGCGCGCCTCAAAGAGCCATCAGACCACCACAGATGGGGCCCAATAGGGCCGATGCCGATTCGGAGTCGCGGAGAACCTAACGGGTAACCGGGGCTCCGGCTCGACGTACAGGAGAAGGAACGGGGTGGTTTTTAGTCAGTAAGAGTCTGACACTCCCTCCCGCCTCACCCAGGCGGGGGCAGTCATTCGATGATTTTCCCCCCTTAAAAAAAAAAAAAAAAAAAACCTCGAAATTCAACCTACTTTGACATGACAAAACACTACAAAAATACAATCAACACAAAACTATATTATTATATAGTTATATTATACAAAACTATATAACTATATTTGCTTCTTGCATCGACCATTGTATTTGTCTCTGCATCACCCAAAGGTCTGGCTGGAGGAGAATGCCCTAGGCATTAAGCCCACCTTGTACATTAGTATGTGCATGCAGTCTTTTAAAATAAAAATAGAATATTACTAAAGCATTTTTAGAGACAAAAAGTGGTAATAACATTCCTGAAAACAATCCATTTTAGGGATGGTATCAAATCCCTGGCTCGAGTGCTATCGGTCGCCCCCGGTTCCTTACGTTCATCTTTTATTCATTTCAGTTTTTTTAACGGTACATCCCTATCCGTGATACCAGATCTTTGGCGAAAAAAATCTTTTTGCGAAAATATCTAATTACTTTGGTATTGTTTTGGATTACTTTTGGTTGTTAATTTTTGTATAGAAATAGATGTTTTTATTTGGAAATAGATGATAGGAAAATATATCATTTTCTTAGGGTACTCGTCGTCAAGGAAAATTTTGGCAAACAGGTTCATGATCATTCTAATTTCGTAGTCAGAAAATCTACTATACCTAAGTATTATTGATTTCTGAAACTTTTACACTAGTCTTTAAAACTACACTTGAAGTATGGCATTAGCTACTCAATATTAAGTCGTACTTAAATATCGTGCCATCTCTGTCTATTACAAAGAATTAGTAGTGTCAGAACTATACTACGCGCCTTATAATTGAGTGGCGTTTGAGAATTTCGGCAATACTAAATATTTTTTGACGTGAAACTCGACTACTATCAAGCCATGCTAGAGGCTCATATTCGCGCTCACATTCAACGACACACAACGCGGCGACTGTCGCGCCGCTACTCTCGCCTAGGAGTAAACTTTTTTTTTAGACTGAGTTCCTCGTCAAGTAATAACGTGAGTAAGCCGAAAAACATAATCATTGATTATGGAACTCATTAATTAATTAATGAAAAAATGTAAATGATACAATGGCCCATTTTATTTTAAGGGGGGATAATCAACCAATTGCTTCTCACGCCCAGGTGAGACGATTTTTTTTAAGGCGGGAAAATCATCGAATTACTGCTCCCGCCTAAGTGAGGCGGGAGGGAGTGTCAGACTCTCACTGACTAAAAACCACCCCATTCCTTTTCCTGCACGTCGAACCGGAGTCCCGGCAACCCGTTAAGTCTTTCGCGGCTCCGTATCGTCATCAGCCCTATTGGGCCCCATCCTGATTTATTATGATCCATCCTGATGATTGAATTGAACCGAATCATAACAAAATTATTGAAACCACAAAATTAATGAATCTGCCGTCGGACGAATCTCGAACAAAAAGAGTGGCTATGCACTCGACATGCCGTTTATACCGATCTAAATTTACTTCTATCTCCACAGATTCCCAACAATAGTGTATTTTATAGTCACCAAAACACACTACAAAATCTAGATATCTTTATCACAAAGCCTAGTGAGATCTAGTCACATAATCTTCACGTACTCTGTACCTACATAGGACACCTCTCAGCCGATCTAAGAGATCCTTTAGACTCTTGAAGTGGGAGGGGGATATTCTAAAGTAAGCGAGATCTGATCTTTGACGTCGTAAGTGATAATCTTCGCTTATTATGACATGGTTTTGGTGCTGGTTTCGCTCGGTTTATTGGATTGTAAAGTGTAAGGTTAATTTTAGGTTATAATTTATGTACCTTATATGGTGTATTTTGGGGTTTTAGTAGAGCCTAATAGATTTAGGTGTTTTTGAGCGACTGAACTAGGTAGTCACAGTTATAAAGTTTGCTGGTTATGTTTAAATACCAGCTCTATTTTAAGTGATTAAATATTCAAAATGTGTCATCATTTTAGAAACGCTATTGTTGTAGGTAGGTATAGCATTTATAAGACAAAAACGCCCTATATCACTCACAGCATTCAAATCATAAACTTAATGCTGGCAATCACAACAAACCACTCAAACAAAAAAAGGAATTCGAAACACAATAATAAAAGTTAATAAAAACAAAAAAGCAGCGTTTTAACACCAAAATTCCAATTAAACATTTTATTTATTTCCTTTAAAACAGTTGTATTTTTTCGGTTTGGCAACACAACACGAGTACGGGGAAGCCGGCCCAATAAATCCGATATAAAATACGAATCGGTGTTTACCTTGTTTTCTTTTATTTTCTACTTTTTTTTCACTTCTGCTCCGTGTAGCGTAGTCGAGATAATGTCAATACATTCGTGCTTTTATTTATTATAAAGACTTTATTGTATTATTTTTTAAATGTAGTTTGTCTTGCTTCTCTAATCTTTGCTCTGTTTTATTCCTTATTGCCTGCAGGCATGCGCTTGAATAAACATTAGCAAATATAGTAAAAATGGGTTTAGATTCTCTCAAAGTGTATTTTAGTGAATTGTAGAATGTTATTACCAAAGAGAAAGTAAATCAAATTGCAGTACAGAGAATAATATATTTTGACAATATTCAGGAGGCAGTAAAAATCATGACTTATGCTTTAGTATGGCAATACGGACACAATAACCAAACAGTTCAGAGTTTCAGACACATAGGTAACATAAAAAAACCTATTTCCATTGAAATTGGCAAAAACATAAAACAAACCGATTATGAGTCTGCACTTTAATCCCATCTCAATAAAATATTTCGCAAAACGAGATCTACATTGCACAGACACAAAAGGACCAAAAAGGACCATTATAAAAGGACCAAGACAATGTAATAATGAAACCGACACGGCGTCGCGGCGTCCAATTGCAATTTTTCATACGATTGGCTCCATTCCAATATGATTACCGCGAATGCAGCACCAGGTGAAATATGTATGAACTATGAACAGAATAAAATCTCGCCTCTGGATTGTTTTCGTTGATTGGGACCTTGATTTTATACGATTTTCGGTCCGGATCAGGCTTTATGCAAGGAATTAATTCGCTGGATATACTTTTACTTAGGTGAACGGTTGCAAAAAGAAATAATGTTCCCTTTCAACATTTACTGGTCTTTGTGATGCAAATGTGTAATTTGCTATTCAATGAAAGAGTAGGTAAAGGTTTTCCTTTATTACCTATCTGTAGGCATTGTTCGATAGTTATTTTTTAGTTCCGTATAAGTAGGAAATTTTATGACACGCACATAGGAAAATGTATCGAATCTACAAGGCACAATGGTAAGAATTAAAAAGAATAGGGTAGATATCTAATTTTTTTTTAATATCCGTCTTGTTGATTATTTTAAATCATTAGACAAGTATTTTTTATTTTCTTACAGAAACGAACACTTTCGACTATAATATATTGATTTGAAATGTCGCGTGACGTCACTTTTATACATTTTCCCACTCCTGCCCTTCGAGCCGGAGCCCCGGCAACCCGTTAAGTCCTCCGCGGCAAACTTAAAGACTAGCAAACACTCTTTATAGAGGATGCCTTTTTGCCAGCAATAGACAAAGTCACGGGCTGTTGGCCTGTTGATAACGCATTTTCATGGTCCAAAACTTATTTGCGGTATCTAGCCTCTTAGTATCCATGTTCCTAACAACATTTCAAAGGTATATTTTTGGTAGCTTATGCCGTTATCTCCTTTATGAGGGGCAGTTATTAGATTTCTCGGAAAAAAAGGTTTTTGTTCTAAATAATTTTGTTTGGTCCTTCGATCCAATGGGTCTATTCATTTGTTTTTTGTGGGTTGCAAGGTCATTTACAGATTGAGGTCGTAATTGTTGTCAAATGGTAGTTATAATGTGTTGGTATTTAGATAATATGTTGGGTTTTGGCTTTTTTTTTAAGAGGGGAAAATCATCGAATGACTGCTCCCGCCTGGGTGAGGCGGGAGGGAGTGTCAGACTCTTACTGACTAAAAACCACCCCGTTCCTTCTCCTGCGCGTCGAGTCAGAGCCCCGGTTACCCGTTAGGTTCTCCGCGACTCCGAATCGGCATCGGCCGTATTGGGCCCCATCTGTGGTGGTCTGATGGCTCTTTGAGGCGCGCGCGGAACGCGACGCGCCGTACGCTCGGGTCTGTTTCTGGTCGAACGGGGAGCCACCCGTCCGACCAGACGGGGACGGGGAGATGTTGGGTTTTAGCTTAGGGTATTAAGTTTTTGACTTTGTATCGGTTTGTGTTTGAGGTTTTTTCGAATTATGATGTTTAATATGAAGTGATAGTGATTCATCGTAGTCAGGTGAGATTAAATCATAATGGTCGTTTTTCAAAGATATGAGATAGCCAAGAATATTGATATTATGCTTCATATTCAACAATTACAATTTAGTGTAGTAGCTATTAATTAATCTGTGGTTTCGTTCACTATTATAACTGGACTAAACAAAATTCCCGGTTAAGGATTGTATTACTGTTTTTTTTTTATTCCTCTGAAGTAGCACGGAGTCTGGAATTGTGCCCGGTATATGGCAATAGGCTCACCCCCTTTTACATAGTACTTATAACATAAATAGTGACAAGTGGGTGTTACATTGTATAGTGGCATTAAACGTAATGTGCACCTCTGCCTACCCCTTCGGGAATAAAAAGGCGTAATGTTATGTTATGTCAAATAAGATATTTAACAAGTAAACCATGACCGCACTGTGGACAATTGGACATACATAAGTTTGATCAATATAATGATTGGGATTGGGGACATTGGAGGGGTGTTTGGGGTGACTGGACCTCCGGTAAAGTCTCTCACACGACGTATCAAAACACAAGCGTATTGTTTACGTCGGTCCATCGAGCATTTCTTTCTTTATTAAAACAAAGAGTTTCCTTTTTCTTGTATAGAAGCACTATTTTTATAGATTGTCAGTATGCATATGTGAGCACCACGTTAGATTTTTTTTTGTTTTGTTTTTTTTTAGTTTAGTAAGTTTTGTAATTAGTATAATGCGTCAAGCGTGTCTTTGCATTGTTCTCACATATATGTACAGTATTGGAATATGTATCAGAGGCCTTAGTATGAGTTTCATTTACGTTTAAAGTATTCGTAACGAGTTCGCGTTCGGCACTCTGATTGGCCGGCGCCAATGAAGCAACCAATCGGAGCGCCGAACGCGAACTCGTTACGATTACTTTAAACGTAAAACAAACTCGTACTAAGGCCTCAGAGACATTGTAGAACATACTTTTTTTAAAAAGAGTTACGAATGGAGTTTCTTTTTCGTTCTTCTCTATTCGAATCTACATTTTGAAATGAGTACTTAGCTTCACCTAGCTTCACTGACAGACTATTATTTAATTTGTATTTGTTGACGTTTAAAAAGTACCAAATTATGGTTTAATTGAAATAAATGCTTTGAATTTGTTTTCTGTGAGGCCATGGTATCATTCCGGTCAAGTCGGCCGATTAGTGCCGAAGCATGGCAATCCCACTCATTATTAACAAACAATTTATTAACTGAAAAAAGATCCTTACAACTTACACCAAAATACGTTATAATCAAATTTTCCAGCTACCATACCATTCCAGTGTCAATATTGGTCCTAAGACCTCTATTGATATAATTTTGCGGTACAAAGGACCATAATTTATTGTTCTCCGCTTTTGTTCGCCAAAGCCAGGCCTTACAAAGCTTAATTGTAAGGGCTGTTTGAGCATATGTCTTTATTTACTGTTGGACTTTGTGCTATGTGTAACTACTCCATATTTAATTTCGGATTTTCAACTGTGTATCAAGGCAATAAAGTTGAAATTCGAGTACTAGAATTTATAAGTAAAGTGTACGATGATCTGCTGGCCTCCTTATTATGTAGAATATTAGATCTGTGTATGTTAGTTTGTCTTTGGAGTTGTTAGTGAATGGATTGTAACTGTTGTTTTGTTTGCACTTAAATGGAGTGGAATAAATATAGTTTATCCGTTGTTGTAGTGTTGTCCGGAGATCTAAGAACCTACGAACAGCAAGTACCAATGTGACTTTTTCCGAGTTATATGTACTTTCTACGATTATCTAGACACCACCGACAAACGGTGAAGGAAAACATCAAAATCGCCAACCCGCATTGAGCAAGCGAGGTGATTAATGCTGAAACCTTCTCCGTGCCAGAAGAGGTCTTTGATCAGCAGTGGCCACGTATAGGCTGTTGAAGTGATGTTGATGATGCCGTTGTTCGTTTATAGTATTTACAGAGTTAGAAAAAATCTCATGTTATATTACAATTATGAATATGAATTAGTTCATAGTAAAATCATTAAAGATTTTTAAGCAGTAGGTGGACGGATAAGATAAAGCGTGGACCAGGTTTCTCTTCCAGTAAAAAGACGACATTTTCAAAGTTGTGAGTTACTTTTAGATGCATGTATCGAACTAAAAGGAAGCTCGAGTGTCTTCTAGGTAAATACAGATGGGGCCCAAAAGCGCTGATGCCGATACGGAGCCGCGAAAGACTTAACGGGTTGCCGGCTCGAAGAGCAGGAGTAGGAACGGGGTGGTTTTTAGTCAGTAAGAGTCTGACACTCCCTCCCGGCTCACCCAGGCGGGAGCAGTCATGACTTTCCCCCCTCAAAAAAAAGGTAAATTATGATGAGATCTTATTTGATTACTATGCTCGAAGTCTTTATGTGGAAATACGTTATATCATTCTTAACATAAAAAGCTGGACAGTTAATAGCTCAACAGCTGGTGATTGGAGAACTAGTTTGAAAGGTTCAGGTTTATCAGAGAGCACTGCTGCCCGGTCTCTAATACAATGTGGTAGTCCTCTAGTCCAGTGATTGACAAAGTTGTCTGGAAATGTAAATCAAGTTCCCAAAGTCACGACCCACCTTTAGGAAATTAAATCCATTCTTACTATACTCATGGGTAGAGTTGATGTAGACAAATGCATTCACCACACAGCATTACGCTTACGAGTAGCAGGTAGGCACTCAACCAAACGAACCAATAAGGTTTAATATTTTTCCAGCAAAGGCTAACAGAAAAAATTCCATCACCCACACAAACCTCGCTTATTATATTAAGTAAAAGGAAAGTGCTAACTAAAAATATCGCTCTGAAGTTTTATCCAAACACTCCGCTAGATGGAGCCTCTTATCCGTCCGTGGAGCTGCAAATGAAGGTATGCTTTGCACCTTAGCACCAAGTTATATAAAGTTCATTTTATGTCTGCTGCAAACAAGAGGAGAGCAAATAGCATTAGTTAGCGCTGAGGTCTAAGAGTAAGGCCTCAGGGGGCAATAACTTCTTATGTAAGGTGGTACATCCAGCTATCCTTGATTGATATTGTTGGGTTTACTGTTCAACTTTACTGTTTGGTGTTAGAATTGGGATGATGAAATAGTATGAAAATTAAAAATCTAATTAGTCCGTAAGTTACGAAATGAAAAAATTTTAGACACGTATTTTTTTTATTTTGTCGAATAATAAAACAATACTTAGATAAAACGCATCAAAGTTTAGGAGTGGGGGTTAAAACGTCATTTCTACATATAAAATGTACATAGAAGTGACGTCACGCGACATTTCAAATTAATATATCGTCGAAAGTATTCGTTTCTGTTAGAAAATAAAAAACACGTGTCTAATGATTAAAAATAATCTAACAAGTAATACTTGTAATTTAAGTTTTTATTGAAATAAACGATTTATACATTCAAAAAAAAAACTAACAGACGGACATTACAATAAAAATTAGGCTAATCCCCTCCTCCCCAATCCTAATACTAAAACGCCTAATCCCCAAAGAGCCGGTAACGCACTTGTAACGCATCTGGTGTTCCAGGTGTCCATGGGCGACGCCGATTGCTTACCATCAGGTGATCCGTCTGCTCGATTACCGGCATAAAAAAAACGCATTTACCCTAAATCGATAGAGTAGGATACTCATACATACGAGTACATAGAATACAATAGAATAATTTTTATTGCATACCATTAATAATATAGTATGTAGGTAAGTACAGAAAAAAAGAAATAATAAAAAGTAATGATAGGCATAATTATCACTTATAGTGATTTCTACCAGACAACCTTCAAACAAACAAAAGAAATAGACGCGTTGTGTACTACGAAAAAAATAGATAGATATGTATAAATATCAAAAAAAGAGATAGAAATATCGTATCCAAATTATTTACCTATACTCTGAATTTTAATTCGATTCCAGATTTGACAATTTCAGTGTTGCAACGTTATGACAAGTACTAAATAGTGACGTTGCGAAATTATTCGATATAGAAATGGAATATTTCTGGATCGATTCTTCTCGTTTATAATTTTACTCCCGTAAACTAAGTATATCAGGAAATTAAATATTTCTGAACGATAATTTACTTTTGACGATTAATTAACGATATAAGACTTTTTTTATAATTGTGTGTGAAATAAATAAAAAAATGTAATCATGAAGGAACATGACAAATAAAACAGATAGATGTATTATGGTAATAAGTTATTTTATAAATTGTCGCCGTCATCGCTATCGCTATCCTGTCACTTTCTGTAACATTTATTATAAAACACACACACTGATTGTTTATCGATTTTTGTGTTCATCACTATACTATAATATGTGTACATAAGTAAATGATTTTTTCACGACTGATTTTTTGAACGATTGTTTGAGAGTTTAATTAGATAATAATAAAATTAAAATAAAAAACCTAATGTGAAAAAAAATCATAACATACATCACGTCTTTTTATCCCCGAAGGGGTAGACAGAGGTGCACGTTACTGCACTTAACTTACAGCATAATGCCACTGTACAATGCAACACCCACTTTTCACTGTCTATGTTTTGAGTCCCGTGTAATAGGGGGTGAGCCTATTACCATTAATATATACAACTTAAAATGTAAATAACTAAAAACTAAAAATATTTACCTTAAAAAATATTGAAAATTTTATCTCAAGGCATCAAAAGAAATATTTTCCTCATCGCTATCGTGAGGTATATATAGGTAATCCTTACTAATATTATAAATCTGAAAGTGAGTTTGTTTGTTTGTTCCGCTTTCACGCTGTAACTACTAAACAGATTGCTTTGAATTTTTGCCGACGTAAAGTTAGAAGTCTGGATTAAATAATAGGGTACTCTTTATCCCGGAAAAATGTGATATTCTTGAGGGAAAACGAAATTATTGGTATAGATGGCGCTGTGTGCATTGGTATAGTCACATAGACTACATTTATCCTTTTGACGCGAGCGAAGCCGCGGGTAAAAGCTAGTTAGTTATAAGTTTCAAATCATCAACCCGTATAGAGCAAGCGTGGTAATTAATGCGCAAACCTTTTCCGTGTGAGAAGAGGCTTTTGGTTAGCAGTCTTGGCTACATATGTATAGGCTGTTGATATGATGCGATGGAGCATCACGAGTTCACAAGTTCAGGTTTTAAAAGTGTTTAGTACTTATAATATAGGCACGTCTATTGCTTACCAACCATTAACTGGTTTCTCCAATAAATAAAAGACAGTGAGCGTCATATCTTCCATTATTTATACTGCAAACTATTCTCTATTAAGTGCAAAAACTAAAAGAATGCCCCAGACACCATTGTGTTAAAGAGAAGTGTCGATTTTCGATAAATATCAACACCTACCTATCTGCCTACCCCCTTCCCCCTATTTTTAATCTAAGATAAAGGGTACATTGAGTGCTTAACCATCGTGTCTGACGAAAACTATGTTACATTTACACTTCACTTGCACCTTAATACCAAGCCACAAAGTTCATTTTAAAACTTTTGAGGGAGTTTGATAACTTTGTATCGTGATACTTGAAGACTATTTTAGTGGTGCGTTTGGGGTGGGTTTTAAATCAAGGACGTTAAGGTGGATATTCCTGTGGTTGGAGTGGAGAGTTTGTGTGGTTTTTTCCGTATCTGTAGATAGTAGACTTGACAATAGGGCCTCTTGTTTCACCGGTCGGTGAACGGAGAGGTAGTTGTCATGTTGTTTGAGAGGAAGCGATACGTCTTTCTCGATCTTGATTGGCTAGCCTAATACCTATTATATTAACCTAGTATAGATGCTACGTGTGAAAAATCTTTTGTAAAAATTCGTTTCGTGTTTGGTTTATTGCTCTTACTGTGAATCTAAGTGGTGACTATTGAGATAGGTAACACATTATTGTGGTTCTTGCTCTTTCCGCGGATATTGTCAAAACCAATTAAAGGACTATATTTTAATTCACAGAAATCGGGCAATATGTGTACTGCTAAGGAGTGTAATTCTTTGTCAGAGTCTGCGTTTCCTGAAGGGTATTTTTTTTTTAAGGAGGGAAAGTCATCGAATAACTGCTCCCGCCTGGGTGAGGCGGGAGGGAGTGTCAGACTCTTACTGACTAAAAACCACCCCGTTCCTTCTCCTGCACGTCGAGCCGGAGCCCCGGTTACCCGTTAGGTTCTCCGCGACTCCGAATCGGCATCGGCCCTATTGGGCCCCATCTGTGGTGGTCTGATGGCTCTGACGCCCCGTACGCTCGGGTCTGTTTCTGGTCGGACGGGGAGCCACCCATGCTCGCCGTCCGCAGGCCCGCGCTTACGGTGGCCGGAGATCGTCCCACGATCCCCGACGCCCGGTGTGTCCTTCGCGATGACTGGGTTGCGAGGAGGCAGCGCTTCGCTGCCTCACGCGTCCCGCCTCCTCCTTAGCTAGCATGACTGCTTCGCAAAAGGAGGAGACGGCATCCCAATCCCCCTCGCTCCGCATCATGGCCTGCACTAGGCCCGGACGCGAGAGGTCGCCCACGCATGGCATTCTCCCACCGTGTGTTCCACCGTGTCCTCAGGGCGGTCCTCGTAGTGATGACATCCGGGCGTTTCCTCCCGCCCCATCAGACACAGGTACATCCCGAAACTCCCATGTCCGGTAGGTGAGGACGCCGTAGCGTCTCTCAAGTCACTCCTCAAAGAGGGGACTTACCGCTGCGAAGGCAGCGAGCCCAGCCCTCGGTTGCGACGCTGCTGCCATTCCGCCATGAGATCGCGCCGGAGCTCATTCCGCCACGCACTTATCTGGCGCGGCAGCGGGGTTTCGCCCCGGCGACGTGCCTTCGCGCGCATGCTGTGCACGCGCGCTAACACCTTCACCTCCAGATCCCACGGCGGTAATCCGGCAAGGAGGTTCGCCGACTCCCCAGAGATCGTGCGGTATCCGCGGATCATTCGGATCGCCATGACCCTCTGTGCCATGAGCTGCGTCCGAACGGGACGCCGCAACAGGTTTGGCGCCCAAACAGGAGCGCCGTAGAGGGCCATGGACCGCACGTCCTGAAGGGTATATATAACCTGGGTGTCTTCAAGGCCCGAGTGAATAGATTGCTTATGGGACGACGTGCTCCATCGTAGACCGCATCATCGCTTACCACCAGGCGAGATAGTGGTCTAACGTCGGTCCATTAAATATATAAAAATGTATGATAAACCTGGACTTGAAATATTGTTTTCCTATTATTCCTATTAAACTAGTTACTATTAAAAAAACCGTCTTCAACCGCCTCTTTTATTGATATACAGAGCCGGCCCAGTGGTCGCAAGTGCGACAAGTCTCGGTTGCGATTCCCGGATCGGGCAAAGTATTACTGGGTCTTTTTTAAAATTCTCAGTATTACCCGTAATAAAGTACACCTCTGCCTACCCCTTTTGGGAAAAGGCATCATGTTATGTAACTCGTAATCTTAAGTTAATTCATTTATTCTTGCACCTCTTGACTATCTAAAATCGCTCCTCTCATCACCAAATCCTCTACCCACCCATCTGCCTGTCCCCTCTTCATTGACAATAGATTATCTATGAGCCGGACACTTTATTATACTGCACTATATTCACAAAGTAAGTACGTGCAAAACGACCATGTTTGAGTTCCTGAAATGTACTGAAAGATAGAAGAACAATGAGTGCGAGAATTTGTATTCAGAGTTTACTGTGAATAGAGATATTGGTTTAAGTTTTATAGGTATCTAACTGTTATATCGGATTCTCGTGCATTTGATTGTGATTTCGTTTTTATGATTTTCGGGGCACGTAACCTATCCTCAGGGGACTGTCGCGGAGAACCTAACGGGTTACCGGGGCTCCGGCTCGTAGCGCAGGAGAAGGAACGGGGTGGTTTTCAGTAAGTCAGTGAGAGTGACACTCCCTCCCGCCTCACCCAGGCGGGAGCATTCATTTGATGATTTCCCCCATTAAAAGAAATCCTCAGGGGTTCCTGAAGGACCGACAATTTCTACGACGGACAAACATCCGCTACACGTTGCTCGGCACCCGGTTACATAACGTGTAGCATGTTCGATACCCCCACGGAGCAAATCGTTGTGTGATCCACTAATTGTCCGTGGTATCACTCCGGTCGAGCGGGCCCATTCGTGCCGAAACATGGCTCTCCTACACTCGAAACCAGTTAGAGAATGACACCCACGAGAAGAGAAAGCATGCTAACTGGTAACAAATGTATTTTACTCTGACGTCACTGTACGGTTTTTTTAAGGGGGGATAATCATCATACGACAAGGCGAAGCACTAAAAACCACCCCGTGCCTATTCCTGTACTTCGAGCAGGAGCCCCGGTAACCCGTAAGGTTCTCCGAGACTCAGTATCGGCATCAGCCCTATTGGGCCACATCCGTGGTCTGATGACTGTCACTGTACGTCTTAGATTATAATTTAAGCCAAACATGGTGTAAGAACTTAAGAAGCATATTTATGAAGATGGAAGAAAATCAACAAATAAAATATTTATACCAAGAAGTACCTATGAAGGTAAACCCCTCTGTATACTTTATGGTACCCACTTGTAATCGCACGTGGCAGTCCGTAAATTTCAATGTAATTTGTACGCTGTGGTAGTTAGAGCCATGAAATTAGCGATTCAGGAGAAACGTTTATACCCAAAAACGATGAAAAGATGACGGACTCAGTCTTCAGAAACAACGACTGATACACCTGGCTGAGGTATTCCTCGTAGCGCTCCCGATTAGAAGCGCGGCCATCTAAGCGCTTCCGTTTTATTCCTCGAAGCGCTCCTAGAAGGAGCGCTCCGAGGAACTATTAATAATATTAAAATTTATTTCCTCGAAGCGCTCCCATGATTAACTTTCGGATAGAGATGGGACTAGACTAACTGAAATTATCGATAATAACTAGGTAATAAGTAGAATACATTGTCATAAAGGTACAACTAGCGGCCCGTCCCGGCTTCACACGGGTTTGGTATTTTTTTTTTATTGTAAATCCTTTAGTCCGCTATACGATATACAAATAGAGAAGTATAATCTGCCGACATATGTACGTATTCATTTTTTTTATTGTTTATAAAGCTTATGATTTCTCTCCATTATGTTTCCCATTACTAACCCCCTCCCCGCGCACCTCAATGTTTTATTTATAACACCCCCTTTGAATTCACAAAACAATAACATTGGTCCTTGTATACACACATAAGAGTGCCGAAAGTAAAAAGATATTATTCTCGCAATTTCGTAATTTGGTTAAGCAACTTCGATGTCGATGAAGCACATATGAGTTTTTAAAAATTATCGATAAAATTCATTACGTTAACTTTATGCTTTTCCCTATTTTTGAACTTAGGAGCGCTTTGAGGAAATAAATTTTAATATTTTTAATAGTTCCTCGGAGCGCTCTATCTAGGAGCGCTTCGAGGAATAAAACGGGAGTGCTTAGACGGGCGCGCTTCTAAACGGGAGCGCTACGAGGTATACCTCCCCTGGCTACTATGGAGTTATACTTAGAAGATACACACATTGACACGAAGGACATCTGTCATTGTCTTAAGTCTGGTCACGTGGTTTTTGTTTATATTTGATGGGCAGACGTTTGACCACTATCTCGTCTGATGGTAAGTGATAATGCGGCCTTGAAGACACCCTTCAGGAAACACAGACTCTGGTAAAGATTTCCACTCTTTAGCGGTGCGCACAAGGAAGCTTGATGTGAAGCGCTTCTTGCGTGTGGGTGGGACATCTACCACGAATCGGTGACGGTTCGCCGATTGTCTTGTGGTCTTGTGGTACGATGATGGAAAGGACTAGGCCGGGGAATCAAGTTGTGTAATTCCCCCGCACACTCACCGAAATGTATCCGGTAGAAAACCGAAAGGCTTACAACTTTACGCCTAACCCATTAGGTAGTCGCGGAGAACCTAACGGGTTACCGGGGCTCCGGCTCGACGTGCAGAAGGAACGGGGTGGTTTTTATTCAGTAAGAGTCTGATACTCCCTCCCGCCTCACCCAGGCAGGATTCCCGCCTTAAAAAAAACCTATTAGGTACACACGCACACAAAAATACCGTGACATTTTGTGCTTCAGTCATTTCTAAGTGACATTATGTCTGTCTTTGTTTGTTTCAACATCCTTGTTTATTGAAATAAAAAGGTTTTGATATTAAGTATAATAATTGGGCATAGAGGTGAACTGCTGACCTGAACATATACACTGTGCCTATACTAAACCACTAGCTTTGTATTTCTGGTTCGTAAATATTAATATCAGCATTGAACATTATTTTAGATCAGCCACAAGAGGTCTACTGCTTCACGTAGGACGCCCCTAATGACTTCTACTAGATCATCGACCAGCTAGTCTGTGCGACGGTGTAGTTATTTAGATCGCGCACTAAACCGAAACCCTAATAATATATTACTCACAGATATTACTTGTATACCACATTGGTGAATACCAAAAACCATTCGATTGAATCTTTATGTAGGTATTATTGATTTGATATTTTACAGCGTACAACTCGATAAGTTCGCACTACGAAAGTGCGTGAACACTGAACAGCTTGCGTGCGATCATATTCACGTCGACGAAAGGAATTAAAGTTAGGACATTAAACTACCTACTTACGTGAATTCTTCGTGGTCGAATGAGGTAGGCCTCAAATTAGGCCGCATACACGTCCAGGCAATTTTGAGCTGCGATTGGCACAATACGACCTCAAAAACCGTCACTATTCAACGATGTTTTTCGTTAGTACACACATACACTCCCGATCGAACTCGTTCTATAAGATAAAAATTGTACCTAATTGAAAATAAAATAGGTAAATTAATAACAAAGTCTAACACTTATGAAATACTGCCGTAAATCTAACCTACCTACTACGAGAAAGGACAGCGCAATCGTTTAAATACCAACTGAAAAAAATGTTACTGCATAAGCAGCTGGCTCTCCAATAACCTTGTACCAGTAACTGTTTTTTGTCAAGCTTTTATTTTAACTTAAAATGTGTGTGTATATCTATGTATGGCTTGTTCTGGGGGGAAAGTTTCTGATTTATATAATTATAATATCTTTGTATTTTATTTTATTTTTATTTTTATTTTGCTTTTATTACACTTATTCAACACATAACCACACACTAACTCTAATAAACAAGAAAATTGTTTGTTATGATTGTTTTGAATGTAGAATTACACTTGTTGTCTCCTTACCTTTTCTGTTTTCGCCAATAGTACTGCATAATCTTGTTCGCGTTCCACTCACAATAAACATGATCAATATCGACAACATTATGCACAACTAGGTTGTTTTGTTTCCGTAATCTGAGTACCATTCATTACCACATGCACTTGTTTATCTATTTGATTTGTCCAGCCGCGTCTGGATTGCGTCATATATATAGTATATTGTCAATGTCATTGAGGCAAATGTCAAAGTAAAGATACTCACTGTCTATGGTGATGCGTCCAACTCTAACATAATTGTTTTTGAATGTAATTATATTTATTTTCAATATATGTGCTATTGTTATTAATATGTATGTGTAATGTAATGTTGTTCTTGTTATTATTTATTTTTTATCCATTTATTTAGATTTTTGGCAGTAATCGTAGCTGTTGGTTTTGTCACTTTAATATTAATTTACCATATTATACATCATGCTGTACTCCGAGCAGCGTTAATAAAGCTAGTACGTATTATAACGGGCTGGTGCTGAAAATCAGCGCCGTGGGCTCGAGCCTCTGTGCCCGGTCCACGGTATTAAGCTGAGCTCCAGCCTTTTGCGCTGCGACGCACCATGGGCTTTTTTTTTTTCGGTGTTTCTAAATTCTTGTTGTGTGTCGTAGCAAAATAAATGGTTTTTCTTTCTTTCTTTCTTTCTTTCAGAAACGGGCGGTTGTCGGCCGTTTGATAACCTCGTCCGATACAATCCGAGAGCACGACAAGCATTCTCGTGAGCTCCTCCCTAAGAACTATTATAAAGTAAGCTGCTAAATAGCATGATAGATACCGTATTCACATTTCACAAGCACTGTACCTACACGTAGGTATGCGTCAGGTGTTGTTTATAATAACATACTAATAAACAAGCAAAATAATAATCAAAATCACTCAATAACTAACACAATAATAACAGAAACAAAACATAAACATAACAACAAAATGGTAAAACTTAACTGTGAACAGAAAATTGTGGAAATTACAGAAATAGCAGAAACAACGCGCGCGCATGCAATTCACAACGAAGAAAAGAGCTGAACCCGAAAGCAATTGACAAAAAAGATGGCGGATTGCTTAATCACAGGAAAGACCAAAGAAGAAAATTGAAAATGGAGGCGAGGATAAAATTATGATTGTATTAATCATTATTTTTACAAGACTTACCAATGTAAGTACTTAGGATTTATGTGTGAGACCTATGCCGTAACCTAAGTACAGCTACAAAAGTACTTAGAATTGTAGGTACTCAACTCATATTCTAGATGTAAAAACGTAAATCACGTTTAGTTTAAACTTTTAAGCAGATTGTTTATTAACTACACAAAGATAAACAAACACTAATAATTGTACTTACTTGAACATAAGTTTTAATGTAGTATTAATGTAGTAGTTAAATTGGATTTGATTTTACTAATACTTCAATTACTATAATGTTTAAAAAACATTAGTATAAATTAACCAACGACATGTTAAGAAACTGCAATATTCATACAGGTAAAACGTTGTGAAATTATTGAATACAGTTTTTTTGTACTAAGTGTGAACGTACTTAATTGCCACATCTGCATACTGCATTCTACTCTTTGACTTTAATATTATTTCAAATTATTTGGCGGAGTCCTGACGGTGACGCATGCGCTCTGTGTGCTATGGCTATCTCTCTCACGCCATATCGAGAAAGACGCGCTGTCTCTCTCTAGGCAGGCGTAGTACTTGGCGCCTCAATCCTGTAGTCCTGTCCGCCTGGCTGCATGGCGCCGGCGCGACTGGTAGCAGTAGGTACGTACGATCGCAAGATTGTCGTATTGTTTATTTTACGCAAATGGGTAGTAGGTTAGTTAGGTTTAATGGATATATACCTACGTAGGTTTTTATTCTTTACCGATTTCCACTAACTTCACCGATTCACTACTTCTTCAGATGTAGGTACCTACTTTCGATCGGATGAACACACAGAGCAAGTGTGTTGGTACCTAAATAGGCTTTACGCTCACTTGGTATTGGTACTTCGGCAAAGTTTATAGTAGTAGGTACACTTTAAACAAAATCCCGTGGCAAACTCGCAATCTACGGGGCGTTTTCCCTTAGGTCGCTCGCGCCGAATGCATGCGAATATAGCCTAATAACCGACCGCGGCGACCGCCTACTTTGTCGATTGTTTCTACTTACCGGGCACCGGGCGACGCGACGCCGGCGCGGGCGGTCGCCGGCACGTAGTCCGCTGTAGGTACGGGTTTTTCATGGCGGCTCCACATTAGTGCCGTGAAGATCCGTGAACAGACGCGAACGTAAATGTGGACGGTGTTCACAGGGTTCACGCGCGTTCACGCCTGTTCCCCGATCAGAGTCGGTATTTTGTCTTTAGCGTCAGCTGATTTTTGTTTCGGTTACATTACACTGATTACATATTTTGAAAATGTAAAGAATTAAATGTTTTATTTTATGTAATAAATAACACATTGTACCTAATTAAGTACCCAAAGCTAGAGTTACATGAAAATAAACAACGAGTTATTTTAATAAAATTGTAATAGGTACCTACAACGAATTTTAGTCGTTGTATTTTGGTATCCGATTCGTTATCAGCAGAATTATCATGTATTCGTTTTCTATAGCGCTCTATTTACACCATATCTAGACCTATGATCGTATTAACAATCCACCCCCAAACAAAATTTTGAGTTGACTAAGAGTTATTTAAAGTAAGGGAGCACAGGTGTCGCTTATAGGTAGATAAAAACAAAATGTCGTTAAGTGTCACCTAAACTTAGGGGTCTCTTAAAACTTAAGATAGGTTTATAAAAACGGGCATTGTTACCATTGACATTTTCAAGCAGTCAACCCATTAATTTTAATAGGTAATAAAACCACTGTAATAAATGTCAAGACAACCAACTCCAAAGGACCACTGTTCCTAACAAACTCGTGGTTTTCGAAACCACACCATAATGCCATGTTAACGGAAATGAGAGGAAATTAATTTTATCATAATCTTTGTAAGAAGATGAAGAATTAATGAACGTTGAGACAGGCAAATTACTTTACTAATATTGTTTTAAAGAATTTCTTCTTTGTAAAGTTTGTTGTTAGATTGATATGCGATTTTATTGAGAAGATTGTACCTATTTCGTAACATTGTTTTTCTTTTATTTTTATAGCATAAGCCGGTAAACGAGCAGACGGATCACCTGATAGTAAGCAATCGGCGCCGCCCATGGACACTCGAAACACCAAGGCGTTACTAGGGCGTTACCGGCCTTTTGGGAATTTGAGGATTGTGGAGAATTCAGGAATTTTGAGTGGGTTCATTGATTTTTTTCTTTAGATTAAACCAGTGAACGAACTGACGGATCATTGTATAGTAAGCAATCGGCGCCACCCATGGACACACGAAACACCAGAGGTGTTACAAATGCGCAACTGGCCCTTTGGGGATTAGGAATTTGAGGATTGTTGAGGATTCGGGGAATGGGGAGATTAGGGAGGTAATTGGGCCTCCGGTAACCTCACACACAACGAAACACAACGCAAGCGGTGGTATCACTCCGGTCGAGCCGGCCCATTCGTACCGAAGCATGGCTCTTCCACACTTAAATGTATATATTTATAATTGTGAGTACTTTTATTTAACGTGACCATTTATTGTTAGACTCAGAACATTGGTTTATTTACAATCAGTCAGGCATCTAGTTCCTAGATCCGATCATAGTACAGTGTATAAAAACTTTGTGCCCACAACAAAATGGTTTTTTTAAGGGGGGAAAATCATCGAATGGCTGCTCCCGCCTGGGTGAGGCGGGAGTGAGTGTCAGACTCTTACTGACTAAAAACCACCCCGTTCCTTCTACCTTGCCTGATCCGGGAATCGAATTCGAGACCCCTTGCCCGGCAGTTGCACTTGGTACCACTCGGCCAACGAGGCAGTCATTCAGTATTAACAAAATACATAATCCAATAACACTTCGAGATTGGGAACTTAGGACTAACAGGCAAAAAGGACCAAATTACTTTCAGTATACAACACTCACGCGACAACCTTTTCAAATATAACCCATAATTAATGTACTACGTACGTGACAATGAATATTTTAAAACTTACAAAAGCCTTAATGAATCCCTAACTATGAAAGCGATCGTAAACTTTTCAAAATGTAGTACCTACCTATAACTTTTCTATGGAGACCGAAGCCGTTATTTTGATTGGAATATCCAATTTATTTATTCAGATTTCTAGGTATATTTTGGTGAGAATGCGGGGGAATTGTACAACTTGATTCCTCCTAGTCCTTTCCATCATCGTACCACAAGACAATCGGCGATGTGGCACCGATTCATGGTAGATGTTCCACCCACGTGCACGAAGCGCTTCGCTTCAAGCTTCCTTGTGCGTACTGCTAAATAGTGGAATTCTTTGCCAGAGTCTGTATTTCCTGAAGACGACGACGACGACGAGGACGACGACGAGGACGACGTTCTCCATCGGATAGAAGTCAAACGTCGGCCCATCAAATATAAAAAAAATACGAATGAATAATATAGTGGAGCATATTCAATGTTTTTTTGAATTATTATTTAGATTTTGACTGGCAGATTATTAACTAAAAATTGCAGGTGACTCGCGCCGATGATGTAGGCTGCGCGACATCGCCGTCACCGTACACTAGTACAGCTTTACTTTACGGAGCCGCGCAGGACTAAACGGGTTTCCGGGGCTCCGGGTCGAAGGGCAGGAGTAGGAACGGGGTGGTTTTTAGTCAATAGGAGAATCACACTCCCTCCCGCCTCACCAAGGCAGGCCTGGAGAAGCACATTCGATGATTTTCCCACCTCAAAAAAAAGCATGTCTATGGAGGAGATTCTATGGCTACGATTCTGAACCTTTTACTTATTAAGTCTATTGTGTCTCCAAACACGTCTTTTCTTAGTCAATTATATAGTCCAACAGTGGACTGTTAAGACTTGTTGATGAAGACAGTGATGAAATATTGTAGTCAAGTAGTTGTCTTATGTTAGTCGTGGTGGCCCGGAGGTTAAGACGCCCGTTTCTCATGCAAGAGTTTGCGGGTTCGAAACCTACCAACGGCAAGAACTAATGTGACTTTTTCCGAGTTATTGTACTTTATAAGACTACATAGTCATGTAGACACCACTGACAAACGGTGAAGGAAAACATACCGAGGAAACCTGTACTTATAATTTCCAAGCGTGGTGATTAATGCTCATAACCTTCTCCGTGTGGGAATAGGCCTGTGCTGAGCAGTGGTCATCTATAGGCTGCTGATGATGATGATGATGACAATAAATTGCGTTATGAAGAAAATGGTACCTAACGAGTGTGCAGTTCTAGAGAATGAAGTTTAAGATTAGGTACCGTCTTGGTGTAAAATGAACTGACGCATAGGTAATTCGAAACAATCTGAACTGATCCTTCTGACCTCAATGGTAGGCACTTTAGTCGTATAAACGGAGGGACAACGACGACAATGAAGTTTTAGTCCCCTTTGACAATCTTCTAGTTCTTTGCTACAGAAATATGCTGAAACTGTGAAAATTGTTTTGTTTTTCTGACGACACCGAAAAAGTTTTAGCTACTTATAATTTTATTTTTAAAAGAACATTCGGATTTTAAATATCATTGTTTTTCTGAATGGTAAAACCTTATGACCTTCACCTATAGGTATTACGTTACGACAGTGAAATCATAGATCTGATAGGTACTCAATATAACCACACAGTAGGTAGGGATAACCACTCAAACAAAAGGTACCTTGAACTTGCACAGTTTGACAATGCGTAGAGATGTAGCTTCTCTAGCTCTCACGACAGTACCTCTATATGCATCTCCATCATATAGATGGTTGGCAGACTACAACTGTGCGCTTCTCACGTAGCTTCCTGCCTCGCACAGCAAAACTGTGGAATGATCTGTCGTCGGCGGTATTTCCGAACCGATACGACCTTCAAACCTAAAAGGCCGGTAACGAACATGTGACTCCTCTGGTTGTCCATGGGCGGCGCTGATCGCTTACCATCAGGTGATCCGTCTGCTCGTTTGACTCCTATTCCATAAAAACAAGTTAAAATACCAAAACATAGTTGCTTGCAAAAGCTACATAGTTTAAAATATAGCTAAACAATGGACGTGCATCTAATAAATACTTTTTATTGTCATACGGCAACGTGAGTTTTAATACACTTGAGGTCACTAGAAACTGACACGCGATTTGTTGATGACAAAGTTTTATCGATGCGAATAGAAGTACCTACCTACAATATCTTTTACCTGCGGTTCTGAGGCCTTAATACGAGTTTGTTTTAAGTTTAAAGTATTTGAAACGATTCGGCAGTCTGATTGGCCGGCGCCAATGAAGCAACCAATCAGAGCGCCGAATGCGTACTCCGTTACGATTACTTTAAACGTAAAATAAACTCGTACTAAATCCTCTGTCCATGTTCGTAATATCCTCTGTAATGATACAAGAGATGTGTAATGGAATTAAATAGAAGTCTTCGTACTATTCTATAGTAAATATTGTCAACTTATTTTTGCCCGCTTGTTCAAATCCGTTCAGGCAGTCCGCGAGGTCCCGTCCTCACAAAGTAGCCTCACTAAGTATCTAGTCATTTGAATCAAGTGCTGACATCCTATTCTTTAATCATAGTAAGGTATCTAATTACAAAAGTTCTATTTTGTAGATGAAAATGCAACATTGGTAAAAACAATCAACCGAACATAGTACCTTCTCTTTTTGGAATTCCGTAATAAAGCAAATAGGAATAAACGGTAATAAACATTGCGTAAACCACGCTTAAAAAACTACTACACCACTATTATAAAGTTGCTATAAAACACAGAAACAAAATACCCAACCTCTTTCGCCGAATAAAATGGAATAACAGTGAAGGCAACAATTTAAAACATTGTCGTACACTGTGGAGGGTACCAATTATTTTGGCTTCCACTGCACGTTTGTACAATACACGTCACATCCAGATTTCCACTACTGTTCCACCATGTTTTGTTTCTCATTTTATTTTATTACTAGTTGTTTGTCGTGGCTTCACCTGCAGACCACCTTATAGTAGGGAAGTTCACTAAAATTAAGGTCGTTGTGACTATACCCTCTTTTTTTTAAGCGGGGAAAATCATCGAATGACTGGTCCCGCCTGGGTGAGGCGGGAGGGAGTGTCAGACTCTTACTGACTAAAAACAACCCCGTTCCTTCTCCTGCACGTCGAGCCGGAGCCCCGGTAACCCGAAGGGCCATTTTCACCAATGCATGGAACCAATACCGTATAAGAGAAAGTAAGTACAAGAGCGTCTAAGAGAAGTAACTGTAGGAGAATCATGCTATGTGTGGGTTAACCATACTTCGGCACGAATAAGCCGGCTCGACCGGTGCGATACCACGGCCTCACAGAAAACCGACGTGAAACATCGATTACGTTGTGTTTCGTCGTGTGAGTGAGATTACCTGAGGCTTAATCAATCTATTTTACGGACAAACAAACACACGTTAACTTTTATAGTATTAGTATAGATTTAAAAATTTATTTATTGAAAATTCTTAGATTTTTATAGGCAAAAAATAGTGCTCTGCTGTTCTCGACTAGTATCGACATTATAATTGAGTTTTATTGTTTGTTAAAATTAAAATGTGTACGCTGTTGATTATTAAGTGTTTGTCGATAGTTTCCAGAAGTATCGTTTATTGTTTTAGGTCCTTGTTGTTGTTTTTATTCAATAATAAAACTTTCGTGATACATAGTAAATTAATTATTATGTTTGCGGCTGAATCACGTAACTGTTTCACGAGGACCTCGACTAGTTTCAAGCCATGCTCGAGGCTCATATTTATGAGCAGCATTCCGTGACACGTGACGCGGCGACTCGTTGCGCTGCTTCCGACTACTCGAGTCTCCTCGTCAAACAGTGACGTCAGTAGGCCGAAAACATAATAATTAGGTAATTTATTCAATAAGTAGAAGAACGGGAGAAGTCTTCGCTGCTCTCATTCTGATGTTTAAGGATATCACAAACATAAGTTACTTATAAGACTGCCTCGTTTGCCGAGTGGTCGCAAGTGCGACTGCCGAGCAAGGGGTCCCGGGTTCGATTCCTGGGTCGGGCAAAGTATTACTGGGTTTTTTAAAAATTCTCAGTAGTAGCACGGAGTCTGGAATTGTGCTCTGTATATGGCAATAGGCTCACCCCCTATTACATGGGACTCGTAACATAAATAGTGAAAAGTGGGTGTTACATTGTACAGTGGTATGATGTGCACCTCTGCCTACCCCTTCGGGATAAAAGGCGTGATGTTTATGTAAGTTACCTATAATTTTCAAGAAAGAACATCAAAGCCCGCCAGACACGATCACTTAGCGTGTTCGGAAGATCCTCCTTTTCCGAACTTAGGGAACTCTATACTCTGTATCCTTTAAAGTACTATCAAAAATGAAATAATTTCTTATCTATTAGATAGATACACGATACACCTACTTAACAAAACACTAGTTCAAATTCTTACTCCGATTTTAGACAATTCACCTTATACCTAGTAGCAGTGATTAAACGCTATACGAAATGTAGCCAGAGGCCTTAGTACGAGTTTGATTTACGTTTAAAGTATTCGAAACGAGTATGCGTTTAGCACTCTGATTGGCCGGCGCCAATAAAGCAACCAATCACAGCGCCGAACGCGTACTCGTTACGATTACTTTAAACGTAAAACAAACTCATACTAAGGCCTCAGTGCTTAGCCGGAGTACATACGAAACTGTACCCGTGTAAATTACGCTGAAGGATTCAGTTCGGAGGTTAGAATGGGTTGAATCGGTATTATAAATCTGGTTTTGTTTAATTTTTGTTTGAATGAGGTGAATATTTTTTGTAGTAACACAATCAGCGTGATTAAGTGTAATTAGAAAGAAAAGGACAACAAAATACATTATGGCTACGGTCATTCGTCATACCTTTTCATTCTCGAAAAGGTAGACAGGAATGTACATATTCGACAATCTGATAAATACCTACCCAATATTTTTTTTATTGTTTTTTTGTTTGCGTGGTTTTAAAATCAAAACTGTTTGATGGCGAATTTTTTCTTTGTCTAAACCGGAATGGAATACGAATCCCCTTGCTCCATCCATAAGTCCCTACTTCCAACAATATACCTACTTAGATATTTTATTATCAAAATTCAAAATGTACCAAGGTAAGAACATAACAAAGAATTTCATGGTTTTGGCAATATAGTTTAAAAGTAGCAAAAAGACATATGTGCCATTTTATGGCATAAAATGGCGGTAAACGAGCAGACGGATCACCTGATACCGGACCACACCTGAAACACCAGAGGCGGTACAAGTGCGTTACCGGGCTCTTGGGAATTTGAGAATTGGTGGGGATTCGGTGATTGGGGAGATTGGAGGGAGAGGGGGTAATTGGGTCTCTGGTAACACAACCGAAGCATTGTTTCACGTCGGTTTTCTGTGAGACCGTGGTACCGCGTGGTACCTAAATAAACTTATGTATTTTTGACGGTAGAAGCCTCCACACATTCGCAGCTCAACGTAAAGTTGTAGAGGAGCACGCCATTTTAAACTTTAATTGTCCGTGACCCCACTATCTGGGGAGTTTCATTATACAACTGGCCGCAAGTGTACTAATTACTGATTTGTTTGCTTTCTTCCTTAATGGCTTCTAGCTTTCTACTTGTGGTTGTTTGAATCTTCACTAATACATGTGACATGAGTATGTCTCTTACTAACACATACTATGTCTACATTTCATCGCAGCGATCCAATGGGAATCAGTAAATTTGGAGATTAACACGTTCAAACCAACAGAGTTGTTAGTTTGTTATGTTTAACATAACATAACATAATATCACGCCTCTTTACCCCGAAAAGGCATTACGGCACTTAATGCCACGTTGAAAACAACAGTTCTTCATCTTTATTATAATTTGTTAGAGACATGCGACTCCTCTGATATTGCGGGTGTCCATGGGCGGCGGATCGCTTACCATCAGGTGATCCGTTTGCTAGTTTGCCTACTATTCCATAAAAAAGAGAATGTGAGGTTAGTTTATAATCTACGTTTGTTACAGTTTAGCCTATCGTCACACACAGACCATCAAATTTCTAGATATTTTAAATTTTTTTTTGAAAAAACGTTGCCCCACACTTGGATTATCTCCTGTGTCGTGGGTGCGTTTACAAATATACAAGTTCACATATACATGACAACCAGACCCGAAACAACAATTTGTGGATCACACAAAGTGTTGTTCTGTGCGGGAATCGAACCCGCGACACATTGCACGGCAGCCGGTTGCCCAGCCACCGCACCAACCGTGCAGTCAAATCTGTGATGTCAGATCTGTGAGTTCGTTCTTACAATTTGCGTGTTGACTATTATAATTTGCTCCGTCTGGGACCACCCAGACGGAGCAAATTATATTTTACGATTATCTGGTGATAACGACAAATAACACACGGAATAATGAGCATAACCGGGACTTAAAACTTAATTAATACCTTAATACTGAAGAGCCATCAGACCACCACAGATGGGGCCCAACAGGGCTGATGCCGATTCGGAGTCGCGGATAACGTAACGGGTTACAGGGACTCCGGCTCGACGTGCAGGAGAAGGAACGGGGTGGTTTTTAGTCAGTAAGAGTCTGAGACTCCCTCCCGCCTCACCCAGGCGGAAGCAGTCATTCGATGATTTATCCCATTAAAAAAACCTTCATGATCTGTTCTTGTGCGATTACTTATACTCGATAATAACGCAGTTATTGGTTTAAACTGTCAAACACCAAGCGGTCACCGGTGACCGCAACCTATTGTTCTATACTCGACGAGTTAACTTACCTTTTACATCATCTCATTGTATTACAAAATAAAAGACAAAAATATCAGAATACGCAAAGCCGGCAATATATCAGACAAATTTATGAAACTACTCTAGAATGGGTAAGTATACATTTCGTAGCAATTTCCTAGCTCAAAGGCGATTTGAAGTGGATACGTTTTGAACTAAATTGTCCGTGAACCTCTGTCCTCTTTGGTTTAAAGTGAAAAATAATATTATATTTTCTATTCCGAACAGTTTTGCATAAAAATGAAGCTATAGGTAATGCAAAACTGAGTGGCATTCAAAATGATGCGTCTATAATTCCTTTGAACTAACTCGATTAACATAATAACTATCGTGAGGGTGAGACATACTGAATTAGACAGAAGGAGGCCACTTTGGTGGTTCGAAACTAGTGGAGCTTTTCTCAGTATGTTCACTTAAGTAACCCGCGATTTTTAGTTAACTCGATTAACGCCTGATCAATATTTAAGAGCAAATTTATTATCTGTAAACAGTTAGCTATTGTAAAAATGTTAATAAGATAGACAATCCTAATTTAATAAACTAACAAATTAATTATAGGTATCCGAATATAATTATTGTACGTTCTCATATCAGCCACATGGCATAAATCTTCTTCAAACCTTTTGAAAGCAACCTCCATCTAGTGGCTCACTTTAAACATTAACAAGTCGTTTGTGTACCTTTAAAAACGTGACGTTCGCCAGAACCGTAGCTTCAACACTTATACAATATTATAATTATATGCTTTTTTGCCGCGGGAAACCTTACGGGTTCCCCGGTAACCCGTTAGGTTCTCCGGCTCGAAGTGCAGGAGTAGGAACGGGGTGGTTTTTAGTCAGTAAGTGTCTGACACTCCCTACCGTGTCACCCAGGCGTGTGACCAAGGTAATCAGATTCAGCACCTCACCAAGTCATTCGATGATTTTCCCCCCTTAAATAAAAAATGGTCCTAATTTTGTCTATTAATGTCATCACTTATGACTCATACGCAAATATATAATAATATCTTCTATCTCAAAAGTAGATATTTGTATCTAATCGCTTGACCCCAACAATCAGAGCCATCAATATATTCATACAGTTTTCCAGTGGTACAGTGTACTGTGTAACAATATTTCCAGCTATTTCTCTTCCAAGAGAATTCTGTTGGAGTTTTCTTTTTCAATTTCAAACTGTCTCTAGTCTGGGGCTCGCGAAACAAGTGCGGAAGCTGGGGTTGAGACGGTTGTAGTATGGATACGCCGCGCCATTGTAAAAACTGCTTTATTTTTTTAACACAATACTATTAACGATCATTTACACTGTTTTGTCAGTATATTTTTATACATATACTAGCTGACCCGGCAAACTTCGTATCGCCTAAAAGTTTTTTCTCACCTTTTAAACCTTCCCTAGACTTCCACGAACCTATCAAGACCAAAATTAGCCAAATCAGTTCAGCCATTCTCGAGTTTTAGCGAGACTAACGAACAGAAATTAATTTTTATTTACCTCTATATATATAGATACATATTTTAGAGGTATATATACATATTATACATACATAGCATCATACATTTTATCCCCGAAGGGGTAGGCAGAGGTGCACATTATGTCACTTGATGCCACTGTACAATGCAACACCCACTCACTATTTGTGTTATGAGTTCCATGTAATAGGAGGTGAGCTTATTGCCATATACCGGGCACAATTCCAGACTCCGTGCAGCTACTGAAAATGTTTTTTAAAAAAACACAGTAGTACTTTGCCCGACCCGGCGAACGCACCAAGACGCACTTGCGACCACTCTGCCAACGAGGCAGTATAATTTAGTATTAATTTTTTATTCAGTGACGACAGATAAGAAAACATTATTTTGTCATTACTAGTAGATATTCGTTCCAGGGATGTCGTAAGACACAACACTTGACAGAAGCGAAAAGGTAATAACACTCTCTGATAGATAAACTTAGACCTTTTACGGCCAGGCTTAACAACCTGTTTTGGTACTTATCCACCTATCAATAGATTTGCTAACCGCTTAGTAGGTAGGAATAGAATTTTAAAATTATAGTCGCTGAGCATAGCAAGGGAGAGCATCTTCCGACGACTTAACGGATTGCCGAGGCTCCGGCTCGAAGTGCAGGAGTAGGAACGGGATGGTTTTTAGTCAGTAAGTCTGACACTCCCTTCTGCCTCAACCAGGCGGGAGAAGTCATTCTATGATATTCCCCCCTTAAAAAGTAAAAAAACGTGATTCACTAGGTACTTCTACTTATTTCTTTGTGAATTAAAAGCGTCACATTACATTAATAAACAATAATTAGGAACATTGTTGCCTTTTCGAAAGAATTAGATTTAGACCAATTGGGATGCTGACAGGGTATGAAAATTAAAAATGTAAATAGTCCATCAGTTAGGTAATGAAAAAATATTAGAAACGTATTTTTTTATTTTGTCGTTTAATAAAATGATACTTAGATATAACGAATCAAAGTTTAGGAGTGGGGGCTAAAACGTCATTTCTACGTATAAAATGTACATAGAAGTGACGTCGCGCGACATTTTAAATCAATATATCGTCGAAAATATTCGTTTTTGTAAGAAAATATAAGATATGTGTCTCTAATGATTTAAAACAATCTACCAGACGGACATTAAAATAAAAATTAGGCGTCTACCCTATATTCTTGGTATTTTGATACAAATACGGTAAAGCACATATTTTTGGATATTTCCTCTGCTCTCTGTCGCAAATAAAGGTATGTAGTAAATTGACTGGCTTCCTTTTCTTTGGTGCTATTAATAATATATATGAAATAAGAATGACTAATTTATTTACCTAATACCTATTTATATACCTAATTGCCGAATACATATCTAATTGGTATCTAATTTATTGTTTATTTAAGAAATTATTCGTAGATTGAATCATCGAAGTATTATAGCTATAAGATTTTAATGTTCGATTCCCGGGTAGGGCAAACAGTTATTGGAGATTGCTAGATTACTTCTTAGCATGGAGACTGGAATTGTACCCACAGTACCGACTGTCACAAGTGGTAGAGGTTGAGTTATAATATATTTTTACTAAAAAGCTCTACTAGTTTCGAACCACAGAGGGGTTCTTCCTCATGAGCAGCGTGCGGGGTCGTGGCGATGTCGCGAAGCTCACTGAAGAAGAACCCCTCTGTGGTTCGAAACTAGTAGAGGTTTTCTCAGTATATTCACGTGAGTAACCCGCGATTTTAGTTAATTTAGTATGTCTCACGATATTTATTATAAAACAATAATATATTTATTTATTTCTCTCATCATCATTTACACAATAATATACAGGAAACAATTTTACAATTAAACCTAAGACTGGTGTTTGTTGTAGGTAAGTAAATTACTTAAAACAAGAGTACAAATTAAAGTCCTTAAAAGTTACGTAAAAGTCGTATCCACACAAAACGATCAAGTATCAGAGCGACGCGATGTCTAAAATTCGCTGTTATAGGACGGAGCTTGGAAAAAAGACCAGCACGACATTTCTGTCTAATAGAATTTAAATTGTTCCTCCGGCAGTTTGTTTATATTTTGTCTGATTTGCATGTTGAGACTGTTTTGATTTAAGCACTGAAATGTCGACGATATTATTAGTTTGGGAGATGATTTTGTCGCGTTGTTTGCTGTAGAGGATTTTAAAAACGTTAACTAAAAATCGCGGGTTAGTCACGATGTCGCGCAGCCTACTCTCGCGACCGCGCACGCTGCTCATGAGGAACAAATCCTCTGTGGTTCGAAACTAGTAGAGCTTTTCTCAGTATTGACACGTAAATAAACCGCGACTTTTAGTTAATTAAGTATGTCTAAAGATTTTAAGCGTAGGAGAGCCATGATTCGGCACGAATGGGCCGGCTTGACCGGAGTGATACCACGGCCTCACAGAAAACCGACGTGAAGCAACGCATGCGTTGTGTTTCGTCGTGTGAGTGAGGTTACCGGAGGCCCAATTATCCTCCCCTGAATCCCCGACGATCCTCAAGCTCCTAATCCCCAAAAGGCCGGTACTTAACGCACTTGTAACGCCTCTGGTGTTCCAGATGTCCATGTGCGACGCCGATTGCTTACCATCAGGATCACCGTCTGCTCGTTTACCGGCTTATGCCATAAAAAAAATATTATAAGAACATCTCTTTCTACTTTCAAGGTTTGAAATAGAACAGCCGAACTCTATGGTGCTAGTACTAGGGATATTAAATAGGTATCTTATATCGCTTCGAGCATTAATAATGACCAGATGCCTAATAATAGATACCTACCCAATGTTCGAAGGAACTTATTTAGTTATCTAGGTATCGCAGACTTTTAAGATTTTCAAGTCAAAGCATTTATTTCAACTAATCCTTGATTAGTTACTTTCAAACTCAAAAAGGTACTTAGAATTGTGAGTGAAACTAGGTGCTCGTTCCAAAGTGTGGTTTCGAATGGGGAAGAAGAACCTTCGTTACATTTTTCAGAAAAATGTTTAGATCTACTATCATAGTTTTTCTATTTTTGTAGTAAAAAATTAAGTACTGCACACCAAGCTTCACCTAGCTTCACTGACGGACTGACTGATAGACTATTATTTATTTTGTATTTGTTGACATTTCAAAAATACCAAATTATATGTAGTTTAAGAACAATTTGCAAAATAAAAGCAATCAAATATCTATAGGCCAGTCAATTCTTAACGTGACTAGAGTAAACTGGCCTTATAATCATAACTGTATGAAGTTAGCATTACCATAATAATATACCTCAATAATCGGGGTGACATTTTCTCTTGTGAATAAACCCTGTAAATAAATATAAAAAAAGAAATAATAATAATTATATACCTAATTTACTTACCTATTAAATTTAATACAAGGTTTGTTTTTTTTTGTTATCACCGTAATAGTTTGGATTTCTTTATTCATTTGTATAAGTTTAATATGATGTATGTCGCTAGATTTTATAATACCTTGTCATCGCATCAAATCACATTGAGTCCTATACCTGTGATGTTAACTAGTGTGTGTAATAATAAATAAATAAATAATGTGGTAATGCTGCCAGCCTACTGGAAGAGTTGCCCGAAAACAGTGATGTGGATGAATTTGTTTAGACTATGGGTTTTATTTCTTTTTTAACAACTTCAAAAAAAGGAGGAGGTACTATTTCCGGCTGATGATTTTTTTTATGCAATATTAACTGTGTATATCATAACTTTCATCAGACATACTAGTTCTCAGAACTAGATTAGTTTCAGATCATGCTAGAGGCTCACATTCATATTTTAGCATGGTTTAAAACTAGTCAAGTTCCTAGTCAAACAGTTATGTAAGTAAACTGAAAACATAATAATTAATTTAAAACTTAAGTCAGTAGTAAAAATCTTATTTTATTCATTAAAAACTTTTAGTAGTCTCATGGAGTCTAGATTTGTGTCTAGTCACTATAATAAAGGACTGATAAAATTAATATTGTCTCTTTTTTGGTAGGTATATCACCTTCTTGTAATAAATAAAATTGTTAGAAAACTCTAGTAATCATATAGAATGTAACATTTTTACAGTCAAAAGCTTGCAATGTAATAAATTGATACTTACTAGTAATTAGAATGATCACAAGAAACTCCTAAATACAGTAATTCATAGTTGTCTGGTTTAAAATGTAAAGAGCAGAAGGTTACATAAGGTTACATAAGTTGGACTAATTCATCAAAACAAAATATATTTTATTTCAGCTATTTCTTCTTTCAAATAATCTAAATCTAACTTCAATTATTTTATATATGAGTAGACATAGATTCATGTTGGTTAACTTTTTAAAGTTGCGCACAGTTGGTTGAAAATATAATACATTCGTCAAATATTTCTCACATTTCCACTATCTTCTCATACGAATAACTAGGAACATAAACAAAACATTAGGGTTTTGTTTACATTTCACAATAAGACGATTTTGACATTTGCAAGAGAACGCGGAACGCGGCCATTGTTATTTTTGAACATGGCATACAAATGCTAAAGGAACACGTTTTTCTGTCTCGCTTGCTCTTTTACTAAACTAGTAGTCTTCTTCATCACTTGATGATTTTGCATCCTACTCTAGCAAATCGACTGTTTTACTTACCTACTGTTTTGCCTGTCTTGGATGTTTGATGCTTTTGAGTTGTAATAAGTTGGTTGTCATAATGTCAGACTGACATTATGACAACACACAGCTGACAGCTGCTATCGAAACTAGTAACTACAATAACCTATTCGGTCCCCGGAAATCAAAACAAATATAGTGATTGTAATGTGACTGTGTGAGTGTACAAGAAATTATATTATTTATGATGGAATCTACTGATGGAAAATGTCAAAAAAGCTCTAACTTCCAAAACAAACTAAATGTCCAGAAAGTGAAAACTGAATACACAAACGCTCTAGCACGAATGTGTTTAAACCAATCTAGCGACGACCACCCATATCTAATAAGTATGGCCAGCAAGCAGGATTTGATCAAAAATATATGGAAAGAAGGGATTAAATCGAACAATGACAAAAGCTACACAAATATTTATGATGGTAAGTTAAAAGTCGTAACACACGGAGGTATGTTCAATATTAAGGTGAAACATAACGACGTATATAAATTAATGCTACCGTATGAACGACTTTTTGATACAGTGTGGCCAATACACATAAAACATGATCATGATATACCAGATGACATTGTTGAAATAATACAAAAAAAATATTTTGTACCTGTAGAAGCAATTCACGCAATAAGCAAACACTGCTACATTTGTAAAGCTCGCTACACTCAGACAGTAGCCCAACCATATTACTGTTGCCATCTAGACCTCATTGCGATGAATTCACTTGACCATAGTTTCAAGGCCATAATGGTTTGCCAAGATGTTTACACTGATTTTATTCACCTGCGTCCGGTAACCTGCCGAAATACAGGGGAGCAAATTTGTTTGGAGCTATTTAAAATCTTTATGGATTTCGGGCCACCTAAACAGTTGAACATAAGTAGCCCAATATTTGAATTTGCCATTAATAAATTAAAACAGCTTACTGCAAGCACGCCCTTTGATATACAATTAATTAAAAAAAAACGTAGAGAAAAGGAGATGTTACATATAAAAGCTTTATTGCAGAAATGGTCGGAGGATAGTAAAAGTAACAACTGGGCAATTGGATGTTATGCCTTGCAACATCAATTAAACAGTGAAATTCAAGGTAATTGTCAAAGTGCGGCATTTGAAAATGTTTTTGCATTTAATACATCACTTAAGAATATTGCAAAGTATAATGAAAGCGATACAGAGTCTGATATAACAAACAAAAACTTAGATGCTACATTGGATGCAAGTAATTCTAAAATTGATGAATCAAAAGAAGGATCAACTACAATTTTGGCTGATGACAGTTTGAAAAGTGGTGGATCAAAAGAAGAACCAGTCATGATGTTGGTTGACAACAGTTCAAAATTTGTTGAGTCAATAGAAGAGCCAGTTGATACACTGGAAGATGGTGCAGTGAAAGACCTAGTTATTATACTAGATGACAATAGTACAATGCATGTTACAGAGAAAAAAAAACTAGATGCTGTATTGGCTGATGATAATTCAAATTGTAGTCAGTTGGCAGAAGAACTGAATGATATACCACAAAACCTTACAGAAAAACAAGATATGATATCCATACTGTCATCAGATGGTTCAAACTGTGTTAGTTTTGAAGATGAACCAGATGATGTCTCAGATAGTGAATATCCAAAATGCGTCGGCATTCAAATCGAAGATTCAGATGACATGTTTGACGATGATGATTCAAAATGTATTGAATTTACAGAACCAAGTATTATGTTGAAATGTAACAATGCAAAATCTAGTGAATTAGAAAAAGAATCAGTTGTGGTATTAGAAGAGAAAGTACCAAAAAGTGCTGGACTGCAAGAAAGACCAAATGACATATCGAATGATGATGCACCTAAAAGTATTGAAATGCAGTCGGACCCAGTTACGAGATTTGATGGTATTTTTAAGTCCAGTGAACTGACAGAAAAAAAATCAGATACAATATTAAATGAAAACCATTTAGGATCATCGATTTGTGTTGAAATGCATTCAGAATCAAAACCAACAATGAGCGTTAATGTTCCAAAATGTCTTGAGGTGCCTACAAAGCAAGTTATGGGATTAGATGGCGACATTTCAAAATCCGATAAACAGACAAAAGAATCCGATTCCCTATTAGATGATTACGATCCAAAACGCACTGAAATACAAGCAGAACCAATTGCTATTTTGCCTGACATCATTTTAAAACACAATGAACTGACAAAGCAGCCGGATGCGATATTAACTGCAGATTTTATTAAATGTCATGAATTAATGGAAGTCGAACCACAGTCAATATTGGACGATAAAGATCCAAAATGTGTAGAAATGAAAACAGACTCAAATGTTACATTGGATGACAATGGCGAACTGAAAGAAAAACTAGACGTGATAATGGACGATTCTGGATGCCATGAAGTGGAAGCAGAACCTGAAATTACAAAAAGCGATAGAGATCTAAAATGTATTGAAACTAATACGACATTGAACGACAACATTTTAAAACACGGTGAAGTGACCAATGAATGTAATCTGATATTAAATAACGACGATCCTAACCTTGATAAAATGGACGTCGATTCAAGCGCGATACTGAGCGATAAAGATCCAAAATGTATTGAAATGCAAACAGATATGGCATTAAATGACATCTTAAAACACAGTGCAGTGACCAAAGAATCTAATTTAATATTAAATAACGAAGAACCTGACCTTGATAAAATGGATGAAGATTCTGACGCGATACTAAGCGATAAAGATCCAAAATGTTTGCAAACAGAACCAAATGCTACATTAGAAGATGATACTTCCAAACAAAGTCAACTAACAGAAGAACCAAATATGAAACTGGATGATGATCACGAAAAAGTAGCCACCATAGACACTGACGATTTAGAAATTGATGAACCGAAGGAAGAAGTTAACGATAGACTGAAAGTTGATAGTTCAAACCCTACGGTATTGAAAGAATCTGATGGTGGACCCAGCCTTACAACTAAACTTGATAGTCCTAAGCCATCTACAGCTGGTTTAACTAGTAATGTTGATTATGATAGTGATGATAGTGATATTGTTATAGTTAGTGAGGATCCCTTGGCCTAGAATTTTTTTTATATTTTGTTATACGGCTTTAGACACTCAAATTGGTACCCATGTAGGTATAATACTCATTTTGCATCATTTCAATTATAAATCCCACCTATACCTATGTACAACTATAACTCTCAAATTCTTTGCCGACCTTTTTTGGGCGTGATATTATTATGTTGACGTCCATACATTGTACGTTTATGTACCTAGATCTAGGTACCTACTGATATACATTTTTATTTTATTTTAGTATACTAATATTAAGTAAGTAATTTAATAGGAAAATTATTATTTTAATAAATGACTGTGATTATTTATCTGATGTGGTTTTATTTACGTTGATAGATATAATATAATTTTAATCGGATGAAATCAAAAGAGGGCCTCCTAGAAAAAAAATAGCAAGTTCACAAACACTATTAAAGTAAACATAACAAAAATATCAGGAGCTTTACTATTTGCATTTTTAGTATTCCAATAACAAAAATATAAATACTTACAATAACCAAATAAACTTTGGAAGGTTTTTTTCTATATTGTCAGTCACAAACAAATCTACGTTTCAATATATTTTTTTTTTTTTCTTCTTTGGCAACTGAGTCTCCAAAATGGTGTTGTCGACTATGAGAAGTTTCGTAACAAAACAGTCGGAACTCCGTTGACGTTTGACGTTAATTTAATTTTCAATACTCCTCGATTCGCAGTGACAGCGACAAGCACCCATACTGCCTTTTGTTTTTTTTTATTTACTGAACATTTAAGCTTTTGTGGTGTAGGTATCTGTAGCCTGAAGAAATGACTGTTCTACTAAAAATGTAGTTATAAGGTAGTTGGCTTTTTGGACGTCATTTTATTTTAGTCGTTTCTGTATAGGTAGATATAAAGTCAAAGCATTTATTTCAATTAACCGACTTCAAAAAAGTGGGTTCTCAATTTGACCTGTATATTTTTAACTAGCGACCCACCCCTGCGTCGCACGGGTGCAATATGCATATAAACCTTCCTTAAAATGTCAAACACCGCGAGGACACCGGTGACCGCAACCTATTGTTCTTTAAACTGCATTTTATTGGACATACATTACCATTTAATGAAATGCTTGTATGTGAAAATATTTATTAAGAAGTGAAAAAGAAAAAAAGTGGCTCCGTTTCCTTGCTCCTAGGTGTGTAACATCCAGATTGACTAGTAATAGAGGCAGGTAGGTGGTGAATTCTGCTTACTATCACATGCTTTGAGCTGCTACTGGGAGCTTTTTTTTTATGGCATAAGCCGGTAAACCAGCAGACGGATCACCTGATGGTAAGCAATCGGCGTCGCCCATGGACACCTGGAACACCAAAGGCGTTACAAGTGCGTTACCGGCCTTTTGGGGATTAGGAGTTTGATGATCGTTGGGGATTCAGGGATTGGGCAGATTGGAGAAGGGGAGGTAATTGGGCCTCCGGTAACCTCACTCACACGACGAAACACAACGCAAGCGTTGCTTCACGTCGGTTTTCTGTGAGGCCATGGTATCACTCCGGTCGAGCCGACCCATTCGTGCCGAAGCATGGCTCTCCCACACTTAAAACTTTTTAGGGATAAAACAAAATAAAATTTTTCTTCAATCCACAATCAGTTAAAGGCTTTAATCAGATATGATTTCATTCTTTTATGGTTATTGGAGAGTACACATCCTGAGATGTGACATCTCATATTTTTTTATAATGTAGGTATATTATGTTGTATTTTTAATGTATTTTTTTTTATATTGATGTTTTATACAGCCGGTACAGGCAGTTGTCTATATTCATAAGCTTGGTAGCTATATAATTGCTGTGTCATTCAAGGCGTTTTAATAGGCCACAGAAGACCTTTCTATTTCTTCCTTTAGGTACTGTTGGGATTTCCAATATAATAATCATGCATGTTTCGTGTAAAACATGGCGCATTGTTCTTAACACTTTGTTCTGGTAGCGTTGTAGAATTTCTACATTCGAGTGAGTTGCTGCACCTCAGAATTGTATACCGTACCTACTTAAGTCCAAATCGGCTTCAGGATTCTCACTCCCTAGCTTTTTCCCCCGATATCAAAAAAGTACCTACCTGCTTACACAGCGGATGTGAGGAAGATAGTACAGTGGCCAGCAGATCAATCTCCTCCAATCTGTCAAATTTATTCATCCGATTTTCGACTCTATGTCGATATCATAGTTGAAGATAATAGAGAAATTTGATAGAAAAGGAATGACCTGCTGGCCACCGTACTTCGCTGTCCCTCTCCTTCGGGGAATAAAGTTTTTATGATAATTCTGCTAATGTAGTTATAAATGAGAGAGACAAACAATGTTTCTCTTCCATTTCCGCCTTCCGATCACTTAATAAAAGATTGATAGGTAAAAACTTTTTTAAAATGAATTGATTAACCGTCGCGACGCGCTTCGAGTAAAAACATCGGTCATTCGTTCTTCTCGAACGGACGGAATAGAAAGCAAATATTGTTCTCCAGTTACTGGAATAGGTCCAGTGACCAGTGACCATGGAGGTTTTAAATTGGTACGTACTTTTTCGCTGTTGCGATTGGAATTAGTTTGGGGTTTCAAAAAGGGGTTGTGTAAATCTCATGTACCTATCTATACGGTGGTGAATGTCTTGTTAGTTAAGTGGTCATAATTGCGACTGTTGAGCAAGGAGTCCGTTTCACGGGTCGGGTAAAGTAGATGTTTGGCTTTTTTGGAAAATTTCTCAGTTATGTTGCGGAGTTCAGAGTTGTGCTCGGTTAACGGCAATAGATTCACCATTCACACCTTTTACATAGTACCTACTCATACTCAAAAATGGGTTCTATCTTTAAAAAACGCACAATTGTGCGTTTCACAAAAGGTGTAGCGAAATGTACAAATACGCAAAACTAATGCACCTGTACCTATCCAGTCTCTAAAAAGAGTCGCGGAGAACCTAACGGGTAACCGGGGCTCCGGCTCGACGTGCAGGAGAAGGAACGGGGTGGTTTTTAGTCAGTAGAGTCTGATACTCCCTCTCGCCTCACCCAGGTGGGAGCAGTCATTCGATTATTTTCCCCCCTTAAAAAAGTCTCTAAAAAGAACACATTACCTTACCTTTACCTACACCGTTAAAAAAGTCGACACTCCCTTCAAAAAAAAAATAAGGTAAATAACCAAAAAACATGGAACATAAAAGGCAATAATTTAGCCAATTTCAGTCCACCTCGACGCTATTTATCTCCCTGTTATGTCCCATGTTTAATTTAATAGTCTGACGTACTCCTGGGGCTGTATTTCGAGGAAAACGAGATGGGTAGACGGATAAGCGGCAGGTACACATCAAACTACACACAACCAGTATAAACTGGCCGTCGAATTTGCGGAACGATCATACTAAGCGACGCCAAGATAAAATGGTTTTGTATAACTCGATTTATGCGTGGACAAAATATGTACGTTTTTCTAATGTTTCCACCGACCACTTATTTTTGTTAGATGCTAGTAGCTTTTGTTTAGGAGGTGTTTTGTTCCTCCGGTTATTTTAGTCACTAAGGATATAAGAAGTTAGCAGTTTTCTTTTTTTTATATATTTGATGGGGCGACGTTAGACCACTATCTCGCCTGGTGGTAAGCGATGATGCGGTCTACGATGGAGCACGTCGTCCCATAAGCAACCTTTTCACTCGGGCCTTGAAAACTCCTAGGTTCAGGAAATACAGACTCTTGCAAAGAATTCCACTCTTTAGCAGTACGCACAAGGAAGCTTGAAGCGAAGCGCTTCGTGCGTGTGACCATGTTTTCGCTGTTTTCCTGTTATTACGATGATAATGCTTGCCTTATTTACCCTTGTGTTTTACTTTGTTTAATTTTGGGGTTCTTTGAATTGATGGTGATGGTTTAATTTGCCTTAATTTCATGACAGTGTCGGAAATGCTTAAGAATGTCCATCACACGGAATATAGAATACAATCTATATTCCGTGGTCCATCATGCCATCATGGTTTAATTTTAACCATTGGTATTTTAAATATTGGGGATACTTACCTATTTTGATGAACAGAAAAATGTTGCTTTTTTAATCTCATCAAAATGTTAAAAAACTTGCTGTCGAATAAATTGACAGAATCAACTCAACCAACTGTGCTTGCAAGCACAATCAATCAACTTAGGTAGTTAGTTATAGTGCTTTGTTCTCTCAAGCATCCAATCAAATGAAACCTAACCTACCAAAACCTCAACGACCAAAAAATCCGTTCTAAACAAAAAAATCTTACGAACATGTGGGTACTTGAAAAACAAGACAATGGTATCAAAATTTCAAGTACCCACTCTCGAATCACGAGTCATTTGTTTCTGAATCAATAGATATCCTTTAGAGTACCTACTGTAAGTTTATTTATTTGTTACAACTATTGAAAGCTACCTCGTTTATAGCCCTCTGATTGGTTGGTTATTTTGGAGCAACCAATCACAGGTCGAAACGCGGTGACGTTGCGATCGCGTTGGTGTGGGAACAAACTTGGATTAGGCCCTATGAACTAAATACCGTTTCGTAGTGGATGCAAATCCGGTGGTATTTGAACAAGTTGTGGAGTGTACTAAACTTCTATTGTTTCAACACATTTGTGGGGATGCCAAAGCAAAGTTGGTGCAGAAATCCCACTCTCGTGTTTGGTAGCTGATAGCTGTGTATCTGAATGCTTAGTTAAGTTGGGTGAAGGGTTTCGTTTATGTTGGTACTTAAATCTTGGTAAATGTTGTTGGTGTTGGTGCGGTGGCTGGGCTGGCTGCCGTGCAGCGTGTCGCGAGTGCGATTCCCGCACTGAACAACACTTTATGTGATCCACAAATTGTTATTTCGTATCTGGGTGTCATGTGTATGTGAATTTATATGTTTGTATAAGCACCCACGACACAGGAGAAAATCCTAGTGTGGTGCAACGTTTAAAAAAAATATTAAATTTTTCCATTTTCTTAAAATTTCACGCGGTTGTCATCTTTGAATGGCTATCAAGCCTATCAAACACCAACTGCATGACGGAGCTTGCTCGAAATTTAACAGTTGCCCACCAATAGACTACTGTTGACGGCAGCACTGTTGCATTTGGAATAACTGCGCGGGAAATTCAAAAAGTCACTGACTTATCAAACCGCCTTATTAGTTGGTTAGTAAGGACTGGATACGTAACCATCATCTGAGTATGCAGTTTCTTTAAGTTCAGACTACTTTCTGAATATTCCTTATGCTATGCTATATTCCTTCCAATTCCTCGCGAATGCACAGAAAATTACACGTCTTCTTAAAAATATTTCAGCCAGTATTGACCTTTCCCTCGATATCTGTCTAACCACACGAGTAAACCTTCTAAATTCAAACCCTCACAGTTTCCGCTCAATAGAACTCAAACTATACTCGTTGTTGCGTGACAGAGACGGCGATACATCCATCTCACTCTAACAAGGAACAATGTTAGGTCTCTGAACTCTGAAACTTATGGTGAAGTGTTTTAAAAGGTTTTAAATTGTCCTCACTAATTTCAATTCTTTGTATGTTAATGAGTTTTAGGTCTAATAGATACTATGAATCGTCATCAAACTGATGGAAAATGATTAATGAACTTATTTATTTGATTTCAAACTTTTGTACTTTCTTCTTCAGATTGGGTCTTTCAAGGGGCTATCTGGAAATCATCGGGTGAAAGCCGAATGCTAGGTTGTAGGCGTCTTATGACTGATGTAACCCATGCGTACGGCGCGTCGCGATCCGCGCTCAAAGAGCCATCAGATCACCACGGATGGGGCTTAATAGGACTGATGCCGATACGGAGGACTTAACGGGTTACCGGGACTCCGGCTGGAAGTGCAGGAGTAGGAACGGGGTGGTTTTTAGTCAGTAAAAGTCTAACACTCCCTTCCGCCTCACCTAGGCGGGAGAAGCCATTCGATGATTTCCACCCTTAAAAAAAAAAACTTGATGTCATGACAACAAAAAGATTAGATACAGCCAGTAAACTCTGAAGTGAGAGCTCCCCCTATACTTATAAGGTTGGAAGAAATATTCATCTCCTTGGTGATTTACTTACCTAAGGTCTTAGTACAAGTTTGGTTTACGTTGAAAGTAATCGAAACGAGTACGCGATCGCTCTGATTGGCTGGCTCTAATGAACCAACCAATCATACCAACGAACGTGGTCTTGTTGCGATAAGTTTTAAAGTAAAACAAAGCGTAGTACGAGTTTGTTTTACGTTTAAAGTAATCGAAGCGAGTACGCGTTCGGCGCTCAGATTGGTTGGTTCATTGGCGCCGGCCAATCAGAGTGCCGAAGTCGTACTCGTTACGAATACATTAAACGTAAATAAAACTCGTACTAAGGCCTCGGATACTTAAAAATAGTTATCATATCTATTACGAATGCGAAATGATTTAAGTGTGATTTGAATAAAGCCTCGGTCTCTCATTGGGTCACTAGGAGATTTGGAGGGTATTCGAAGGATTATATCAGCTTCGTGCGTAGATATTACTGAGGGAATGAGGTTACTGGCAAATGTGTCCACTGTTTTGTGTATTCTATACTTATAAGTTTGTTAGTATTATTGTAAGCGTGAGATTGTCCTTCAGTCCCTTTGCTTTAGTGATTGTTTTAGTGGACAATTGAATCGTTTTTTTGGTAACCGAAACATGCGATCTGCTGTTCATATTAATGCTCAGCTCAGTATTTATAGTCATCTTTTTAACCGACTTCAAAAAAAGGAGGAGGTTCTCAATTTGACCGTATATATGCGTTTTTGTTTGTTTACCGATATCTCCGTTATTTATGAACCGATTTCGATAATTCTTTTAAAAATTATAGGGACGACTAGTGAATCTATTAATTTTTTCATTAAACTGTCAAATACCAAGCGGTCACCGGTGACCGCACCCTATTGTTCTATAATTGTGTCTACAAAACCGGTATTCGACGAGTTAAGTATTAAAAACCACTACAATCTGATAAAGGTCTTGAAGTCGATCTGATGATGGAGCCGAGAGCCAGTCAAAGGAACTCCTCAACAGTTAACAGTAGCTACTCTGTGTTTGGGTTTGATTAATTTGTAATTATGAGAACTTTACACCTAGGTGGGGTGTAAATTGTCATTAAGGGTCTGATGATGAAGTAGTACGACAGTTAAGGGAATTCAGGGAGTTCCCTGAATTCCCTCAACTGAACTGAACTAACTCAACCTTATAGCTTACACACCCACTGAGGTTAGTTAACCTCAGTGGGTGTGTAAGCTATAAGTAAGTATGACCAATAATAGTTATTTCCTTTCTTTTTAGTTTTTACTTTTCGTTTGTCTTTAGTTTTCGAAGTCGCTTTTTTAAACGCAGTTTTTTTTTATATTAAAGTCACATTACATCTTGTACTTATATAATTCTCCGCCTCACTCCAAATCAAAAAACATTCCAATAATACTTTGTCCGACTCGTAAATCTAAGTATCTAACACACCCCTTGCGGCTAGTTGACCAACGAGGCAATTTGAAGCAGTGTGACAATTATTACGGACATTTAGCTAGAACCCAGCGAGCCAGAACTACAACAAAGGTCCAATGGGAATGACATCGTCACAAATGCGACTCATAAGGTTGCTATTCTCTTCTATTTGCTAGTCAACTATCTTTAGTTGCTATATTTAATGTTATATTTGTCTACTAGGGCTAGTTTTTTGGCTAAACCACTTCAATTCTCTGCACTTCCCTGTGGTTGACTGTAAGAGAATACTTTAAGGCATTAAGTCCGTCATTCACTATTATGTTTTGTGAAGAAGAAATAAATTAATGTATAAATAAATAAATAAAGCATTTAAACACTACTGTGTAATCAAACAACTGATTAAAAATCTCAATATTATGACATAAACTGCCTCGTTGGTCGAGTGGTCGCGATTCCCGGGTCGGGCAAAGTATTACTGGGTTCTTTAAAAAAATCTCAGTAGTAGTACAGAGTCTGGAATTGTGCCCTGTATATGGCAATAGGCTCACCCCCTATTACATGGGACTCATAACATAAATAGTGAAAAGTGGGTGTTACATTGTACAGTGGCATAATGCGCACCTCTGCATACCACTTCGGGGATAAATAGCGTGATGTTATAATGTTATTAATTATGACATATTTTTCGAATTGAATCTATTAAATAAACTTTATACAGATTCAGACACTGTTTGGTTAGTATATTGGGGTCGGATGATACATTGCTTGCGACTGAGTAATCGAAACCAAGGTACTTCGTAGTACTACTCAACTAATTAAGCAGTCTAAATCCTTGCTAATATTATAAATCGGAAAGTGAGTTTGCTTGTTTGTTTGTTTGTTCCGATTTCACGCCGTAAATATTAAACTGATTGCTGTGAATTTTTGCAGACGTAAAGTTAGAAGTCTGGATTAAATAATAGGGTACTTTTATCCCGGAATAATTTGATATTTCAAACAAAAGTATTGGTATTTTTTTAAGGGGGGAAAATCATCGAATGACTTCTCCCGCCTGGGTGAGGCGGGAGGGAGTGTCAGGCTCTTACTGACTAAAAACCACCCCGTTCCTTCTCCTGCACGTCGAGCCGGAGCCCCGGTTACCCGTTAGGTTCTCCTCGACACCGTTAGGTTCTCCGCGACGAAGTATTGGTATAGATGGCGCTGTATGTATTGGAATATGTCACATAGGCTACTTTTTATCCTTTTGTGATGCGAGCGAAGCCGCGGGTAAAAGCTAGTAAGTATGCTCTGTATGATCTAGAAATAAACTGTATATCCATGTATAACTCTGAAAGCCATCCAAAGAAACATCTCTGTTACATTTTGGCTCCCAATTTTTCGCTTACCACAGATAACTTAAAACAACACCCATATTACATAGTTAAGGGTACCCATTTATATGAATTTACTTGCTCAGAACTGTAGGTCGAGAGCGATAGTATATTCTTCTTATTGTGACGTCGGTATAGTGTGCGTTACGTTTTAACTTTGTTTAAATAGGTATTTTATACGTCCAAGTGTTTGTACGAATGACAGCTAATTGCAAAGGACAAGCTTTCGGAAGGTTTGTCAACATTAATTTTTAAGTGTGGGAGAGTCATGCTTTGGCACGAATGGGCCGGCTCGACCGGAGTGATACCACAGCCTCACAGAAAACCGACGGGAAACAACGCTTGCTAAGCTACGATCTCCATCTCGCTTGGTAATAGGGATGATGACAGGGTATGAAAATTAAAAACCTAATTAGTCCGTCAGTTAGGTAATGAAAAAATATTAGACAGGTACTTTTTTATATTCTCATATAATAAAACAATACTTAGATAAAACGAATCAAAGTTTAGGAGTGGGCGCTAAAACGTCATTTCTACGTATAAAATGTACATAGAAGTACCGTCACGCGACATTTCAAATCAATAAATTGTCGAAAGTATTCGTTTCTGTAAGAACATAAAAAATACGTGTCTAATGATTTAAAATAATCTACCAGACGGACATTAAAATAAAAATTAGGCATCTACCCTATTGTATAGATTCTATATTCATATTGTTTTTTATGTATATTTTTATATTGACTGCCTCGTTGGCCGAGTAGTCGCAAGTGCGACTGCCGGGCAAGGGGTCTCGGGTTCGATTCCCGGGTCGGGCAAAGTATTACTGGGTTTTTTAAAATTCTCAGTAGTAGCACGGAGTCTGGAAATGTGCCCGGTATATGGCAATAGGCTCATCCCCTATTACATGGGACTCATAACAACTAGTGAAAAGTGGGTGTTACATTGTACTGTGGTAGAATGTGCACCTCTGCCTACCCCTTCGGGGATAAAAGGCGTGATGTTATGTATGTATGTATATTTTTATGTAGTGAAGTCTGATTATGGTCCGGAAGCGAACTGTTATAATTCGTTGATATCATCATCAGGAAGACGTTACGACGGAAGACCAATTAACAATGTCCCAAAACAAGAATTAATTTAGAATCACAACACAGATCCATTCATTTCAACGATCTCGTTACACTTTCCCCCCAATTATGTTCCATATTCCAAATCAAAATGGCGTCCCATCTAATCGCTTTGATTCCACGAATAGTGACAAACTGGACCAATCTATTGTGATTGCTATCCGTACTTGTTGTATTCGAATCCAATTTTCCTCACTACCAATTTATTTTTTCCGAAGAAAAAGATATTTTTTGAGACAATGCGAAATTGCGTGACGACAGTATTATACGAGTTGTAATAGAGTATGATATTCGGTTTCATTTCATTTTGCTGTGTGGTCGGTATTTCTTTGATTTTTTTCTTACTAAGCAAATATTGAGAACTTGAGAAGTTGTTAGCTATCTAGCAGTTTGGCGTTTATAAAGTCACTTTTTTGTCGTTACGATACCTTTATCGTTTGAGTCTATTGTAACATTAATACAAAATCTAAAAGAAAGATTAGAGAATTGAAATGCCTTTCGATCACTCAAAGATCTCATTGGCGGTGGCACGTGCATTGGATCGCTAGATTCCCTGCAATATGGTTGAGTTGGGCGGTGCTGGTGTACTTGTCATGTTCGTGAACGGGCGCCGTCAACTGTGACTGGTCAGCTCCAGACTGTATTATTTATTGTCTTTAAGAGTTATTTTCTTTTTCGATCTCTTTGGCTAGATTTTGGTGTTACATTGTCCTCGCACAATCAAACAAATAAAACTGTGTAACTGAAGAATTGTATTGTGAAACTGATTGGAAAAGAGTAACCTATGGAGTTTCTTGCTCGTTCTTCTCCATAGGAATCTACACCTTGGAATGAGCAAATAACTTCACTTTTAATTTCTATTGCTGACGTTCAAAAGTGACTTCCTAGTCTAATTGAAATGACTTTTGACTTTTTTGACTTTTGATCCTTAGGGGTATGTAGAGGTACAAATTAGGATAAGAAGACCAATTTGTCTCTACTTGCCTTTTGTTTATTGCCATACATCGGCACAATTCTTAGGCTCTACACTCTACTACTTAAAAAACATACTATGTGCGACTGGGAATTGAACTTTGCTTGGCAGGCGCACCAACTACTCTACTAATGAAACAGTCAGTTCAATTGAACGAAATAATATCATGGAGTTTGCCTAAACAAGAACACCATTATATTTGTCAAACAACCAAAATATGGTCCCAGTAATAATAAAGGACGTGATCCTCGAACGAATCAGTCGGGCCCTTTACGAGTTAGTGTTGGGCGAGTCATTTACACGATGTTTCTAACATTTATGACTCCTTCGTGTAAACAGCTCCTTTAGTTTTGTATCTAAGACGTGAGAATGGGATAGTGTAAGGGTCGAGAAAAGGTAAGGTATATCATTTTTGAGTGATATACCTTGCCTTCGTCGGGTGAGATATCGGGTGTGATTTCAAGGACGGGTAAGGTATTATCGTTTCTTTTTCGGTTTCTTGCTAAAATTCTTACAAACTTGAAGTTTGGGATTAGTTTATATCATGAGTTAAAGTGTGGGAGAGCCATGCTTTAGCACGAATGGGCCGGCTCGACCGGAGTGATACCACGGCCTCACAGAAAACCGACGTGAAACAACGCTTGCGTGGTCTTTCGCCGTGTGAGTGAGGTTACCGGAGTAGTCCCCGTCTCCCGAATCCCCGAATCCTCCACATCCTCAAATTCCCAATTCCCAAAAGGCCGGTAACGAACTTGTAACGCCACGGTGTTTCGAGTGTCCATGGGCGGCGCTGGGCGGCGCCGATTGCTTACCATCAGGTGATCCGTCTGCTCGTTTACTGGCTTATGTTATAAAAAAAATATTAATGGATGCCGCTCGATTCGATTTCCACATGTAACTCTTTGTGTGATCCACAAATTGTTGCATCCGGTCTGGGTGTTATGCGTTTGTGAACTTGTATGTTTGTAAACGCATCCACAACACAAGAGAATATCGTATTTTTTTAGTTGTGAATGTACACAAATTGACTGAATTGTACCACGTAAGGCTTGTGGGGCAACGTTAAAAAGATGGTGTTAATTAAAGTTAAGAAACTAGTAGTTACAAATAACGACACTTATTACAACCAAAATTAAATTATTGAACAAAAACTCTTCATGATTATCCCTCTATCTGATAATACCAGCACAATAACACTGACCCACAACACTCCCAGAGGCATCTGAAGAAAATTCATTACTATTAGACTGTACTCATTTTTACTGTTACTGAACTTTCTATATGTGCGTGTACGTATGTTTGTGTGTCCCTAGAGACGGCCTTACGAATATACTTTATAGTGTTCTTACTAACATGACGTTTATATGGGAATTTTGTTGTTTCTTAGAGTGATGTGATGTCAGTGTTGTATCCCAAAGGACAGTCAACTGTCCTTATTTATACCTATGTTTATGGGATCGTAGTTATGGTTAAAATAATAATATTTATAGATATTATATTTGTTAGATTTTAGGTCTTAATTGGGTAGTTTCCAGGGTATCAAAATTAAAAATCTAATTAGTCCGTCAGTTAGAGAATGAAAAAATATTAGACACGTATTTTTTTATTTTTTCGAATTAATTTGCAATACTTAGATAAAATGGCGCGAAGTTTAGGAGTGGGAGGTTGTTACGTCATAAAGTGCTACAAAATGTGGCACGCCGTGACGTCACACGATATTTAAAATTTCACGATATATCGTCAAAAGTACTTAATTTTGTGAGAAAAGAAAAAATACGTGTCTAAAGTGTTAAATTAATCTACCAGACGGACATTAAGGCATTGGCTGCCAATAAAAAACTGTTGAAGGCAAATCCTCCGCTAATGTCGGCCACCGGTGACTGCCATGGCGTTTAACGTGTTAAAATAAAATTTAGGAAACTACCCTATTCTCTAATTACCTATATGACGTAAAAGTAAGTCAAGTCTGAATTAAATCTAAGATTCCAAAATAACGAGTATGTACGGAAGTACTCGTTAATCTTATTTGTTAACATTTACTGACCTTGTCCCATAAAATAACGTTATCATTCTGTTAAAAAGGCTACTGTTAGCCCGTATATCTTAATTGAGTACTATTTCGAAATCTATACCATTGTTGATAGCGACATACAATAAATGTCATGTCTAAGTTCCTAAATATTATAATCTATTTTCGCTTTTACCTTGATCAATAAGTAAAACCTTTCACATCACTTATACCTACCTAAAATATCAAAATAAAAATATTACCAACAACAAGAAAAATCACCGAACTACAACCCGCTCGGAATAGTTCTCCGAAAAAATCCCTTCCTCATGGAACAATATGTCTCCGAAAGCCTTACATTACTTAAACCTTGTCTACGGCACATCTCATATACTACCTCTTACAAAACGTGACACGATAAAATGGATTTATAAATGTAAGTGTAGGCTTGTTTGTGCGTGACGCACTCGAGAAGGAAATTCCAAGGAGTTTTTGCGTTTTTTTGCCTTTTATTGTATTATCTGTGGAAGCAGTATGGCAGTTGGCAAGATGGCGCGTTTTGGCGCGTGATTTGGTGTAAATGCATTGTGTAATATGTTCCAGGGTGGAACTTACAGACAGTATTCACAGTATTGTAGTTCTACAAACGGGATACTGATGTTGTGTAGGTACGTGCCAATAAATAGGTATTTAGAATTTAATTTTTTAAACTTATGTAGGTACAAGTGATTGTTTAATTTTTGATATGTTTGTAATGTATGACTGCACGGTTGGCGCTTTGGCTGGGCTACTGGCCGCGCAACGTGTAGCGGGTTCGATTCCCGCACAGAGCAGCTTGTTGGGTTTGGGTGTCATTGTGTATGTGAACTGAATGTTTGTAAACGCACCCACGACACAGGAGAACTATTATCCTAGTCGATACTAAACGATTAAAAAAACAAAATATAGTTGATTGATCTATGTTTGGCCCCTATCTCGCCTTACAAAGCGTTCATTCAGCATTCTGGAAAATTGAAATGAATTATTGTTTATGGTGGTCACAGAAATGTTAAATTCCTGTGAAGAGTACCTACCCTACATAGTTAAAACGTAGTTTTGCTGTTGGCCCTTCTGGTTTTTTTTGACAAAGTTTGGCAAGATAATAAACTCGATGCTCTTATTTTATTGTGATTTAGAATTTGACATAAAATCTATCAAATCAAAGAAAGAAATTCCTAATTATGTCGAATTCTCAACTTTTTTTATTAATAATCCTAATCACTGTAACAACTTATTCATTGCGCTCTCTGCTCTTATGGATTCACCATAAAATATCTACATGAAAATAAAATTCTCGCTAACATTAATGACATAAAATTACCTTCCTACAAAATTAATTAAATCTACAACTTATGAAGATAACATTATGATTCGAAAATGTCTGCCTGTGTCCAACTCTTGATTACGACATTCATAGTTTCAACTGAAAATTACATTTACTTTAACTAATATGAGTTGGAAGCAAAATAAATTACATTTGCAGAGTTCATTGTGATTTGGAATTATATATTTTTAGAACTTTTTCCTTCATTTAATAGAAAACATTGCTTTCCAGGATGATCAAACTGATGCTATTTTTCTGGAGACTTGCCTGATTGAGCACCAATATAAAAATCGATGAAGAATGGTGGTTTACATATTGCGAGCTAGTTCCTACCTTATTCAGTATGCTAATTAGGTATAAATCCAAATATTTTGTTTCGTAATAAATCGGACCTGATATTCGATACCAATTCGGATTTCAAATTTTAAACTCACTTTTTCTTTTTTTTATAAATTAAGCCGATAAAGGAGCAGTCGGATCACTTAGTGGTAAGCAATCCAGCGTCGCCCATAGACACTCGAAACACCAGAGGCGTTACAAGTGAGATACCGGCCTTTTGGCGATTAGGAATTTGAGGGTTTTTGAGGATTCAGGGATTAGGGAGGTTGGGAAAGGGGTAATTAGGCCTCCGGAGCCTTCACAATGAAACACAACGCAAGCGTAATTTGACGTCGGTTTTCTGATTTTTAATATAACGTAAAGGCCTTCATATTATTTGACACTCTTTACAATTCTACACAAGCGCGAACGAAGGTAAAACCCTAGTAAATAGCTAGCAATAACAATAACACTTCTAACCTACCCCTTTAGGAAACATAACAGTGTTACAAAGAAATCCAATTGTTACATCGCACCCATAAAAGAGCAACATAATCTTCAATCTCAACAAGCTGGTTCATAAAACGGGACCCATCTCTAATTCCTGTTGTGAAAGTAATTAACATAACAAGGGAAATTCAACTCAGTTCTCAAATATACTAGGTATAATATAAAGTTGTCAGGCATAACTTGCAAACTTACGTTATTATGTCTCTGTGTAGCTATAAATTATTTTGAAGTTGTGTTGTTTCGTTCCGGGGGTAGCGGCCATCTTGGTATTTTGTTTGGATAGTAGTTGAAAGATGGCGGGAATGCGACGCGACTGTTTGTTTTTCGAACGGCTTTTATGGAATAGACTACAAATGTTGCTGAATTTATTAATTTAAAAATGGAATTAATTAATGTCAAATTCGGCCGTTTTTGATTCAAACACACGAGGAACACACACATGAGGAGGTTATGGGTTGCAAGAGCGTTTGGTAAGCAAAAAGTATGATTTACGATGCGGACAAATATTATTGGGGCATTTGTGAAAATAACAGAAATTTTGAAATGTGTAAACATAACATTACATCACTTATATCCCCGAAGGGGTAGGCACATTACGGCACTTAATGCCACTGTACAATGTAACACCCATCTTTGACTATTTATGTCATGAGTCCCATGTAATAGGGATAATTCCGTGCTACTACTGAGATTAAAAAAAAACGAAAGAAGTATACAGAGCAGATATGAATGGGGCCATCTGTATAGGGCGCCCTAGATGACATATAATGACCAAATTGGTAATATATGAAAGAAGGACCAACAAATTAAAAGTACCCTTAACCGACGAGCATGCATGAAAAGATTGATGACTGTTGATGAACCGAAAGAGGTATGTAGGAATCGTAGCAATTGGCATTCCATAGTCTCTGCCTACCTCTATGGGAGACAGGCGTGAAGTGATGTATGTATGTAAAATTAAGGCTTTGACTGCCAATAAAAAACTGTTGAAGGCAAATCCTCCGCTAACGTCGGTCACCGGTGACTGCCATGGCGTTTAACGTGTTAAAGAACTCTAATAAAAAGATACAATTATTTTATCAAGAAATTATAAAACGGTTTTATATCCCAACAACGCTAAGCATTCTTTGTCTAACCACAGCGGTATTTTCGAAATGCAATGCAAATGCTCTTTTGGTCTCTGTGCACCAGAATGTTAGATATTTGAACATAAAATGTGTAACAATTATGTTTGTATTTGCTTTTAAGCTCTGAATACTCTGAATTTAATTACAGGGTTAGAATTGCTCGTGGTGCAACGATTATATTTGGTAGGTGGTAGGTAGATAGGGATGGTATTATTAGATAACATAATAGAGGATTTTAATTTATATAATGGGACTTTGAGAACATATTAGTTTAGAATATTTTACACACTTGTATGCCTTGGTTGGATTTTTAATCGACTTCAAAAAAGGAGGTTCTGTTTGATCTGTCTGTATGTATATTTTTGCGAACCGATTTTGATGTGGTTTTCAGAAAACTAAAGGTTTTAATATATTAATTAACCAACTTTAAAAAAGAGGGGGTTTAATTAGGTTTTTGCGGAGATTGGGGAAGGGCAGGGGGTAATTACACCTCCGCTAACCTTAGCCACCCGGAGGTTATACGCCGGGGTCGTGCGGTCCATGGCCCTCTACGGCGCCCCTGTTTGGGCGCCAAACCTGTTGCGGCGTCCCGCTCGGACGCTGCTCATGGCACAGAGGGTCATGGCGATCCGAATGAACCGCCGTGGGATCTGGAGGCGAAGGTGCTCGCGCGCGTGTACGGCATGCGCGCGGAGGCACGTCGCCGGGGCGAAACCCCGCTGCCGCGCCAAATAGGTGCGTGGCGGGATGAGCTCCGGCGCGATCTCATGGCGGAATGGCAGCAACGACTGTCGCAACCGAGGGCTGGGCTCGCTGCCATCGCAGCGGTAAGTCCCCTCTTTGAGGAGTGGCTTGAGAGACGCTACGGCGTCCTCACCTACCGCCTGACGCAGGTCCTCACCGGACATGGAAGTTTCGGGAGGTACCTGTGTCTGATGGGGTGGGAGGAAACGCCCGGGTGTCATCACTGCGAGGACCGCCCTGAGGACACGGTGGAACACACGGTGGGAGAATGCCCTTCGTGGGCTGAGCACCGCCGTGTCCTCAGGGAGGTGATCGGCGATGGCGACCTCTCGCGTCCGGACCTAGTGCAGGCCATGATGCGGAGCGAGGGGGACTGGGATGCCGTCTCCTCCTTTTGCGAAGCAGTCATGCTAGCTAAGGAGGAGGCGGGACGCGTGAGGCAGCGAAGCGCTGCCTCCTCGCAACCCAGCCATCGCGAAGGACACACCGGGCGTCGGGGATCGCGAGACGATCTCCGGCCACCGTAAGCGCGGGCCTGCGGACGGCGAGCATGGGTGGCTCCCCGTCCGACCAGAAACAGACCCGAGCGTACGGCGCGTCGCGTTCCGCGCGCGCCTCAAAGAGCCATCAGACCACCACAGATGGGGCCCAATAGGGCCGATGCCGATTCGGAGTCGCAGAGAACCTAACGGGTAACCGGGGCTCCGGCTCGACGTGCAGGAGAAGGAACGGGGTGGTTTTTAGTCAGTAAGAGTCTGACACTCCCTCCCGCCTCACCCAGGCGGGGGCAGTAATTCGATGATTTTCCCCCCTTAAAAAAAAAAAGAAACCTTAGCCACACGACAAAACACAACGCAAACGTTGTGTCACGTCGATTTTCTCTGAGGCCGTGGTATCACTTCGGTCGGGCCGGCCCATTCGTACCGAAACATGGCTTTCTCACACTTAAAGTTAGGAAACTTCTAACACTAAGACAAAACTCTTTCTCTTTTAGAGGATTCTCAAAAAATATGCTCGTTACAAGGTTAGTAGGCCTTAAAATTGGCTAATACATATATGTACATACGTATTTTTTTATGGGACAAGCCCGCCACAACACCTCAAAACCGCTGCAACTCCTGTAAGCCAGGATCTACAGTAGACACAACCATGAAAACACCGGAACACTGAAGTCCGGCGCGTCCCAGGGACATGAATAACTGTCTTGGTTCCCGCAACGAAGTGAATCAGAAGTACATACGTATTATACCTCTACACTATAGTATTGTTGGTACTCTCTCGTCACTACATCCACTTCTAATCACATACACAATTCAGCTATGTTGTTGACCCCTAAAATACCACTACACACACAACAAATGGCCTAGAGTTGCTCGGATGACATGCACCGAGCACCTCAGGGTTCATATAAAGTGACGAAGTATGCAATATATTTTACCTTAGGACCAATACTTGGGATATTACAAGCGTGCATCTAGCTACATAAATTGTATACGGTGTTTAGGGTTACCAGAGAATTTAGGGGAATTGAAATAGTTGCTGCGTTGTAGAACTAGCTTTTGAGTAAGTTCTATTTATTTATTTATCATTTATGTACGCACATACAACATAAAGGACAACACATATCTATCTATACATATAATAAAATTGTAGAAAAGTGCTGTCTGTACATTGAAAATAAAAATAAAAAAATAGCAGGGGCTATTGTTATGTCGATTTCTAACCCAAAAATGTAACTAACTTTTTTTTGTCTGTTTGTCTGTTCACGCTAATCTCAGAAATGGCTTATAATAATAATAATATATTTAACAGGGTGCGGAAAAGATGATAGTGGTTTTATTCCTCAGATTCCTCTCATTCCAAAAAATTTTCCGTTTAATTTTAAACGAATTCAGTTTCCAGTGAGCCTATATTTCGCCATGACAATTAATAAAGCTCAAGGTCAGACTCTAAAAGTTGTGGGTATAGATCTAAGTATCAGCTGTTTTTCGCACGGTCAATTGTATGTGGCTCTGTCCCGTGTTAGCAATCCCAGCAGCCTGTATGCTTTCACCCCCGATGGCCATACGTCTAATATTGTATATACCTCTAGAGAAGCATTACAGTAAAGTAGGTTTTTAGCTACCCAAAATGACTGTGATTATGATCCAAATCTAAAATAAAAATAAGTATATATTTAAAAAAAAACGCTGCTCATAGTCACTATTCTACGCGAACGAAGTCGCGGGCACAGCTAGTATAAAAATAAAACTAGATGTTTCCGCGCGGTTTCACACGTTCTGCTCAGCTCCTATTGGTCATAGCGTGACGTTTTATAGCCTATATATAGCCTTCCTCGATAAATGCACGATCTAATACAAAAAGAATTATTCAAATCAGACCAGTAGTTCCGAAGATTAGCGCGATCAAACAAACAAACAAAAAAACAAACTCTTCAGCTTTATACTAATAGTATAGATTGAATTACAAAGGCACACAAGTATGTGTCGCCACGACACATACTTGTCAACGGATGACGTCACAAAAATCCTACATCGCACATGCAAAGTTTACATGCAAATTAACACGGATAGATTATTGAAATTTCTTTCTGTGGACCTGTGGCAGGAAAAGTAAGTAATGAAATAAGACACAGTGTCTAACAAATATAGAATTGACGTGGACATCATTTCTGTGTGGATTTTGAATGTTGATTAATTAATTTATAATAGCTTTTGTCGACCTCGTTGGTTCAGTATTCGCAATTGCTATATCGGTTGATATTGCTGTGTTGAGTTGATAACCGTCGATCAAAGCATTGTTAGAGCCTTGTTTTTGTTTCTAAAAGACATATAGTAGGACAGAATTTCGAATAGAGCCCGGTGTAGGACTACCTCACCGCGTGACCTCGTATTAAAGGGTGAAAAGTGAATGTTACATTGAATAATATTATGTGCTTTTCTGCCTAACTTTGCATTCCAAGTGAAGGCAAAATATTAAGAAACTGTAAACTTTGTTAAGTGAAACAAATGAATTTATTTTTTAAAGAACCACAAGTTTGAGCGGACCCGTTCTGAAGGCAGTATTCATGTGTCGGTTTACAATCAGCTCAATTAAACTGTCAAATACCAAGCGGTCACCGGTGACCGCAACCTATTGTTCTATAATTGTGTCTGCAAAACCGGTACTCGACGAGTTAATAAGTGGGGCTGACTGATTCGACGAACAATACCAACCTAAAGAACATTTGGGTGGTTCGCACAAATAATCAAACTGTCAGAATATGGGTAATTAGAAAAGAAATGGCGAGTCAAGGTCGCGTACGGTCCTTGTACTAACGATTTTATAAATAAAAGTAAATGCCAAGGTAGAGAAAATAAAAAATAAATAAATGAAAAACAATGTCACTTTAAAATAATAATATATATGTTACAAACATGTCAAAATGACTTGTGTGAACGTTACAGCAGTTTAACACCTATATATTACGTACCCATGTTTGCAAATTATTAATTTGAATTTGAATTCAACTTTTTTGGAACAAAAATGTCGAATCAGTCCCAAAATCAATTGTTTCAAAACTAGAGGTAATCTTGTTACATGGGAACCCTATCTATATCCAATACCGCGTCTTTGAAGCGAATACACCGTCCATAGGTACGTCTAAAATGGTCGTAAGGAATGATACATGAAACTGTGGTCTAGCTACATACATGTATACAGAGACGACTGTATTTAATCTGTACTTAGACCATTTATGTGGTTAGATATCGTAGAAATATTATAATAATAATAATAAAAATCGTTTATTTGTAAAAACAGATTACGGAACCTATAAATTGTGATTGGAGCCTCCTTTTAAGCAAGATATGCCTGTGTTAGGAAACTCCGCTCTTTCACAACAAGACGTACATAGTTAATATCTATGAATACAAATACAAATATTACTACTAACTTATTCTAATTCAAGGACTTAGTCAGTTTGAATTTAGTATAAGTGTTAAGTTAAATTACAAAATTTAATATATCGTATATATGATTTGTACTGTCTATTCTGTATTATCTACGGCTGTGGTAGAAAAGAGAGAGAATACATATACATATAGCAAAACGAACGACTGCCGGGCAAGGGGTTTCGTGTTCGATTCCCGGGTCGGGCAAAGTATTACTGGGTTTTTAATAAAATTTTCACGGAGTCTGGAAATGCGGTATATGGCAATAGGCTCACCCCTTATTACACGGGACTCGTAACATAAATAGTAAAAACTGGGTGTTATTCGTACATCGTACAGTGGCATAAAGTGCCGTAATGTGCACCTCTGCCTAAAATCAAAAATAACCATCTTAAAAATCCATCTTCTTCCAATCCCAATCATACACTTTCATTCCGTCCGTTCGGAATCATTCACACAACATCTTATATTACTTCACCATGTATTCGGATACACACATACAATCCCATATTATGATGATTGAAAATTTCGTGTTCATCTCTAGCAGTAGATATGGTATATTGTTTAGAAAAGTATTCCGTTTCAGAACCAATTAATGTTGTCATGATAACCAATAAGTCATAATAGTCGTATACGGGGTTTATTATCAACTATGGAATAATAGAGGTACATACGGCTACACATCGAGCTTTGTTTAACCAGTATAAACTGAACTTTAAGTGTGCGGAAAGATGATGCGACGGTATATCAGAATAAACTGGATTTGTATAGATTGATGTGTGGCCGTGTGTACTTGAATCAGAATTACTTCTTGTTATCAAGAATGGTTATTGTTTTCCTTAAGTTCAAGATAATAAATTTTCATCGATTCCAAAAGTTCCACCTCTCGGAGTTTAGTAGTGATAGTCCATACTGAACTATGCTATATAGCTGAACAGTTACTAGGTATCGTAAATTATACGGCCATATATAAATTATACCATCAATGCCACATCTAGTAATAATAGTTCATGTACCTATGTTTCTGCGTTGTAACAATGTTTTTTTATACTGTGGTTGTAATAAGTGAAGAAGTGAGTGAAAAGAGCAAGGTCAAGTGATTGATTAATTTATTGCTTTACCCACATTTGCTTCATGTTTTTGTTATACGTAGTTTACTGGTCTGCCCGTGTTACTTGATTCTGTTCTTTGTGTAAATTTATCACTTTACCCAAATTTTTAAATACTGAAAGTTTGTATTGTTTCTTTTATTGATTGCTTACTTTTGTGTTAATATTGTTTCTTAGTAAGCGAATTATGAATGTGATTCTTTATGAGAAGTAAAGATCTTCTAAACCTAAATCTAATAATCTATATACCTATCACGATTCACATTATATCAACAGCCTATAAAACGCCCAATGCTGACCAATGGTCTCTTCTCACACGGAGAAGATTTGAGCATTAATCACCACGCTTACTCAATGCGCGTTGGCGATTTCAAACTTCTAATTACTTATTATAAGTCTAGGTTTCCTCACGATGTTTTACTTCACCGTCTGTCATATCAGTAGTGTCTAAATAATATTAGAAGGTATATTATAATTCGGAAAAAGTTTCATTGGTAAATACTTTTAACAGCGCGTCTCAGGGACATGAATAATTGTTTTGGATCCCGCAACGAAATACATCCGAAGATATTAATTAATAGAGAAGAAGAAAAAAAGGATAGTTTTCACATCACTTGGTGAATTTAAACAGCAGACCCAGAATGATTTAAACCTAAAGGCACTAAAAGGAAAACATTGGTATTTGCCGTTGGTTGATTTTGTACACGTTCTCTCAATGCGTGAGAAACTTCGACCTATCATGATTATTAGTACTTAACAAAAAGAATCTCAATCTATTTTCCTCATAACATTTTGTTGCTAATAACTCCTCTCAAAGAAGTCTTCAAAGTAAAATAATTTTTCTTCATAACAAATTCCTTGCAATATTGAAATATTCACGTCCAGTTAGTTGAGTTAAATTAATTAAGAAAGTCTTGGTTGGAGTGTCTTATAAAGCGTTGCGTGGTTCCGTTCGTACTATTAAACAAATTTGTACGTTGACGTAGTATTCTGACCTTTACAATCAACAAATGAAAGATTGCCACGCTTGGCAGACGGTAATAACGGGTTACCGGGCTCCAGCTCGTCGTGCAGGAGAAGGAACGGGGTGGTTTTTAGTCAGTAAGAGTCTGACACTCTCTCCTGCCTCAACCAGGCGGGACCAGACATTCGATGATTTACCCCTTATAAAAAAAATGCATATAGCACCATGTTGGACTATAAGATTTTTTTTATTTTAGTAAGTTTTGTAATTAGTATAATGCGGTCAGCGTGTCTTTGCATTGTTCTCACATATACGTACAGTATTGGAATATGTATCAGAAACATTGTAGAATATACTTTTTTAAAAAGAGTAACCAATGGAGTTTCTTCCTCGTTCTTCTCCATTCGAATCTACATTTTGGAATGAGCATCTAGCTTCACCTAGTTTCACTGACGGACTGACTGACAGAATATTATTTATTTTGTATTTGTTGACGTTTCAAAAGTATCAAATTATGGTTTAATTGAAATAATTGCTTTGACTTTGACTTTGACTATCTGCCAAAAACTCAGTACCAACATCAAGTTCCCAAACAATCCCCAATAGATTGTTCCCTTTTTCGAAATTCGCAAACCAGTAGATATCTACAAACGTTTTGCCTAAAACGTCAGTGTCTGTCCGTCGAAACTTTTCCTATTCCCTCGGGATTTCGCTCGCATTCTGACCTATATCTGTGGCACTCTCTGAAAGTGGCTGTGTGATGCTAAATAGACAGTCTCATTAGGGTTTCAAATTCAAATGTTAAAAGAAGGTAATAAAGACCCTTTCAATAAAATTGACGTCTTTTATCTTTAGATCAATATAGGTAGTTTCTTCAGTAAGACTGTCTCGTTGGCCGAGTGGTCGCTAGTGCAACTGCCGGGCAAGGGGTCTCGGGTTCGATTCCCGGGTCAGGCAAAGGTCTAGTGAGCTTTTTAAATATTCTCAGCAGTAGTAGCACGGTGTCTGGAATTGTGCAATTGTACACGGTATATTATGACAATAGGCTCACCCCCATTACATGGGATTCATAACATAAACAGTGAAAAGTGGGTGTTATATTGCGTGGTATATATAATGTGGGTATTATAATCGCGATGTTATATATGTACTTATGTAGATTTTTAATTTTCATACCCTGTCATCACCCCTATTATGATGGAGTTATACCGGCGAATAAACGTGTAATTTATAATTCGATATTCCTCCTCAATATATCTATTATTAGTATTATTTATATTATTTTATTTAAGTCATGGTCGTCCCACTAAGAGGGTAAATGCCTATACCTACCTAATATACCTAGGTAGACAAGAAAGTAATATTTTTGGCAAATCATTATTTACTACAAATTTTATCAAAAAAACGCCAAAGAATAGATAGTCGAATACATTATTGAATTGCTTTTTTTTTTTTTTTTTTTTAAGGGGGGAAAATCATCGAATGACTGCTCCCGCCTGGGTGAGGCGGGAGGGAGTGTCAGACTCTTACTGACTAAAAACCACCCCGTTCCTTCTCCTGCACGTCGAGCCGGAGCCCCGGTTACCCGTTAGGTTCTCCGCGACTCCGGTTATTGTATTGCTTATCTACCTATGAACTTGGAAATAATAAAAACGAATACGCCTACGGCAGCCCGATTAAGGATAAAAGATGGCCGCCTTACGTTGCAGAAAATTCAGTTCCCGCCCAAAAGGACAACGTTGATAATCATTTTAATAATTGGTTGGGACCTTCGTCCGTGAATTGGTATTTTGGGCATAAGACAATTCGTTTAATTAATCGCCGAAATGAGCACGAATTTGAAATTCTTATAGTAAATTGGGAGACATTTTCTTGATGTTGTTTAATAATTATGATCTTTATTATTGATTGTGTTAAGTGTAAAATGCTTTGTCACTGCGATGTTCGTTGCATTAATTGATTTGGTTTTGTTTATAAGTTACGCGTTGGGTCCCCAGTACGATTCCATCATAATAGGGATGCTGACGGGGTATGAAAATTAAAAATCGAATTAGTCCGTCAATTGGGTAATAAAAAAATAATAGATTAATTATTAATTATTGGTCGTAAGTGCGACTGCCGGGCAAGGGGTCTCGGGTTCGATTCCTGTGTCGGGCAAAGTATTACTGGGTTTAAAAAAAAACTCAGTAGTAGCACGGAGTCTGGAAACGTGCCCGGTATATGTCAATGGGCTCACCTCCTATTACATGGGACTCATTACATGAATAGTGAAAAGTGGGTGTTACTTCTGTGTGCACCTCTGCCTACCCCTTCGGGGATAAAAGGCGTGATGTTATGTTATGTTATTATGTTTTCGGCGTACTCACGTAACTGTTAGACGAGGAACTCGACTAGTTTCAAGCCATGCTAGAGGTACATATTAATGAGCAGCTTTAAATCACGACAGAGGGCGCGTTAGGCTCGCACCGCCGCAGAGCCTAGCAGTCAGTAGCAGCGCGACAGTCGTCCCATCACGGCACGGGTCGCGGAATGCTGCTCATGAATATGAGCCTCTAGCATGGCTTAAAACTAGTCGAGTTCCTCAAGCTGAAAGACATAATAGTTAATTAAGTATTGTTTCACGAAAGTTATATAAAAACAAATAGACACGTATTTTTTTATTTTGTAGTACCTATATGGTTACAAAACGACGATCAAAGTTTAGGAGTTGGAGTTGAAACGTCATTTCTACGTATAAAACGTCCCTAGAAGTGACGTCACGCGACATTTCAAATCAATATATCGTTGAAAGTATTCGTTTCTGTAAGTAAATAAACAAAGACGTGTCGAATGTTTTAAAATAATCTACCAGACGGATACTCATTTTACCCTATTCAACGGGGTTTGTAATAATCGGCATGCTTGGAGAGTGATAAGATAATCCACATTGGCCGTGGACACCGAGATACCAAGGTGCAAGCCAATCTTTAGGTTCCAGCTTCATTTTCTCGCCTAAAAAAGCGAAACTAACCTTAGTCACACAAGAACTAAATAATCATAAAGTATTTGGCTACAAAACCTTGTCAAAAACCACTATTCATTAATAACAGACTTAGCTCTTTATTTTCATAAAACCAAAATGGCTGCCGGTCCACCGAAAATGGAACATAATAAAATAAATGTCAAAAATGTATAATTCTGAGGTCACTTTGAACTACGAACTCGGAGGGGTACGTTTTTAGGGATCCGTACCCAAAGGGTAAAAATAGGACCGTATTGTATGTATATTCGTCGCGGAGAACCTAACGGGTAACCGGGGCTCTGGCTCGACGTGCAGGAGAAGGAACGGGGTGGTTTTTAGTCAGTAAGAGTCCCATACTCCCTCCCGCCTCACCCCCAGGAGGGAGCAGTCATTCGATGATTGTCCTCCCATAAAAAAAAATGTATGTCTAGTCGTCTCTCGGTCTGTCACCTGACTGGTCACTCAAGTAAAAGATAATTTGAATAGTTTAAATTTTAACAATGCATAATTGTTTCTGTTGCCGCTGTTACAAAAACACTATACACAACATAATATCATCATCCCCGAAGGGGTAGGCAGAGGTACTACGAGAGTGGCACTTAATGCCACTGTACAATGTAACACCCACTTTTCACTATTTCTGTTATGAGTACCATAAAATAGGGGGTGAGCCTATTGCCATATATCGGGCACATATCCAGACTCCGTGCTACTACTGAGGTTTTAAAAAAAAACAGTAATGCTTTGCCCGTTCCCGGGAATCCAACCCGATACCCCTTGTCCAGCAGTCGCACTTGCGACCACTCGGTCAATGAGGCAGTCTTCAATTATGAAATATTATGAAATAAATACTGAAGTGAATTATGCCATAAAATCATGCCATTAATTTGGATGTTTCTCCCATTTAATATAAGTACGGAACCTATTTTGTCTGAGTCTAACTCACATTTTTTTTCTTTGTCCCTCCATATTTTTGGCAAAGGCAGTGTCGGGCTTCAGTTTTTTTGGCGCACTTTTTTTATTTGTTTCTCTTCTTTGCCATTTTTTCCTCTTAATGCATTGTGCATTAGATGGTCTGGGATGTTGTCGTACAAAGTTCAATTTAGCTATATCTAACCAAAAGAGTACTGAGATTAGAACTGTATCAATGTATTAAACGATAGTCACTGCATCTTCCACTTTCAGTCATAATTCGTCTTTCAGAATTCCATAATTCGAACACCAATAATTGGAATATATTTTTTGGGTACGAATCTAACTGCTTCGTTGGCCGAGTGGTCGCAAGTGCGACTGCCGGGCAAGGGGTCTTGCGTTCGATTCCCGGGTCAAGCAAACTAATACTGAGTCTTTATAAATTCTCAGTAGTAGCACGGAGTCTGGATATGTGTCCGGTATATGGCAATAAACTCACCCCCTATTACATGGGACTCATAACATAAATAGTGAAAAGTGGGTGTTACATTGTACAGTGGCATTAAGTGCAGTAATGTGCACCTTTGACTACCATTTCGAGGATAAAAGGCGTGATGTTATAAATCTAAATACTGGGCAGTTAATAAAGATTCTATACACATTTAACATTCCAAAAAAAATATATATATAAATAAGCAAAGCAACTATAAACAAAAACATTACCAACACAACATTAGGTAATGGCACATTCGTCGACGAACGGAACCAAAACAGTATTCAGCTGAAACGAAATATTTTCAGTGTTAAAAATATATTTCGACTGGACACGGATTTTTGTACTAACATTCTTTTTTTCGCACACTCAGCAGTTTGCGTCGCCGTGCCGCTTAAAATCTGAGCTTTAAACCGTTATGTGGTGTTAAGGAGAAGCTACGATGGATTTAAATTATTGTTTTCGGCTTACTCACGTAATAATTTGATTAGGAACTCGACTAGTTTCAAGCCAGGCTAGAGGTTCATATTCATGAGCAGCATTTAGCGACCCGCGACGCGGCGACTGTCGCGCTGCTACTGATGGATTTTTCCAGAGAAAATATGGATGGAATGGATTGAGGGGGAAAATCATCCCCTCAAAAAAATACAATTCTACCTTCTATTCTTAGGCATTTTGTCAGTGTCTCTCTTCTAATTCTCCTGTTTAATTTTTTTAACTTAATGGTTTTCTTACTTCGACTGTCATACCTTTATTGTCTTTTCTTATATTTTAATATTTTATTTATGCTGCATCGTGCCTGTTGCTAAATAAATGTTTTTTATTTATTTCTTTCTTTCTATCCTATGACTTCTCCCGCCTTGGGCGAGAGGGAGTGTCAGACTCTTACTGATTAAAAACCACCCCGTTCCTACTTGTGATCTTCGAGCTGGAGCCCCGGCAACCCAATAGGCCTTCCGCTGCTCCATAGCGGGCATCAGCCCTACTGGGCCCCATCTGTGGTGGTCTGATGGCTGGTTCAGGTCGGGCGGCGGGCTACCCTTGCTCACCGTTCGCTGATCCGCACTTACGGTGGCCGGCGATCGTCACGCGATCTCCACCGCCCGGAGTGTCTCCTTGGACCGCTGGGGCGTGAAGAGGTTTATTCCTTCACACGCCCCAGGTAGACTAATCCACGCAATACGGATACAATGGGCGCTAGTGTTGCAACTCAAGAGTTTGTGTTGGATAGTCAATTTATCAAGGAAGGTTATACAACATCACGCTAGGATCAATAAGAGCCAAATAGAGCAGTTAAAATCGCACGAAAGAAGCCAGTATTCAATATACAGAGTAATACTTTAGCTGAAACTTTTCCTTTATCTTCCTCCTATTTAAAATTACACAACAGAACAACACGCCTTTTATCCCCAAAGGGGTAAGCAGAGATGCACATTACGGCACTTAATGCCACTGTACAATGTAACACCCACTTTTCGCTATTTATGTTGTGAGTCTCATGTTAGGCGGTGAGCCTATTACCATATACCGGGCACATTTCCAGACTCCGCGCTACGACTGAGAATTTTTTTTAAAACAGCTCGGCCAATGAAGCAGTTGCTTTACTCTTGAAATTCTATATTAAACATATTATCAACTATTCTAAACACATTTCCCACCTTGAGCTTAATATGCTTGTATTGATTCCGCAATGGAACAGGTTAAGTAATGGTCCTTCGAGGCACCAATGAACGCAGCCATAACTCAGCGCTAGATAGCGACTTACGTCACGTCTGTTTGGATATTGCAATTAAATAGCGTCTAATGCTTTGGTAGTGGAATGGAACATAATATAATCTTACTAATATTATAAATGGGAAAGTTTAGGGGTAAAGTATAAAATAGGTCACAGAATAGGGTAGATGCCTAATTTTTATTTTAATGTCCGTCTGGTAGATTATTTCAAATCATTAGACACGTATTTTTTATTTTCTTACATTAACGAATACTTTCGACGATATATTGATTTGAAATGTCGCGAGTCGTCACTTCTATGTACATTTTATACGTAGATATAACGTTTTAACCCCCACTCCTAAACTTGGATTTGTTATATCTAAGTATTGTTTTATTATACGAGAAATTAATAAAATACGTGTCTAATATTTTTTCATTACCTAACTTACGGAGTAATTAGATTTTTAATTTTCATACCCTGTCATCATCCCAATTAAATACCTGCGTCTAATGCTTTGGTAGTGGAATGGAACAGAATATAATCGAAAGTTCGGGCAACGTATTACTGTTTTTTTTCTTTTAAATCTCAGTAGTATCACGGACTCTGGAATTGTGCCCGGTACCTATATAGCAATAGGCTTACTCTCTATTACATGGGATTTATAATATAAATAGTGAAAATTGTGTGTGACACTGTACGGTGGCATTAAGTGCCGTAATGTGCACTTCTGCCTACACCTTAGGGATAAAAGGCATGATGTAATGTAATGTAAGTACTATGTTCGGCTTGTTTCGAAGTCCTTGTATTTAATCTATGAAGCACTTCCCCTTAACATCTGAGGACGAAAACTGTGAATAATTAATATCTTTGAGCGGACACACATTGCATATTCATGAGCGAGACGCCTCAGCATAAAACTAGATTATTATACTGTTTCCTATCGTTCTTAATTGATATTACTTAAATATAAGTGTTGCTGGTATTAGGACGATTTGTTCGAATGAAATCAATTCGGTGTGAGCATAATTATAAATATTAAAAACACAAATTTTATTACTATCTACTACAGCGCAATTTTATCCCGCTCTGCTCGGCTCCTATACAACATATGCACATAACATCACGCCTTTTACCGCCCGAAGGGGTAGGCACATTATGCCACTGTACAATGTAACACCCACTTTACACTATTTATGTTATAAGTCCCATGTAAAAGGGGGTGAGATTATTGCCATATACCGGGCACAATTCCAGACTCTGTGCTACTACTGAGATTTTTTTAGAAGAAGAAAGAATAAGAAGAAAAATCATTTATTCGACAGTAGGTACGCACACAGATACAAAATTAAAAAAGAAAATAACAAATAATTAAACTTATTTATACAGATATAGAAAAAAAAAACACAAAGAAACGACAACGTATAACAAAACAGTGACAATAGAATACTAACAAAATAATTAAAAATTAATAAAAACAAGATATAAATAAATAACATTTAACGGTGCGTGCCCTTGCCAAAAGGGCCTCCATGCCCAACACTGATTTTCAGATGGCACCCTGCAGTAACTCACGGACGGCGGATAGCCGCTCAAGGAAAAAGAAATAAAATATAAAGCATACATATTATAAGATAATTATTCTGCAGGATAGGTACGTGTTTGTGTGTAATAGTGAAAAAATTGTGTGGCTATATGTGAGTGATATTAATAATATAATAAAAATCATAAAAGTGTAATATAAATTTCAATAAAAAGGTGTAATTTCTTCATCTTTTATTTTTTTCAATGAATCAGTCCATTGAAAAATATTTATTAATATTGAATTGGTTATTGAATATTTTTGGCTGTCAACCAGGTAGTATACTAACGTCAATTAAATAAATATGTCTACTGTTTAATAAATACAACCTTCTAAGAATTTAACACGAGCCTTCTACACTTATAAACAAACAAAACACCTGGACTCGCCGGGGTCAAGCTATATTTGAGGTATATATAATTCTTCTGTGAGTGTGTGTCACTGAACTTCTCTCAAACGACTGGACCGATTTTGATGAAATTTTTTGAATGTGTTCAAGGGGATCTGGGAATGGGTTACATTCACAAATCAGCCCGGCAGATGGCGCTGCCGTCGATGTTTAGGTTATTTATCCTAAGCTGAACTAATTTCAATGAATTTTTGTTTATACATTCAAGTGGATACGCAGGACAACGTCTGTTGGGTCCACTAGTATAGCTATAAATAACTAAGTTTCCAAATTAAACTGACCGTTGCGTCGTACTTCCGACAGCTAACCCCCAAATGCTTGAAATAGGTAAAAGTATTTGTCACCAACTGTCAGTCAAATTAACCACAGAACATATAACTTTACTTTTACAAAGGAATAAGTACAGTGTAATATATAGTGGGTGTTTTGAAACAATGTGAAGTCTACTATTTTTTATAATAACTATCGTGAGACATACTAAATTAACTAACATCGCGGGTTACTCACGTGAATATACTGAGAAAAGGTCTACTAGTTTCGAACTATACAGGGGTTCTTCCTCATGAGCAGTGGGCGCGACGTCGCCGCGACCGCACACGCGCACTAGTAGAGGCTTTTCTCAGTATATTCACGTGAGTACCTAACCCGCGATTTTAGTTATTTAAGTCTACTATTATCCATGTATAGTGGTGTTTCCAAACATTGTATAGTCTAGTAATTTATGCTTGAGGCTCATACATATAAAATAGAATCAGTCGTTACTTTTTTATGGGATAACCCGGTAAACGATCAGACGGATAATCTGGGGGCTTACTCTTGAATTCAATTCCGATCGATCGACATTGGTATTGCGAAATTTCGTACTCTTGAGTTGCAACACTAGCGCCCATTGCATCCGTATTGCGTGGATGTTGAATGAACTAAATGGTATTGAGTTTGGCTTTATATCCCGTACTCTAAATGCTATTTTAACAGCTACGATTGTGGTTGTATAGTTTTGACATTGAATAATTATTGAGATTTTATTGGATTGAAATTGCATTGACATTGAGATTGGTTTCAAGAGTAAGCACCCTGATGGTAGCATTTTTTTTTTTTTTTTTTTTAAGGGGGGAAAATCATCGAATGACTGCCCCCGCCTGGGTGAGGCGGGAGGGAGTGTCAGACTCTTACTGACTAAAAACCACCCCGTTCCTTCTCCTGCACGTCGAGCCGGAGCCCCGGTTACCCGTTAGGTTCTCCGCGACTCCGAATCGGCATCGGCCCTATTGGGCCCCATCTGTGGTGGTCTGATGGCTCTTTGAGGCGCGCGCGGAACGCGACGCGCCGTACGCTCGGGTCTGTTTCTGGTCGGACGGGGAGCCACCCATGCTCGCCGTCCGCAGGCCCGCGCTTACGGTGGCCGGAGATCGTCCCGCGATCCCCGACGCCCGGTGTGTCCTTCGCGATGGCTGGGTTGCGAGGAGGCAGCGCTTCGCTGCCTCACGCGTCCCGCCTCCTCCTTAGCTAGCATGACTGCTTCGCAAAAGGAGGAGACGGCATCCCAATCCCCCTCGCTCCGCATCATGGCCTGCACTAGACCCGGACGCGAGAGGTCGCCATCGCCGATCACTTCCCTGAGGACACGGCGGTGCTCAGCCCACGAAGGGCATTCTCCCACCGTGTGTTCCACCGTGTCCTCAGGGCGGTCCTCGCAGTGATGACACCCGGGCGTTTCCTCCCGCCCCATCAGACACAGGTACCTCCCGAAACTTCCATGTCCGGTGAGGACCTGCGTCAGGCGGTAGGTGAGGACGCCGTAGCGTCTCTCAAGCCACTCCTCAAAGAGGGGACTTACCGCTGCGATGGCAGCGAGCCCAACCCTGATGGTAGTATAGTAAGCAATCGGCGTCGCCCATGGACACCCGGAACACCAGAGCCGTTACAAGTACATTACCGGCCTTTTGGGATTAGGAGTAAGGTAGCTGATGTACTAAGGAGTAACATAGGCTACTATTATTTTGGAAAATTGAAACAAAAGAACTGCCTCGTTGGCCGAGTGTTTGCAAGTGCGACTGCCAGGCAAGGGGTCTCGGATTCGATTCTAGGGTCGGGCAAAGTATTACTAGGTTTTAAAAATTTCTGAGTTGTAGCACGGAGTCTGGAATTGTGCCCAGGTATATGGCAATAGGCTCACCCCCTATTACATGGGACTCATAACATAAATAGTGAAAAGTGGGTGTTACATTGTACAGTGGCATAATGTGCACCTCCGCCTACCCCTTCGGGAATAAAAGGCATGATGTTATGTTATATGTTGTTGAAACAAAAGACATATTACAATTCATATTATTTTACGCGGACGAAGTCGACGGTAACGGCTAGTCCTCAATCGACTATGTATTTTATTTTATGTTTTTTTTAAGGGGGGAAAATCATCGAATGACTGCTCCCGCCTGGGTGAGGCGGGAGGGAGTGTCAGACTCTTACTGACTAAAAACCACCCCGTTCCTTCTCCTGCACGTCGAGCCGGAGCCCCGGTTACCCGTTAGGTTCTCCGCGACATTTTATTTTATGTTAGTTTATCATCATTTATCAGGTTATTTCCTAAACAAATGTACCTAACAAAGAAACAAAACAGACAGGCTATGCAACTGCAATTTTAAACCGATTAAACACACACAATGCGTTAGGAAACGCAGGCACAGACACAATGGCGTGTGGGACTGCCACGGAGTGAAATAGCAAATATGAAGAGATGATGAAACTTTGATATGACTAAAAATAGTCATAGATAGATGAAAGAGTTCTTAAGAACAAGTCTGTTCTAGGAATATTAATATACTAGCTGTTCTCCCTGACTTCGTCCGCGTATAATAATGACTTCTGGCAAATTTCGGATTTTTAATCAGTCTTTTCCAAGGTTGTGTAACATATCTCACCGGAATCTATTCCATTCTCGTGAGGTTTCGGTAATTAAAACTCCATTTGAATTCCAATTAAATAGGTAAATCATATAAATATATAATCTTTCCTTTTTATACTACTAGTGTGGATTACTAATACTTACAAATTATCATGTGAACACAAGAAATATCTACGATAAAATATCGAAGAAAATTTTGGATTTATTTACTGACCAAAGATCGGTATACTACTGATTAATATCTCCTTTCCCATGCCTTATAATGTACTTTAAGCCCGTTGTTTAGAGATTCGTTTTCTTTGACAATGTGTGTTAAGTATTGATGACAATATAAAATTCTTGAAAACGTTATAGGTACCTATTTGTCTCTATCGTTAAAAATGTTCGTCCACATCTAACAAGCACGGCTCCAACTCAGCCATTAAGTTGTCATTTTAATATGAACTTTAAATTGTATATCGTATGATATATTTTGTAACGTCAATCCAAAAAGCCGACGGCGGGCGGTCAGCGCGCGGTCTACTCGAGGTGTAGTCGAGGCGCCTGTGTGCGTACGGCGCGCCGACAGCGCGCCGTCGGCGAGTTGACGGCGAGCCGCCCACCAGTTGCCAGCGAAACAACGTCGCATCGTAGGTAGGTATTGCTAAAAGCTTTCACCTCGCGCGCCGCCCGCGTGTTGGAAGCCCGTGGTTTTTTTTTTTTAAGGGCGGAAAATCATCGGATGACTGCTCCCGCCTGGGTGAGGCGGGAGGGAGTGTCAGACTCTTACTGACTAAAAACCACCCCGTTCCTTCTCCTGCATGTCGAGTCGGAGCCCAGGTTACCCGTTTGACCGCGCCGACGACACGCTGAAGCCAACATAAGAAACATAACATCACGCCTTTTAACCCCGAAGGGGTAGGCAGAGGTCTACATTACGGCACTTAATGCCACTGTACAATGTAGCACCTACTCTTCACTATTTATGTTATGAGTCACAATAAGGCACAATTCCAGACTCCGTGCTACAACTGAGAATTTTTATAAAAAACCAAAGTTATATTTTGCACGACCCGGGAATCGAACCCGAGACCCCTTGCCCGGCAGTCGCACTTGCGACCACTCGGCCAATGAGGCAGTCCACGCTGGAGCCATGCTTTTTAAATCTGGGATGACCTTTACATTACTTCGTCAAAGTAGCTTGGGCCGTCTCGAGATAACTTACATTTTAAACACGTCAAACTAGCATATCCACTACATTTTGTTACTCTATGGTGACTATAGACATAAGTGCAGATAGACGCGACGTCCTCTTTTGATTCGGAACACTTCATTTACACTAGAACGGGGAACAAAACATTGTTATACTGGTTTTTACTTAGCACTATGTAGGATGGAATACACTGAGAATCAAATGTTGCTTGTTACATTCTTGTTAGTAATACTTATTTTTTTGCTGTAGACGAAAGGATCGAATATTTAATTAGGATTGTTGTTCGAAGAATAATATTCAGAAAAGGATAATGCATGCAGATTGACATTTTAATTCCTTTAAAGTGATGCTATTTAAAAACAGCAGCTGTAGCCAAATGCCATTTAGCGCTTGTCTACATGTAGAATAGAAAACCAAATTATATGGAATTGACGTAAATTTTAACACTTGTCAGTATCATTCCCATACATTTAGTTTTCTACTCTCTCTGTAGACAAGCGCTAAAGTGGCATTTGGTTAAAGGTCAGCAAAATCTTGGTCAGCAATGGTTTTAAATATGGCACATTACATATTATCTTAACTTTAACATTACCAACCACAGTAAACTAAAATCTATTAGCTATAACTAATAATGACAATGTAAATAATTATTTCATAAACTAAGTTTAAAATAACAGACTTCTACCCCCTCTCTTTCACGTTCGGGCATACATCTTCTCTTAAATGTAACAAACATAACATTGAATAGTGCACATATCAACAAACAAACTTTAAATTCACTTTTCATGCAACCAGTAACTGCGAAAGATATAGAAAGAATAATATATAATCTTAAAAACAGTAGCACTACTGGATACGATGGAATTTCTACAAAAGTACTTAAATTCACCAAAGATCTCGTAGCACCTCCATTAGCTTATATAATGAATTTGTGCATATCTGAAGGTGTATTCCCAACAAAACTAAAAAAAGTTATTATAAAGCCCCTTCATAAAAAAGATGACGTTTTGTCATCTTTTTACTTTAAGAAATTATAGACCTATAGCGAAAATTCCAATTATTTCAAAAATCTTTGAAAAAGTAATATGTAACTCCCTAATATCCTACTTCGAAAAATATAATTTGTTTTGTAAAGAACAAAAGGGTTTTCGAAAAAACACATCTATTAATATGGCACTTTATGACTTATTAACTAGCGTTATGTCGTCTGTTGACAATAGAAAACCAGTCTGCGCAATCTATACCGACTTGACCAAGGCTTTTGACCATGTAGACCACAAGATTCTATTACATAAATTACATTGTCATGGTATAAGAATGAACATTTTAAAATTAATAGAATCATATCTGAGTAATAGACTCCAATGCACAGAAATCTCTAGGATATGCCCAAAGAGTAAATTGGAGACAATATTTATGTCGAAACCAAGACTCGTAAAATATGGCGTCCCCCAAGGCGGCGTACTAAGTCCGCAACTCTTTTTAATATATATTAACGATCTACCAGAAGCCACAAATAGTAAAATGGTCCTTTTCGCTGATGACAGTACAGCTATTGTAAAGTGTAATAACCCTGATAATTACGTAAATGACATTAACACTTCTTTGTATAATATAGTAAATTGGCTCAATAATAACAACTTGATTATAAATCTGCAAAAAACTAAAATTATGCATTTCTATCAACGCACTAAAAATCCTACAACCAATGTTGTCGTTAATGGTTGTGACGTTGAAGACACGGACACGACTAAGTTTCTAGGTATAACGATAGATAAGCAGTTGACATGGAATCCTCAAATGGAAGTACTTTGTAAAAAATTAAACAAATCCGCATATGCACTATATCAACTCTCAAAGAAAGTTAACAACCAAGCACTCCTGACGGCATACCATGGACTAGTTGCATCGGTTCTGCGGTATGGCATTATTTTCTGGGGTCACTCCACTGACAGAGAGCAGGTATTTAGGTCACAAAAACGATGTATCCGATCAATGTGCGGCCAAAAGGTAACGGATAGCTGTGTACCCTATTTTAAGTCTTTAAAAGTTTTGACCATGCCTTGCTTATATATTTTGGAGACTGCTTTGTTTGTGAGGTGTAACCCACATCTATTCCTAAAAGTTTCGGAGGTCAAGAGGAATCCAATACGTACAAAATTTGTAAATAAATTATATCCAGTGACATGTAAAACTGCATTGGTAAAGAAAAGTTTTTTTGGTATTGCACCTCGCATCTACAATAAGGTACCAGATGTTATGAAAAGTATGACTATATTGAAATTTAAAAAGACGCTAAAAGAACTTTTGCTTGACAAATGCTATTATAATATTGACGACTTTCTTAATGATGACTTACTGACTTATTAATAATATGATACCTTTAATTTCATCTTTCTTGACATTCAATCATTATAATTATTTCAATTCTTAATTTATTGGTAACGTAACTATATTGTATGAGATTGTATAAGCTATACTTGTAGATAAATTGATACTTGCATGCCGTAATGGTAAAATGTGGAGAACCATACCATAAATATTAAACACCTTTTGTATATTTTATAACCCATGTTTGCAACCGAAATAAATGATTTGATTTGATTTGAAACACTTTTCTGTAATTCGCATCAAAAGCGGTTCAGCCAATTGCGAGATATTCGCGCATAAAAAATTAATTTGACCTGTATATAATAGGTATCTATATACAGGTCATAGGTATCTATATAGAGGTATAGATCTTAGGTATCTATATATAGGTCTTAGGTGTCTATATAGTATATACAGGTCATAGGTATATATATAGGTCATAGGTATCTATATACAGGTCAAATTGAGAAACTTCTACTTTTATAGTCGGTTAAAAAATGCTTTGCCTAGTCTATAAGTATAACTTACATACCCATATTTATAACCTACCTTATCTTATTTGACAACCGCTAATTTGTACTAACTGTTTTGTTTCTCAAATATAAACAATAGGGAGAATGAAATTAAAAATCTAACTAGTCCGTAAGTTAGGTAATGAAAATATATTAGAAACGTATTTTTTTATTTTGTCGTATAAGAAAACAATACTTAAATACGAAGCAGCTCTTTGTGTGATCAATAAATTATTGTTTCGGATCTGGGTGTAATGTGTATGTGAACTTGTATGTTTGTAAACTAATCTACGATGCAGGAGAAAATCCTAGTGTGGGGCAACCGATCTCCGGCCACCGACCGTAAGCGCGGGACTGCGAACGGCGAGCATGGGTGGCTCCCCGTCCGACCAGAAACAGACCCGAGCGTACGGCGCGTCGCGTTCCGCGTGCGCCTCAAAGAGCCATCAGACCACCACAGATGGGGCCCAATACGGCCGATGCCGATTCGGAGTCGCGGAGAACCTAACGGGTAACCGGGGCTCCGGCTCGACGTGCAGGAGAAGGAACGGGGTGGTTTTTAATCAGTAAGAGTCTGACACTCCCTTCCGCCTCACCCAGGCGGGAGCAGTCATTGGATGATTTTCCCCCCTTAAAAAAAATAATAAAAAAAAAGTGTGGGGCAACGCTTTTTTAAAGAAAAAACGAAATTACCAATTTAATCACGATTTACAAAAAATCTCCTAACAATATTAATGACAAACATATTCCATTTGTGTCCCACACCTTACTTATGCCTTTGAATGAGACTATAAGGAACAAAGCAAGGAGGTTGTTTAATGGGATATCTCTCGCGCCATATTGAAGATTAACTGACCGGTAGATTAATTGCAGGTACATACATAATGGTCGTGGTGGCCCGGAGGTTTAAGACGCCCGCTTCTCATACTTGAGGGTACGGTTTCGAAACCTACCAACGGCAAGTACCAATGTGACTTTTTCCAAGTTATATGTACTTTCTAAGATTATCTAGACACCACTCACAAGCGGTGAAGGAAAACATCGTGAGGAAACCTGGGCTTATAATTTCTAATTATGTTTGTAATCGCCAACCCGCATTGAGCCAGCGTGGTTATTAATGCTCAAACCTTCTCCGTGTGAGAAGAGGCTTTGCTCAGCAGTGGGCATTTATAGGCTGTTGATGATGATGACATACATATGACTGTAACAACTTGTTTGTCTTTCATTTTGTCTTGGGGTCATGAACATGTATTCATCAGTTCCTACTAATAGAATGAATTATCTGTACTTGCCACTTGTTTTTTAACGTGAAATAAAGTATGCATTTTCTTTATTTCTATTTTCTGAAAAGTGAAGAGGTTGGTTAATCGAATCAAATCATATTTATTTGAGTGGGGTGAGCCTATTGCCATATACCGGGCACAATTCCAGACTCCGTGCTACTACTGAGAAAATTTTAAAAACCCAGTAATACTTTACCCGACCCGGGAATTGAACCCGAGACCCCTTGCCCGGCAGTCGTACTTGCGACCACTCGGCCAACGAGGCAGTCACTCCTCCGTCTATGCTATCTTGATTCTAATTTGTGAATAAACCTACTTAGTATGCAGATGCAGTCTTCTGTTTTACTTTAACGTCACCAACACATGACTATAATCAAAGAAGTAGTGTTGAGTCATGCACTCAATGGCCTCCGCTGCGCACTGGAGGGGACGACAGACGGCGGCGTGCGCGGCGACGACCGCCTGCCCCGCACGGCAGCCGTCTCGCCAGTCAGCTGTTGGACGCTACGACGCACGTCCGCGCTCGCGCCTTCTAATCCACAGTTATATTCAATTTCTTATAACCATTATTGTAACAGTCTAGTTAATTATTATATTGCATATTATACAGTCCACAAGTACATTATTTCTCTCCACTTAACCATCGATCAGACATTTGTTTTTTTTTTTGACTGTTACATCTCTTTATCACGATAACATTCATTTCATTGCTTTATAAGTTATTGTAGTCAATTTTCATATACATACATTGTATAATTCAAATTATTTTATTTTAATGTGTAAATTTTTTTAGGATACAAAGCAATTTTGATGCATAATTAAAGGCCTTAAAATTTTTTTATAGCAAACTACGCTTCTGCATCTAGCTCAAGTAATATTTCCGCAACATATTGCTATTGAATTTTGACCAGGCACTTTCAACGCGTAAACGCCTTGATAAAATTTAATAGCAAAATTTAGATCTTGCCTTTTTTGCTCGTAATTTTCAATAGACCTCATATCTTCATCTACCTTCACGCTTCTTCTGCTTCTTAAGCAATCATGGCCGACATTAAAAGCCTTATCAAAAAGCGAGCTTCGCTTATAGCTAAGCTTACACAATTCTCTTCCTACCTAAATGTAGTCAAGTCTTTTGAAAAGTTGAGTGATATTCAGCTAATTGAAATTGAACATCGGCTTCATATATTCGAAAACCTTTACGAAAAATACGATACTTTACAGATGGACCTGGAGGAAGCGGTGGATAACCCCAGCGAGCAATATGCGGAACGCGAGGAATTTGAGAAGCTCTATTATACCTTAGTTGCTTCTTCGCGTCAGCTGATTGGCAGTGCTCGTGGGCATCTTACAGGGGACTCCGCTTCCGAGGTGGCATCTGATTTTTCGCACAAACACAAACACTCATCAGTTCGCTTACCCAAAATTGAACTACCTAAGTTCTCTGGCAGCTATCATGATTGGTTAGAATTTAGGGACACATTTATTTCCATTATACATACAAATGAAGACATAGACAAAGTCAATAAATTGCATTACCTTCGTGCTTCTTTGAAGGGTAGCGCCTCTCTTATTATTGATAATTTAGAGTTTGGGTCAGATAATTACGATGCTGCATGGGAGTTGCTCTGTTCTAGGTACGACAACAAAAGACTGCTTGTCAATAACCATGTTCAAGACATTTTTAATCTGAATGGTATCAACAAGGAGTCAAGTAAATCATTACGTCACATAGTTGACACAATAAATAAGAATTTAAGAGCCTTATCCACTCTCGGTCAGCCAGTCCAGCACTGGGACACTCTTATTATTTACATTATGACCAGTAAGCTTGATCAAGTGACGAATCGTGAGTGGGAAGAGCACAGAAATTCTTTAGCTGACCCTCCAACATTAGGCGTGTTTGTAAACTTTATTAGTAGCAGAGCTGACTTATTGGAGACACTCGAAGAGTCTAAACCGTTTAAATACAAAACTGAAAGCATTGTAAATAATACTCATAAATCCAAATCCTTTGCAGTAACATACGAATCTTCAAACTCAAAACCTTTATCTTGTCCCATTTGTAAAGAAAGTCATTTCCTGTTCCAATGTAACAAGTTTAGAATCTTGCCAGTTCAGGACAGAATCAAGAAAGCTCACACTTCTAACGTATGTCTTAATTGTCTTCGGCCAGGTCATTACGCACAAAAATGCAAATTAGGTCATTGTAGGTATTGTACTGAAAAACACAATACTTTGCTTCACACAGACAAAGAGTCTCCTAATATGCAAAACATAGTTCTGTCTGCCAATCACCTTAATACATCAAGGGTTGTGTTACTATCCACAGCGCTCGTGAAAGTGTCAGATGCTGAGGGCAATCATCACGATGCCAGGGTCTTACTGGACAACGGAAGCACTGCGAACTTCATATCTGAAGACTTCTGCCGCAAGCTACGTATCCATACTTATCCCATTAAATCTCAAATAAAAGGCATAAACAATCAGTCCTCGGCTTGTACACATGGCTGTACAATTTTATTAAAGTCACGACATAGTGAATCTGAGATAGATCTAAACTGCCATGTCATATCAAAGGTTTCTTCATCAATTCCAAATACCTTTATCAATACGAATCACATCCGTTTACCTAGCAATATAGTCCTTGCTGACCCTAACTTTCATACTCCGTCTTGCATCGACATCCTAGTCGGAGCGGAAATATTTTGGGGTATCATAGGCACGACACGCATTCCGCTAGGTAAAAACATGCCTACATTAGTTGATTCAAAATTAGGTTGGCTCGTTACGGGCGTTTTACAGCAACCTAATAAATTATCCTCTCACAGTTTCTCCTTCGTTACTCTTACAGATGACTTACGTTCCTTTCTCTTGAACGTGGTTTGGCCAAGGACCCCTACTTAAAGCAACTTTATGTTAGCTTCATGACAGAGTATATAGAGTTAGGCCACATGTCCGAGTGTAGTCACCTCAACACTACGGTCCATGGGTGACGCCGATTGCTTACCATCAGGTGATCCGTCTGCTCGTTTACAGGCTTATGCCATAAAAAATACACTTAAAAACAAAAATGTTCACTAACCTGTCATCTTCTAGTTCTTTTAGAACATATCTTTCGAAGAATCGTATGTATAACTTCACTAGTGAACTGTTAAAATAACCCGACAGAGCTACGATACAACGTAAAAACAGAAGATACCTACAAGTAAATAAGCCAGTACATAGCCATCGTAGAACCAAGTTGTTCAGTAAAAAGTATTACATCGCTAAACTGAAACAAGCTTACGGTGACTTTTTTCAGTATTTCAGTTGTTGCTATACTGAAAGTATGCTATTAAAGATGCGGTATGCTAGTTTAAGCTATAATCAAAATAAAAGTTTATTTATTCAGATAACTGTGATCCGTTAAAATAATAGTAAAGAAAGAACACATCAAATATGTATAGCTATATAGGTACAATATTAATAGTCAATAGAAAGTAAACAGAGACTTAGTCCGCAGCACTAGCGGGTGTCGGGGATTGCGAGACGATCTCCGGCCACCAAGCACGGGCCTGCGGACGGCGAGCACGGGTGACTCGCCGACCGACCAGAAACATGCCCGAGCGTACGACGCGTTGCGTTTCGCGCGCGTCTTAGGAACCATCAGATTACGACAGATGGGGCCCAACTGGGCTGAATACGGAGCCGCGGAAGACTTAATAGGTTGCCGGGGCTCCGGCTCAAAGTGCAGGAGTAGGAACGGGGTGGTTTTAAGTCAGTAAGATTCTGACATTCCCTCTCGCCTCACCCGAGCGGGAGAAATCAATCGATGATTTTCCCCCTTAAAAAAAGCTATATAGGTACAATATTAATATTCAATAGTAAACAGGGACATAGTCCCCAGCACTAATTTCATCCGCATCAATGGACAATCATATCCATCGGTTATAGCTATGTTTTTGATACTCTTTTTTTGGTCTTAAGTATAGGCATAATTAGAAGTCATGAAAGTCATACTGACAAAGCAAGTGCATAACCTATTGAATCTAAATCCCCTGGTCATGCCATCACTGGTGAACGGGAGGACCGCTTTCACTTTTATTTTTCTATTTGTTGTAGCCAGGAGAATATTCTTATGGCAGAAAAAAATACTGACTGACTACTGACAGACTCAGAATATAAATAGTGAAAAAAGGGTGTTACATTGTAGTGGTATCAAGTGCCGTGGATAATGTGCACCTCTGCCTATCCTTTCGGGGTTAAAAGCTGTGATGTTATGTGATGTAATCATATTTTAAGTTACAACCGAACGTAATAACTCGAGTATGGATTCCAGTTTTCTCATTAAAAACATGTAGGTGATGTTTTTGCCTTATCAAAGAAATATAGCGATAAATCATTCAGATATCTATAAGGAATAACATCTTAGAGGTATACTTCTTATTACTATTATATAAAGCGGAAGAGTTTGTTTTTTTGTTTGGCTGTTTGAACGCGCTAATCTCCGTAGCTACAAGTCTGATTTTAATAATTCTTTTTGTGTTGATAGCGCATTTATCAACGATGGCTAAAGGCTATAAAACATCATGCTACGACCAATAGGAGCTGAGCAGAGCGTGTGAAACCGCGCGGAAGCAGTAAAGACTAAAATCGCATAAATATCTCTCAGCTTTTACTAGAATACAAGCTCCAAGTAGCCGTGGACTTTATCAGATTACGTAGACGGCGTTCTACAATGAGGAAATACGTTTTTTAAATGAATTTCATGGAAAATAAAATATATTTTATGCAAGAAATTGTACGACTTTTACGCTTTCGTTCACAGTTTTAAAATTTATGGATGCTAACGTTTTAATTTTTATTCTAAGATGCTAATCTGTACATTACATACATACATAACATCACGCCTTTTATCCCTGAAGGATTAGGCAGAGGTGTACATTATGCCACTGTATAATGTAGCATCTACTTTTTACTACTTTGCCTGTGTTCCAATGGAGTAGGCAGAGACTATATTATTATGCACGCCAATAGCTACGATTCTTAGATACCTCTTTCGCTTCATCAACAATCATCAATCTTTTCATGCTCGCTCGTCGGTTATGGGTACTTTTAATTTGGCCCTTCTTTCATATATTGCCAATCTGGTATCTGGTCAGTATACCTATGACCGTCTAGGGCGCCCTCTACCGATTGATCCAATCATATCTGCTCTGTCCAAACCAGAGTAACATTCCTTTTTCAATCCTTGTCACTACATCGTCTTTCTCTAATAACGCTATTTTTCACTGAATCACTAAATTTCACTCTGCACGTACTTTGTTCTGTTAATGTAATAGTCAGCTATTTATATGATGGTTGAGCACGGAATCTTTGGATACTGTTCATCATTTTCATTTTTCATCAACAGCCTATAAATGCCCACTGCTGAGCAAAGCCTCTTCTCACACGGAGAAGGTTTGAGCATTAATCACCACGCTTGATCAATGCGGGTTGGCGATTACAAACTTATAATTAGAAATTATAAGCCCAGGTTTTCTCATGATGTTTTCCTTCACCGTTTGTCAGTGGAGTCTGAATAATTTTAGAAAGTACATATAACTCGGAAAAAGTCACATTGGTACTTGCCGTTGATAGGTTTTGAACCCGCACCCTCATGCATGAGAAGCGGGTCTTAAGCCTCCGGGCCACCACGACATTTAGATACTGTTACAAATACTAATTTCAAGTACGAAAGCATGCTTCAATTGATCACTTGCCACTTAGTACCATGTGTGTCGGAATGTTGCTCAAAATTAGCATGCGCATTTCAGGCATATTTGCGAATATAATAGACAGCTGGCGTTCGATTTTTGAAAAGATAAGCATGCTTAATAGAATGAGGTGTTCGATTTTTGAACATTTTAGAGCATGCTCAACAGAATGCTTTTTAGCATGCTATTTTAAAGCATGTGTAATAGTTCTTTTAGTATATATGCTTGGATCAGAATAAGCATTATTGACTAATTGTACCTTGCCGTGCTTGTTTTGACAGGCATCGCTAACATTATTTCTATGTCGAATCTAAAGCTGTACCTCTCTTAAAAACAAACTTCATACAAATTCTAAGTGTGGGAGAGCCATGCTTCGTCACGTATGGGCCGGCTCGACCGGAGTGATACCACGGCCTCACTGAAAACGGACGTGAAACAACGCGTTGTGTTTCGTCGTGTGAGTGAGGTTACCGGAGGCCCAATTACCCTAGTCTCCCGAATCCCCGAATCCTCCACAATCCTCAAATTCCCAATTCCCAAAAAGTCGGTAACGCACTTGTAACGCCTTGGTATTTGGGGTGTCCATGGGCGGCGCCGATTGCTTATCATCAGGTGATCCGTCTGCTCGTTTACCGGCTTATGCAAGAAAAGTTCATACCTGATCTTTTTAAATTGTGATTCATGTTATTTGGATTAAAGTGTTGGCCACAGAAAGCTATAAGAAGAGACGAGTGTAACGAGCCTAGGGAACTCCCTGCAATGGGACGACCATATAATAAACGACTAAAAAATATATAAAAATTATAGACGTTGGGCCACCATCTCGCCTGGTAGTAAGAGATGATGCGGCCGACGATGGAGCTGTACCTAAGTGTACACTTTATCTTTTATTTCCAAAACCCCTAAACAAATTTTCGCACACCCCATAGATTTTCCATTATCAAAAAAACACCTTCACAACTTGAAAATCTCGACAAGTTTTTAATGGATCAATAACGAAAACGTTATGAATGAGAACCTTTAAAACGTTGTTAGTAAGAAACGTTCAATAATCGTCTCTGTCAATCGACGTATCGCCTGTCTATAATGGATGGCCTGTCGGTACCAAGCGACGGGTTAATCTATTAGATTGTTTCCATTGATGCGTACACCACGCAATTTATTTTGCAAAAACGCTACGGCGTTTTTGCAAAATAAATTGCCTCCGGTAACCTCACACGACCAAACACAGCGCAACGTTGTTTCACGTCGGTCTTTTGCGAGGCCGTGGTATCATTCCGGTCAAGCCGGTCCATTCGTGCTGACTCATGGCTCTTCCACACTTGTACCAAGGTACACTATCCGCAGAAAAAGGATTAATGCAATCTGCTGTAAACTGAAAGAAATGATAGAGACAGTGTCTCACTGATGATCAAGAAATCGTTACGTACAAATTTCATAGACATTTGATGAATATAACACAACATAACGCCTTTTTATCCCCGAGAGGATAGGGCATTACAGCACTTAGTGCCACTGTACAATGTAACATCCACTTTTCACTATTTATGTTATGAGTCCAATGTAATATGAGTCCCATATACCTTTCTAGACTCTGTGCTACTATTAAGATTTTTTTAAAAACCCAGTAATATATTGCTCGAACCAGAAATCGAACTTGAGACTTCTTGCCCGCCATTTGCACATGCGACCACTCGGCCAACGAGTGAATCTGATGAACATAACATGTTAACATAACATAACATCACGCTTTTTATCCCCGAAGAGGTAGACAGAGGTGCACATTGCCTACGGCACTTAATGCCACTGTCCAATGTAACACAACTCTTCACTATTTATGTTATGAGTCCCATGTAATATGAACATAACATAATAATATTATTAAAAAAATATATCGTGACTCAAAACAATGGAAACGGCCATCGTTTTTGATGATCACATCTTCAAAAGGGGTTAATGATACTATCATTTTTCACAGCCCCGATGTGTGATGATAAACTGTTGCAAGTTTATATTGAATTTCTTTTGAGAGTCTATTTTGAGAAGAGCTCATTTGGCACGAAGTACTTTGCATAGGAACGTGCAAATTGATTTGATTTGAAGCATGTAAAAGGAATCTTACATTGCAAAATAAATTTTGATTATAAATGAGTATTGCCTTTTATGAATATGACATTTGAGCAGTGATTGTAGACTTCTGGAAATGAGCCCCGTATATGGCAATAGGCTCAAATCCTATTACATGGGACTCATAACATAAATAGTGAAAAGTGGGTGTTACTTCTGTGTACACCTTTGCCCACCCCTTTGGGAATAAAAAGGCGTGATGTTTTGTTATGTTGTAGATTTCTCTTCTCTTTAGGCTGCAGCGTTAAGCCTGCAGGATTGGACCTCATAAAAAGGTAGTAGCAACACAGCAATCCAATTTTAAGGTTTTTTTTACAGCATAAGTCGGTAAACGAGCAGACGACTCACCTGATGGTAAGCAATCGGCGCCGCCCATTGACACTCGAAACACTAAGGCGTTACAAGTTTGTTACCGGCCTTTTGGGAAATGGGAATTTGAGGATTGTGGAGGATTCGGGGATCCGGGAGACTAGGGAGGGGGGGTAATTGGGCCTCCGGTAACCTCACTCACACGATGAAACATAACGCAAGCGTTGTTTCACGTCGGTTTTCTGTGATGCCGTGGTATCACTCCGGTCGAGCCGGTCCATTGTGCCGAAGCAAGGCTCTCCCACACATTTTGTTCAAACACAAAGTTTGAAAGGTCTTAATCATCAACAAAATGTATCTCACAAATTACCTACTTTATCGATAGTAAGTACTTATTCTTCTATAACTCTTTAACTATGTTTTCCATTCTTCTATACTACAAAATTCATAATAGTATACACAACGACGTAGTGTTTATCTACACACAGTTTAGTATCTTTAGTATATTGATATCAGAAGCTCTAGAGGTATAGCGTCACACCATCTGGCAGCAGAACATGATCTATTGCTACTACGTGAACGCTGACGGTGACTCTTATAAGGGACATTGTTACACATACCAATATTGATCTTTGAAAATACCCGTTCGGAGTCTAAAAGGTGTCTATGTAAGGCATAACATTTTTTTTAAGGGGGGAATCATCTAATGATTGCTCCTACCTGGGTGAGGCGGGAGGGAGTGTCAGACTCTTACTGACTAAAAACCACTCCGTTCCTTCTCCTGCACATCGAGCTGGAGCCCCGGTTACCCGTTACGTTCTCCACGACAAGGCATAACATAATAACATGACGCCTTTATCCCCGAAGGGTTAGGCTGAGGTGCTCAATACGGCACTTATAGCCACTATACAATTTGACGCCTACTTTTCACTATGTTATGAGTCCCATGTAATAGGTGGTGAGCTTATTGCCATATACCGGGTACAATGCCAGACTTCGTGATACCACTGAGAATTTTGTAAATTTTCAAATCCTATACATACTACTTTGCTCAACCCAGAATCGAACCCGAGACCCCTTGCCCAGCAGTCGCACTTGCAACCACCCGTCCAACGAGGCAAACTATATGTAAGTCATATTTTGTATAATATCTACTCAAGAAAGTAGTAGTAGAAATGTAACTTCAAATTCATAAAACTCATTAATGCCATGTAGAACTCAAAAAAGTAATTTCCTAATTTACTTTTAATCAAGTTAATCAAAAATAAATTATTTCGACTGTTCTGTACAATCAAATGTTAAAAAATAATCACACTTAAATTAATTGATTTTACGACCAACTAAATTTTAGTATTTTTCCAACATTTTTGTAAGAAATAAGTATGCTGTTTGATGCTAAAAAAACGTGACGTCACAATACACAATCTCGTACACAATTCATAGAAAGCTGTCATTTTTGACAGTTCGAAAAAAGTATTGAATTTGACTAGTTGCCAAGTACGTCGTAATTTAAATGGCAGTTGCATATGCTGTTTTGCGGCAAATTAGTGTTTTTGCAATTTTAATATCTAAGAGACTAATCACTTAATAGTGTACAGCATCGGTATAAAGTTAAAAATAATGTTATATCGATATCAAATAATAAAGTGAAGCACTTTCATAAATGAACGAAACTATAACGCCTTTGTTTTACGACAGGTTCGTTTGTCGAGTGGTTGCAAGTGAAACTGCTAAGTCAAGGATTTCAGGTTGGAATTCTAGGTTTCCAAAAACGTAAAAGTATATCGTTGTATTTTTTTTAGGCAACAGCTTCATATCGTTAACATGGGTTTATGACATAACTGGTGAAAAATGAACTTCTTCTTCTGTTTCTTTAGTATCCTTCTATCCTTATGGTGTAGGCCTGGTGTTTCGCGTTCCGGGCGCCCTTCAAAGAGCCATCAGACCACCACGGATAGGGCCCAATAGGGCTGATGCCGATACGGAGCCGTGGAGAACTTAACGGGTTACCGAGGTCCCAGCTCGAAGGCCAGTAGTAGGAACGGGGTGGTTTCTTAGTCAGTAAGAGTCTGACACTCCCTCCCGCCTCACCCAGGTGGAGAAATCATTTGATGATTTTCCGCCCTAAAAAAAATAAAATAAAAGAACGGTGTAGGCCTCCTTCAGTTTTTGCCATCTCTTTCGAGGTTGAGCAATTTATATCCATTTCGTCCCTTCTGTTCGTTTGATGCCATCGTACCAATGCATATGGGGTAGTGTCCGACCGAAACTGCTTTTCCGGCCGAAACCGAAACCGAAACCTAATGTTCAGCCGTGGCTTCAGTTTCGGCCGAAACCGAAACCGAAACCGAAACTTATGTAGTCAAGTATAAAATTTCTTAAAATACTGAAATTTGGTGCATTTTACCTATTATTTTGCATTAATTAGGGCATGAAATGGAAACACAGTGTATTAAGTTTGTTGTAATCATTTATTTAATATAATAATTTAAAATAATATTAATAACATTTTTATTATTTTTTCAAATTAAGTTCTCATAGCATAATGTTTATCAGTTAACACTAATCAAATCAGTAATTGTTACTGTTTCATTAAATACTAAGAATTGGTATTTTATTATACCTCTATTCTCTGTACTGAATACTTATGTAATTTCCCACAACTTTATGCATTTTCAGAGATTCCCTTTAATGCCTTTATAGATAATATCTAATTGTCAATTAGTATTTAAACGACTAAGTTAAAAAGTTATTTTTTCTTGTATGGCCTGAGTAAAAAGTTTTATACAGGTTGGCGGTGACATTTTATTTGTCAAATAATGACAATCGTACAGTGCCACGGGAAACAGAGTTATGCGAGCGTGAACGTGTGTGACATAAGTTTCGGTTTCGGCAAAAGTTTCGGCCGATTTTGGCCGAAACCGAAACTGCCGCCGAAACATGATTTTTGGCCGAAACCGAAATTTCGGTCGGACACTAATATGGGGTCTTTCTTGAGGACGTTTTTCGCCCCGTGGTCTCCACTCTATCACCGCCTTACACCACGAACACTGTTCGCGGGCAACGCGGAAAATTGAATAGACCAAAGTATATTCCGAAACTGCGTAAAATCACCTAGGATTGATAGTTGCATATCAAATAATTTTGGTGAGTAATCTGTCAAAGTCAATGACACATTTCTTTCAATTAGACCAGAAAGGCACATTTGAACGCCAAAGTAAAATATTAAAGATGTCCGTTAATTGGTCAGTCCTCTTGAAGCTATTTGGTCATTCCAAGGTACAGATAAATCTACTGTTTATTATTTATTTATTTATTTTACACTTTAATGCACACAAAATAAGGTACATAAGGCGGACTTAATGCCATATGGCATTTTCTCCCAGTCAACCTTTGGGTTAAATGTATTTAAAATCGAACCCATAACCTACCCCTACCCATAACCTAACCCTAATACTGTTATATCTTTCGAGGATATAATGGTGCCAATTAAAGTCCGTTAATTCCAAATATACGTTTATTACAATTTTTTAATGTTACACGGTCGGTGGGGTACGGGTAAGTGAACGATGACGACTAATTTCTATTTAATGTAATATGCGCCTGTACAAAACATAATAGCAGCAATACCGAACGCATTTTATTTGCATTATATTTCTTGAAGGCGTTTAAGCCTGAACATCTACTGCTTACAAGTAAGAGGTCTCCATTATACTCCTTTCTAGTAAAAGCTCATACTGCCTCGTTGGCCGAGTGGTCGCAAGTGCGGCTGCCGGGTAAGGGGTTATGGGTTCGATTTTAAAATTTTCAGCAGTAGCACGGAGCCTGGACTTGTGTCCGGTATATGACAATAGGCTCACCCCCTATTACATGGGACTCATAACATAAACAGTGAGAAGTGGGTGTTGCATTGTACAGTGGCATTAAGTGCCATAATCTGCACTTACTCCTTCGGGGATAAAAGGCGTGCTGGTATGTTGTCCCCCTGTACGACGGTGAATGTCTTACAGGTGACGATGGTACACCTCTGCCTTCATCTTCAAGATAGAGAACCGATAAGGTTATAAAATTAAATAATAAAGTAAATACCACTTCAGTAAATGAACTATAAAAGTTGTATATCGCCTTTTGTTTCACGTGTCACGCTCACAATCTGCTAAGCAAGCAATCCTGAGATTAAATTCTTCGTATCCGGGTCGCTACTAGCTATATAAAAACTTAGGAGTGACAGGGACTTCGTACTATTTGTCGCTGTCGAGATATCTTCGAGTATACAAATCAACAATGCATGATTATCCATACATACCATCACGCCTTTTATTTCTGCAGGGGTAGGCAGAGTAATGTAATACCCACTTTTCACTATTTATGTTATGAGCCCCATGTAATAGGGGGTGAGCCTATTGCCATATACCGGGCACAATTCCAGACTCCGTGCTACTATTGAGATTTTTTTAAAACCCAGTAATACTTTGCCCGGTCGAACCCGAGACCCCTTGCCCGGCAGTCGCACTTGCGACCACTCGGCCAACGAGGCAGACGCAATGATTATCCACTGTTGAACTATTAGCCCCCTCTACAAAAGAATGCCTCTTCCAAGGACATTGAAAATGGCGGACACAGCCTCTTGAAACAACAACTGTAGCATCTGGTTACTCTAGACTTACAAAAACGTACACACATTGACAAGAAGGAAGTAGGTACAATTTTCGTGCTTCAATCATTTCTAGGTGACACTACGTTCACCATTTTTCGACATCTTTGGCCTCTTCTATAAAAAAAGGATTCACTATAATCTCCATAGACATAATAAAGTCTGTGATAATCTCCATGCTTTAGAAGCGGGATGGAGATAGCGGGATAGCAGTTTAAACAAATAAGGTTTATCAGAAAGCGCTGCTGAGCCGTCTGTATTAAATTATGCAAGTCCCTTAGTCAGATCTTATCACGAGAAGTGTAGCATTATTTTGTACTTCGCTTATGCTTGCTTTAAAAATTATATTCTTATCAAACGGTAAGTCATCGGAGTTTTGCCCAAAGTGATTCGACTTCGTAATCGCACAGTAGGGGTAAATTCAGTATGTCACAGAGTAATTGATGTTCTGTCGCAGTCCCCTGCTCTGTGAAGCAGCAGATATTGCGATAAGCCCCTCAAGATTGTAAATATTTTAATGGGATGCCATTTGATCAATTTGATTTATATATTTTTTCTTTTTAGTGAAGAGAATTGCTCGTTTATAGGTCAAGTATGTTGTGAAAACGTATTCTTGAATAAAAGAAGGATCGTGTTCAAGTTTGTTGTTATCCTTTTCCAAAAGATAATCGTCTGTAAATGGTTCCTTTTTTATAGACTAGGAGGCAAACGAGCGGACGACCGGATCCTCTGATGGTAAGCGATCAGCGCCGCCAATGGACATCGGACATCCTCTTTCGTTGAACCAATCAAGATATATTACATAACCAAGATAACAGCAATAAGTATGAAATAAACAATAACCCAATGACTGCCTCGTTGGTCGAGTGGTCACAAGTGCGGCTGTCGGGCAAGGGGTCTCGGGTTCGATTCCCGGTCAGGCAACGTATTACAGGGTATTTTTTTCAAAAAATCTCAGTATTAGCATCCGTGCTACTAAAGGCGTGATATTATGTTATGTAACTCAATGAAATAGTTAGATTTCTGCCACCTAGAGACAGACAGCACAAATATGAAAATGATTCCATAAAATAACTTAAATCCCTGTCAAGAAATTAACTAAAATGAGCCCTTCAAATCCTGAATCTCAGTCTTAGCGCCGGTTTCACCATCTCTGTATCTACATATACATACATATATACACAACAAAGATGCTCAAACACAAACACAGGACGACATTCAAGCATCAATAGAAAAATGCAATATTGCTAACAAAAGTTTGACAGGCGCTAAGTTAAAACAAAAAATCAAACAGAACAAAAATAAATTATGCATAATAAGCAGTGGCTGCACAAAAGGTACCCTACCCCTTATTGAAGATGCTTTTTCGGATCATTTTGACTACTGCCATTACTTATTACCAAAGACTATGACAAAAGACTGGTTGAGAACTTTTGGACATAAGCTACAAAACTTTACTATAAATTATTACTGTTTGATTTTTATCGGCGAAAATGATATAAAGAACGATGAATATATAGACATTTTACACAGCCTAAGCTCCTCGTTGAAAACTGTAAGTCACACAAATAACATAGTATGTACACCTACTTACATAAAAGGTGCTCTCATACACAACTACAAAGTCGAGCTGTTCAATAATCTCCTGTACTTGGACATAAATAAACAAGAATACGCCTATTTTTCGACAGTAACTACTCTTTGTCACATGAAATGTTCTCTTACAAGACTGGCATAATTAATAAAACCGGATGGATGACAAACTATTTTCTGCACACGATAATTGGTCAAACATTGAATTAAATCAATATGATGATAACGACGACAACCCACATAAAACACACGATGACGCATTTTTTCGTAACCACTCAGAGGTATGTGTACTACATCAAAATATTGCAGGATTACTAAACAAATGTGACTCAATCTCGGTGATCCTCGATGAACTACTAGATGAAAATATTGATGTCGATATTTTGTGTTTCACCGAACATTTCATCATGTCAGGACATGAGCCACTGTTGCATATTCAGGGCTATCAATTGTCATCATGCTTTGCCCGAATGGAAAGCAAGAGAGGAGGATCATGTATACTTGTCAAACATGGTCACTGATTTAAGGAGTTAAAGGAAATCTACAAGATGTCTGTAACTGGGGTAATCGAATGCTGCGCAATAGAACTAACCGACTACAGAATAGCTTTGGCATGTGTATATAGGGTTCCTAAAGTTAACAAATTTGGTATCTGTATCGAGAAATTACAAACAATGTTGCAAATACTATGTAAAAATCATTATGCTAATATTATAATAGCAGGTGACTTTAATGTGGATCTAATGAAACAAAGTTTACAGACGTTAGATTTTGAATGTGTATTTATAAACTTTAATTTAAAACTGGCAGTCAATCAACCAACACGTTTAAAAAGTCAAACATGCATTGACAACATAGCCCATAACTTTAATAAGAAAACTTTTACTCAAGTGCGTGAACTAGGTTTGTCTGACCACACAGCACAAATATTCAACTTTCACGTCAATACAAAATTGAATAATAGGTATTGGCGAGTCACTACAAAAGATTACTGTGAAGAAAACATAAAAAAATTCAAACAATGTTTAAAAAGCATATCATTCTCGAATATATATGAAACCACTGACCCTAATATAGCTTACAATTGTTTCTTGGATACATTTGCTTTGTATTATAGATTATGTTTTCCTAATGTAACTAGAGTTGTTAACCTTGTGAAAAAGCCTAAATGGATATCTCGCGGTATAAAGATATGTAGTAAAAACAAACGCCAATTACTATGGCAGTATAGGCATAAACAAAATGAAGTAAATAAAAAATCTTTTGTAGACTATGCTAAAAGACTAAAGCTAATAATGAAACTTACTCGAAAGGCGCAAAATACCCATTCAATAAAAACTTCTTCATGTAAATCTAAAGCCACGTGGAGAATAATTAATGACTCTAAACTTAATATACCTAGGGACATAATAAGAAAAATTCAAATTGAAGAGAACATGATCACGAAACCTCGAGACATAGCAAACGCATTTAATAATTATTTTATAGAATAAATAACACCTATTAATAATTCGTGTGAAAATGTAACATCCCTAATAGATAACAGACTCAATTCTTTGTATTTGGCTCCCTGTGTACCTGTTGAAATACATAAGATAATAAACACATTGAAAAATACTCATAGTGAGGGATATGACGGTATTTCAACAAAGGTCATAAAAGCTGTAGCCAGCGAAATTTGTACACATTTGTCCTACATTATAAACCTAAGCATAGACGCTGGCACTTTTCCGGAAGCACTTAAAATATCGATAGTGAAACCTCTATTCAAAAAGGAGAACAGGGAACTTATGCAATTCTACCGACCTATCTCCCTTATAAGTGTACTATCTAAAATATTTGAAAAACACATATATAGACATTTATACAACTATCTTGAGAAAAATAATATACACTTACTCCAGAACAAAAGGGTTTTCGTTCTAATAAAACAACAAATATGGCTATTTATGACTTTATGTCTACAGTAATAACAAATGTTGATAAAACCACTCCTGTAAGCACCATATTTTGCGATATGACACAAGCATTTGACTATGTCTGTCATAACACTTTGATTAAAAAATTGGAAGCATATGGTATCCGAGGTAACGTATTGTGTCTCATAGAATCGTGCATTACGAACAGATAACAGTACACAGAAATAACCTCGATAAATACACACACAAAACAAGAAGAAATTTCTAGATCATCTTGGTGTGTTATCAGATACGGTGTACCCCAAGGCAGTGTTTTGGGTCCTTTACTATTTATCATTTATATCAATGATCTACCCAAAAGCATCAACCAATACGTAACTTTATTCGCCGATGATAATACCATAACTATACCATGTAAAAGTAGAGATACCTATACCGATAACATTAATAATTCGCTAATGTCTGTAATACAATGGTTAGAAAACAATAATTTAAAAATCAATCTGGAGAAAACAAATATCATGCACTTTACACAGAGAGGATCTACCATGTCTAACCTACATATACACTACAACAATAAAATAATTAATGAAGTTGACAACGCCAAATTCTTGGGTGTAATAATTGACAAAAAACTAAATTGGAAAGCACACACAGAATCCCAAATAAAAAAAATAAGTAAATCTTGTTACGCAATTTATAAATTAGTTCCAGTGCTCAACATTGACGCCCTCCTTACAGCATACCATGGTTTAGTTTCATCCAATCTATGATACGGCATTATATTTTGGAATTCCACTAATAAAGAATTAGTATTCAAAGCCCAAAAGCGTTGCTTGAGAACCATGTTTAAGTTAAAGGTCACGGACAGCTGCAAGCATTTTTTCATAAAATATAAAATATTGACTGTACCCTCTCTTTATATTTTAGAAAGCGCAATGTTTATTAAGAGCAATCTAACCCTATTTCCACGTCTAAGTGATACGGTTGTCCGTAATAGACGTGATAATAGCAAAATTAGATTAATTTATTCAAAAACTAGTTTAATGAATAACGGTATATATTGCATGGGCCCAAAAATTTACAATAAAATTCCTAAGCTCTGGAAAGAATACAACACAAACATATTCAAAAATAAATTGAAGGATTTTCTCACCAATAAGGCCAATTAAAGCATTAGGGATTTTCTACAGGACCACATAGACTACTAACTGTTATAACACATTTTATTTTCAATATTATAATTATTATTAATATTATATATTTGACATTTAATATTAAAGACATATGAATTATTCACTCTTATTCTTAGCTTTTATTGACATATTAATTTTATTAATTGACATACACATTTCATATATGTAATTGACTAAAGACGGAATTGACATGATGGTTCTTGGGCTTGTTGTGGCTGCGTGTATGACGGTCAATTATAATTATCTTAATTTGTTTAACATTGCTTGTGTGACATTCATAATCTATGATTACCTTATATTAAATTTGACATTACATTTTTGACTTCAATGGTATTAATAATTTTAATTTATTTGACATACTGTATTCAATTTAACAACATTACAATTAATTAAACTGAATGTACCTAATTTTATTATATAATTCTTTTAAAACATATCTTTGCATGCAAAAGGAAGGCAAAATATGGAGAAACTGTATATTTTGTTAATACCTATATTATGTATGTTTGCAAACGATTAGATGAATGAATTTGAAAGAATGAATGAATGAATACATATAAATTCCTGATAAACTTATATGACAGATAGTTCATACAAATTACGTTCTTAATTCAAATTTATCTGGTAGATAACGGTTATCCAGATATTGTGAAACAGGCCCTTATTCTCACTAAAATCTCCAACCAAACGAATCTTTTTAAAAACCTAACTACCTAACACCTCTATATAAAAATAAGAATGCTAGATATCGTAGCATTTCTCCCTTGATGGTGGTAATTAGCAAATTGTAGCCTCGTAACTTATTATCAAGTTACGTCAGTACTCCGGCCCGTCTAGCGGCAATTTGTGGGAATTATATCGCACTAGTTGAAGGTTGCGGTTGTGCTTGGGATTTATTGGAATAAAAAGTGTGTAAAGATTTGAAGTATCAGTCTCGTAGGCTAACTACTCACGGCTCGTTTTTTTGTCGCGCCCGACCGACGTAGAATACTGATATGTTAATTTAATAATCAAAGTAAATTTTCACGACGCGATTTATGTCCGCGACGGTAGCGATTAGACCAGAGTAGATAATTTTTGAAACCAAAAATTATATAAAACTGTTAAAGTTGTGGGTCAAGATATTGATCTTTTGGTTCTTTTAAATCAATTAAATTCAAATAATCATGACATTTATTTTCTCAAACCAGGCTCTGGAAATGGAAAGGATCTATTTTTCACGTCTAATAGTTTCAAACACGAATCCTTCAAAAATTTTGTTGCATTTCTGCATTGTTTTTCTGGTTGCGATACAACATCTGGATTTGCCGGAAAAGGAAAGAAAAGTTTCGTTAATTCTATATTAGACGCGAAAAATTTGTCAAATTTGGCCAATGTTTTTTACAAAAAAGATGAAAGTAAAGAAAATATAAACAAAATGGATTACAATTAATCAAATCTATTTATAAATGTAAAAAAGAAAAGATAACACTAAATCAATTAAGGTTTCAAAAATATCAATTGGCAAAAATTAAATCATCCTTTGTTTTGGCAAACCTCCCACCCACAGAAGGAGCAGCAGAACAACATTGTTACAGAGCATATTATCAGCTTCAAACTTGGTTGGGTAACGAATTGACAGCAACAGATTGGGGATGGAAGCAACATCAGCATGGCATTATGCCCAAATTTACAGAAAAGGATTTAATTCCGGAAGTATTGCTCAAAACTATTTGCTGCATCTGTGAAACTGGATGCAACAGTTTAAAATGTGGCTGCCGAAAACATGGTTTAAAATGCACAAATTTATGCACTAATTGTCATGGTTCTGATAATTAAGTAAGTGATTCAGATGAAATTATGGATGAAGAACCAATGCAGACTGGAAATAACATTGAAGACGAAGATGATGGTCTTGAAGATTTCGACGATCAACTAGAGTTGGAAAGATTTGTCGAATCTGACGATGAAGAAATGCCTCCAAAGAGACAAAAACGAATGAGTAACTAATTAGAATTCCAAATAATTAATAATAATTTTAACTAATTAGAATGTCACTCAGGTATATAAATTACCTTAAAACAGCAATAAATAGGCAACTACAAATATTATTTAAAGAAGGTTCTACAACTTTTTAAAAATATTGTAGATGTCTTATTAAATATTAACTTTATTAACTTATTTGTTTGTTAATTATAGAAGGATATTTTAATTTGTATTTTTTTCGTTTATTAATAAAACATAAATTTTTACGTTTTTTGAGTAATTAAAATATAAATTTTAATAAATACCTCAAAATTGTACATGATGATTAAAAACAAATTTTCGAATTTGAGGTTTTTCATATTTTTGCATTTTCTAAGAATATTTCCTATAGTAATGTATATTTTTCTTTACATCATCAGAAAGTAGATATTTCAACGAACAAAAACCCCCCAAACTTTTTGAAAAAAACTGATATTTCTCGTCAGAATTTTCGATTGAAAATTAGGGTGCTTTTTTGATATTAAATTAAAATGAAGCGAAAAAATAAATATTTTTAATCAAATAAATTACAGTGTATTTGGGACATAATAATGTAAGTTTTCACCAAATTTCGTAGAAAAAAAAATTATTTGAAAAAGATAGAAATAAAAAACCAAAAACTTGGTTTTTTGAATTTTTCACCAAAATTTTGAGGTTATGTGAAAAATCTGCAAATACAAAAGTTGTAGATCTTTTTATTGCCTACAACTTTGCCATTTAACTTTTTTCCATAGGACTTGTAGTTTTGCCGGAAATCAAGATAAACAATTTTTTAACCTTAACCCCCCCCCCTCCCACTTCCCGAACTCGGATCGACCGTAATTTATATTTCCTTTCATTTTGATCATATTCCCCTCGTTTTCTAATGGGTTTCATCCTACTGTAATTTTTTTTCACTTTTTACCATTTTTGTAGGCTTTGACCCTGGTGTAGATTGTTTGCGGCTGTCACTGCACCAGAGAGCGCGGCCGCGGAGACTAGCACCCACGCGCTCTGCGATAGCAATGGGACGGCCGGTCTGGAACTCAATTGATTGTTTAACCACCCACCCGTCTTGCGATAATCAACCGCCAAGTTCGCGGGCGATAATCGCAACCGCAGCGGCTGCGGGATCGCAGAAAAGTGCGGTCTCGTGAGTTTTGAAAAGTCAGCCTTCATTTCGCCACCGCGGGTAAAGATCGCGCCGTGAGTCCTGAGACTTTTTTTGTTTTAGGGGAGAAAATCATCGAATGACTGCTCCCGCCTGGGTGAGGCAGGAGGCAGTGTCAGACTCTTACTGACTAAAAACCACCCCGTTCCTTTTCCTGCACGTCGAGTCGGAGCCCCGGTTACCCGTTAGGTTCTCCGCGACTCCGAACCGGCATCGGCCGTATTGGGACCCATCTGTGGTGGTCTGATGGCTCTTTGAGGCGCGCGCGGAAGAGTCCTAAGCCTTACAGCCTAGTTTTGGACACTAAGGCTAAAGACTCACTTGCTACCCTTATACGATCATAGAAAGAATAGTCCAAGAAAAAATAAAATAAACATACAAAACGATTTACTACCACAATAACTCAAAATACTCGTAAGCTTTTTGAGTAACGTGATTGCTAATGCAATTGTCGAAAATTGTTAATGGTGTGTGAACAAACTCAATTTTCGGGTGTTATAATGCCCTAATTGGTTTCGCGTGACGTTAATAAGGATCCCGGCTCCGTCTGACGGCCGCTTTCCTAATCATTTTCTGTGTAATTTGACGTTTACAGAACTTTTTTTGTTTAGAAAATGGATGGTATTTTTATTTTTTTTATGTTTTTTTTTGTAGAGTTTATGGTAATGAATTGTTTTGTGGAAAGTATTTGGAATATTTTCTTTTTTTATGGCATAAGCCGGTAAACGAGTAGACGAATCACCTGATGGTACGCGATCGGCGTCGCCCATGGACACCTGGAACACCATAGGTGTTACAAGTGCGTTACAGGTTTTTTGGGGATTACGAGTTTGAGGATCGTTGGGGATTCAGAAATTGGGGAGATTGGGGAAGGGGATAATTAGACCTCCGGTAACCTCACTCACACGACGAAACACAACGCAAGCGTTGCTTCACGTCGGTTTTCTGCTCGGCCGTGGTATCACACCGGTCGAGCCGGCCCATTCGTGCTGAATGGCTTTCCCACACTCTCCCACGATATTATACTCTAAGATTAATTAATGGCATATGATATATGTTCTTATTATCATCAGAAATTTGATTGGCAGAGAAATAGAGTTTTAGCAGGTTTGGAACTAGTTGTTCAGTGCAAGAACGAGTCTTACTCGAGCAGGGACAAAAATACAAAAAAAATATATCTTATTTTATGCTTATTTTATTTTATAGCTTTGGTGAATATTTACAATAATATTTACACATCAACGGTATTTACAAACATGATAGAATTTAAATTAAATGAAGTATTATGGCACGAAAATAGAACTATAAACATAATAGATGACAAGAGGTAAGTTATTTTGAACAAATGCTAATATTTACAAATGATATAAGAATATTTTGAGACTTTAGAAGTCATGTTCTATAGCGCCATGGATTTGCACGTCAGGTTTGTGATGTCCAAACTCCTTCTGGAAACTTCCTCCAGTGACAAATCTGGTGTTCTTATCCAGTTTCCATACTCCATCACCATTGAGGGACATCTGTAATAAGAAGATGCTTAATTTACGTTCTTTTTTTTGTGTATTCTATTGGTTAAAAGCCCCTAAAACAAAATAGAATAAAAAAAGTTTTTGGTTACTCTTCTATTACTACTTCAGTACTTTAGTTCAGTATTGGCCAGAAATGTAACCTATAAGGAAGTTAGCATCATTACAATAGACCGTGCTGCATTGCTTAAAGGTTCTTACAAAATACTAGAATAAGATCCCAAATCATAGCTTTTTATATTAAAATCTTGCAACAGTGAGTCCCTGACCACCTTAAATTTAACACACCAAATACTTGGCTCACAATATAATTCTACTTACACCACTTCCACCCCCAATCTGCTTGTGAACATCCAGAGCAGCTCTGGCGTGGTCATTAGACCAGTGCAATTGTCCACCGAGGTTGCTGCTGTCTCCGTTAGCACCGAGCACTCGAGAGCCATAAGCTTGGCCTTGAAGATGTCCACGGTGATCGTTGAAGATGTCTTGCTTATAACCTCCACGGCCCTGTGGACAAATACAAGTATTTAGTTCATATACTTAATGTTACAGTATTAATACAATTATATTGAGATAGACTGTTGTGGTCACCGGTAGGCTTAGGATGACCGCTTCTTAAACATTGAGAGAGCGCGTTTGAAACCTATGAATGGTAAGTACCAATGTGATTTTCCCAAGTTATTATGTACTTTATAAGATTATTTAGACACCACTGACAAATGGTGAAGGAAAATATTGTGAGGAAACCTGGACTTATATTTTCTAATTATACCTAAGTTTGAAATCGTCAACCTGCGTTGATCAAGCAGGGTGATAAATGCTCAAACCTTCTCCGTGTGAGAAGAGACCCTTGATCAGCAGTGGACACTTATAGGCTGCAGATGTATAGTATAAGGTTAGAAACCATGCATTTATATTTTATTACAAGTAACTACCATTTTTCGCCATCTTTATTATGAATCCGAAAACACATGTTTGCAAAATTTTATCAAAGGTTAATGTTCTGTCTAAGTCTGTTTAGGCATCATTAACATACTTTGATAAATTCAAATTATAGGTTTGAAATCGCCAATCTATTGCAAGCACTGTGATTAATACCCACTCCGTCTTCAAGTGAGAAGAGGTTGCCTTACTGTGGGGAATCTACAGCCTGATGATAATGAAGATACTTACGAATAAAGAATCGTCCGTGCTGCCCAAAGTACCGAAGATCTGGCCTCTTCCAGCATTGCGGTGCCATGTCAGATCCCTTGGCTGACGTACTGACTTGGAGTACGGGTTAAAATCTGGGTGGGTTTCCAGATAACCGGGTGGAATGTACACCTTGGCGTAGGTGCAAGCTACTAAAGCAGCGAAGCAGAGTACGAGTGCGGACTGCATTTTGATCTGAAATTAAAAAACAGTTTTTGGGTTACAGTTGAGTCAAGTCAATGCATATATTTCAATTAAATCATAATTTGGTACTTCTGAAACGTCAATAAATACAAAATAAATAATAGTCTATTAGTCAGTCCGTCAGTGAAGCTAGGTGAACCTAGCTGTTCAGTCCAAAATTTAGATTCGAATGTAGAAGAATGAGTCAGTTATGAAACTACATATATACATATAACAACCAATAGTGGAGTATAAAATCTACTACTAAATTAGCATAAACAAAATAATCTGGCGCTAGGTATATCTAACGCCATCTAGTATGTTTACCGCGTACTATTTCAAATTATGGCGGTTACACTCGATTTTATTCTTATCACTTGCTAAATAAACAACATATGTAATATTAAAATTATATACAGTTAATCCATTACGAAATATATAACTTCTAATATCTGATGTCAGACAAAATTTCAAGACTAATAATGGTTACTGACCCACCAATTTTTCAACATTCGTTACATTTTATATAAATATTAAATTGAATAAAAAAACTTACTTGGTTTAGAAGCTAGGTAGTTCTTCTCACAAGGTAACGTAAGGAACTGTGCCTTCAAGCATCCAGACCCGATTATTTATACTCGTCTTAGTATCTGAGGTGAAATCCCGAAGCCGAAGATACCGGGGAATCTTTTTGAAATGATGCGTCATACATAGTATGTATTGTTATTACAATCTTTGTTAAATAAGAGGATAAAAGTGTTCGCTTATTTATTTTTAGATTATTATAATTGACATTGTAATAGGTATGTTTCGGGAATGTTATTCCCCGATCATCGCCGCGAGCCGTTCAAAAAATTCAAAGGTTCAAATCAACTGATGTAGAAGTGATTGGAGGAGATGTTTTTTATAAAGAAGAAGTTTTTAATGATAATGATGATGATTCCTCAATTCCAATATACCATAATAGGGATGATGACAAGGTATGAAAATTAAAAATCTAATTAGTCCGTAAGTTAGGTAGTAATAATATATTAACAAAACGATTCAAAGTTTAGGAGTGGGGGCTAAAACGTCATTTCTACGTATTATAAAATGTTCATAGAGGTGACGTCACGCGACATTTGAAATCGATATATCGCCGAAAGTTTTCGTTTCTGTAAGAAAATAAAAATTTTGTGACTAATGATTTAAAATAATATATCAGATGGACATTAAGACGTGATATTAATAATCTGGTTCAAAAGGCGTGTAATTGTTAATTTACTGGATGACTTGTGTAATAGGTAATGTGTTGTACCTACATTGTAAAGAGAAAAAATATTGTGAGTACAATAAAATTGTAATTCAAAGACTTAATATTATATAGGTGCGTTGCCTGCATAGTCGTTTTTGTTTTATGTATCTTGTAAACTAACCGTGTCTGTTTGATAATGACTGTATGCTTTTTTTTATAACATAAGCCGGTAAAAGAGCAGACGGATCACCTGGTGGTAAGCAATCGGCGCCGCTCATCGACACCCATTGCTGATAGAGGCTCTGTTTTTTTTCTTTGCTTATGTTGGTTCTGTAAAGATGTTGCGTTTAAATAAATATCGTGATTTAGGTGTAAGAATTCTGACAAGTGAGACGACAAACACAAAACTTAAGTGTGGGAGAGCCATGCTTCGGCACGAACGGGCCGGCTCGATCGGAGTGATACCACGGCCTCAGAGAAAACCGACGTGAAGTAACGCTTGCGTTGTGTTTCGCCGTGTGAATGAGGTTACCGGTGGCCCAATTACCCTCCCCTTCCTCAACCTTCCCAATTCCTGAATCGCCAACGATCCTCAAACTCCTAATCCCAAAACGGCCGGTAACGCACTTGTATCGCCTCTGGTATTCCAGGTGTCCATGGGTGACGCTGATTATTGCTTACCATCACGTGATCCGTCTGCTCGTTTACCGGCTTATGCCATAAAAAAAAACATATTTGAAAATCTAGATATAAACTAAGAAAAACACTTAGACATGAAGGGCTTCATTCGACTATCACCCCATGTCTTCAAGGGTGTCCCATAAAACAACGATAAAGACAGACATTAACTTTTTGTTAGCAATACAACATTAAATGTTATGATGCAATTTATTGCCTCTTTACACGATAAATATTGCTTCAGTTTTATGGGTAAATAATACCCGGTTTTCTAGTCCAATCAGCATTATAAGTTACAGTATTGTTTTAAGTCAAAGACAAGGGTTTTTTTTCTTTTCGGAATTTACTATTAAATATACTATTCTGTGGTTCGCGTGTTGTATTTTTTCTAGTAGTATAACTTTAACTTTGTACACAAACTATGTTTTGTAATCGTGCGTTAACTTTTGTCAAGTAGACATGATTAAAACCTTAGGTATATACATATACATGACTTTTTTATGGGGGGAAAATCATCGAATGACTGCTCCCGCCTGGGTGAGGCGGGAGGGAGTGTCAGACTCTTACTGACTAAAAACCACCCCGTTCCTTTTCCTGCACGTCGAGTCGGAGCCCCGGTTACCCGTTAGGTTCTCCGCGACTCCGAACCGGCATCGGCCGTATTGGGACCCATCTGTGGTGGTCTGATGGCTCTTTGAGGCGCGCGCGGAAGAGTCCTAAGCCTTACAGCCTAGTTTTGGACACTAAGGCTAAAGACTCACTTGCTACCCTTATACGATCATAGAAAGAATAGTCCAAGAAAAAATAAAATAAACATACAAAACGATTTACTACCACAATAACTCAAAATACTCGTAAGCTTTTTGAGTAACGTGATTGCTAATGCAATTGTCGAAAATTGTTAATGGTGTGTGAACAAACTCAATTTTCGGGTGTTATAATGCCCTAATTGGTTTCGCGTGACGTTAATAAGGATCCCGGCTCCGTCTGACGGCCGCTTTCCTAATCATTTTCTGTGTAATTTGACGTTTACAGAACTTTTTTTGTTTAGAAAATGGATGGTATTTTTATTTTTTTTATGTTTTTTTTTGTAGAGTTTATGGTAATGAATTGTTTTGTGGAAAGTATTTGGAATATTTTCTTTTTTTATGGCATAAGCCGGTAAACGAGTAGACGAATCACCTGATGGTACGCGATCGGCGTCGCCCATGGACACCTGGAACACCATAGGTGTTACAAGTGCGTTACAGGTTTTTTGGGGATTACGAGTTTGAGGATCGTTGGGGATTCAGAAATTGGGGAGATTGGGGAAGGGGATAATTAGACCTCCGGTAACCTCACTCACACGACGAAACACAACGCAAGCGTTGCTTCACGTCGGTTTTCTGCTCGGCCGTGGTATCACACCGGTCGAGCCGGCCCATTCGTGCTGAATGGCTTTCCCACACTCTCCCACGATATTATACTCTAAGATTAATTAATGGCATATGATATATGTTCTTATTATCATCAGAAATTTGATTGGCAGAGAAATAGAGTTTTAGCAGGTTTGGAACTAGTTGTTCAGTGCAAGAACGAGTCTTACTCGAGCAGGGACAAAAATACAAAAAAAATATATCTTATTTTATGCTTATTTTATTTTATAGCTTTGGTGAATATTTACAATAATATTTACACATCAACGGTATTTACAAACATGATAGAATTTAAATTAAATGAAGTATTATGGCACGAAAATAGAACTATAAACATAATAGATGACAAGAGGTAAGTTATTTTGAACAAATGCTAATATTTACAAATGATATAAGAATATTTTGAGACTTTAGAAGTCATGTTCTATAGCGCCATGGATTTGCACGTCAGGTTTGTGATGTCCAAACTCCTTCTGGAAACTTCCTCCAGTGACAAATCTGGTGTTCTTATCCAGTTTCCATACTCCATCACCATTGAGGGACATCTGTAATAAGAAGATGCTTAATTTACGTTCTTTTTTTTGTGTATTCTATTGGTTAAAAGCCCCTAAAACAAAATAGAATAAAAAAAGTTTTTGGTTACTCTTCTATTACTACTTCAGTACTTTAGTTCAGTATTGGCCAGAAATGTAACCTATAAGGAAGTTAGCATCATTACAATAGACCGTGCTGCATTGCTTAAAGGTTCTTACAAAATACTAGAATAAGATCCCAAATCATAGCATTTATATTAAAATCTTGCAACAGTGAGTCCCTGACCACCTTAAATTTAACACACCAAATACTTGGCTCACAATATAATTCTACTTACACCACTTCCACCCCCAATCTGCTTGTGAACATCCAGAGCAGCTCTGGCGTGGTCATTAGACCAGTGCAATTGTCCACCGAGGTTGCTGCTGTCTCCGTTAGCACCGAGCACTCGAGAGCCATAAGCTTGGCCTTGAAGATGTCCACGGTGATCGTTGAAGATGTCTTGCTTATAACCTCCACGGCCCTGTGGACAAATACAAGTATTTAGTTCATATACTTAATGTTACAGTATTAATACAATTATATTGAGATAGACTGTTGTGGTCACCGGTAGGCTTAGGATGACCGCTTCTTAAACATTGAGAGAGCGCGTTTGAAACCTATGAATGGTAAGTACCAATGTGATTTTCCCAAGTTATTATGTACTTTATAAGATTATTTAGACACCACTGACAAATGGTGAAGGAAAATATTGTGAGGAAACCTGGACTTATATTTTCTAATTATACCTAAGTTTGAAATCGTCAACCTGCGTTGATCAAGCAGGGTGATAAATGCTCAAACCTTCTCCGTGTGAGAAGAGACCCTTGATCAGCAGTGGACACTTATAGGCTGCAGATGTATAGTATAAGGTTAGAAACCATGCATTTATATTTTATTACAAGTAACTACCATTTTTCGCCATCTTTATTATGAATCCGAAAACACATGTTTGCAAAATTTTTTCAAAGGTTAATGTTCTGTCTAAGTCTGTTTAGGCATCATTAACATACTTTGATAAATTCAAATTATAGGTTTGAAATCGCCAATCTATTGCAAGCACTGTGATTAATACCCACTCCGTCTTCAAGTGAGAAGAGGTTGCCTTACTGTGGGGAATCTACAGCCTGATGATAATGAAGATACTTACGAATAAAGAATCGTCCGTGCTGCCCAAAGTACCGAAGATCTGGCCTCTTCCAGCATTGCGGTGCCATGTCAGATCCCTTGGCTGACGTACTGACTTGGAGTACGGGTTAAAATCTGGGTGGGTTTCCAGATAACCGGGTGGAATGTACACCTTGGCGTAGGTGCAAGCTACTAAAGCAGCGAAGCAGAGTACGAGTGCGGACTGCATTTTGATCTGAAATTAAAAAACAGTTTTTGGGTTACAGTTGAGTCAAGTCAATGCATATATTTCAATTAAATCATAATTTGGTACTTCTGAAACGTCAATAAATACAAAATAAATAATAGTCTATTAGTCAGTCCGTCAGTGAAGCTAGGTGAACCTAGCTGTTCAGTCCAAAATTTAGATTCGAATGTAGAAGAATGAGTCAGTTATGAAACTACATATATACATATAACAACCAATAGTGGAGTATAAAATCTACTACTAAATTAGCATAAACAAAATAATCTGGCGCTAGGTATATCTAACGCCATCTAGTATGTTTACCGCGTACTATTTCAAATTATGGCGGTTACACTCGATTTTATTCTTATCACTTGCTAAATAAACAACATATGTAATATTAAAATTATATACAGTTAATCCATTACGAAATATATAACTTCTAATATCTGATGTCAGACAAAATTTCAAGACTAATAATGGTTACTGACCCACCAATTTTTCAACATTCGTTACATTTTATATAAATATTAAATTGAATAAAAAAACTTACTTGGTTTAGAAGCTAGGTAGTTCTTCTCACAAGGTAACGTAAGGAACTGTGCCTTCAAGCATCCAGACCCGATTATTTATACTCGTCTTAGTATCTGAGGTGAAATCCCGAAGCCGAAGATACCGGGGAATCTTTTTGAAATGATGCGTCATACATAGTATGTATTGTTATTACAATCTTTGTTAAATAAGAGGATAAAAGTGTTCGCTTATTTATTTTTAGATTATTATAATTGACATTGTAATAGGTATGTTTCGGGAATGTTATTCCCCGATCATCGCCGCGAGCCGTTCAAAAAATTCAAAGGTTCAAATCAACTGATGTAGAAGTGATTGGAGGAGATGTTTTTTATAAAGAAGAAGTTTTTAATGATAATGATGATGATTCCTCAATTCCAATATACCATAATAGGGATGATGACAAGGTATGAAAATTAAAAATCTAATTAGTCCGTAAGTTAGGTAGTAATAATATATTAACAAAACGATTCAAAGTTTAGGAGTGGGGGCTAAAACGTCATTTCTACGTATTATAAAATGTTCATAGAGGTGACGTCACGTGACATTTGAAATCGATATATCGCCGAAAGTTTTCGTTTCTGTAAGAAAATAAAAATTTTGTGACTAATGATTTAAAATAATATATCAGATGGACATTAAGACGTGATATTAATAATCTGGTTCAAAAGGCGTGTAATTGTTAATTTACTGGATGACTTGTGTAATAGGTAATGTGTTGTACCTACATTGTAAAGAGAAAAAATATTGTGAGTACAATAAAATTGTAATTCAAAGACTTAATATTATATAGGTGCGTTGCCTGCATAGTCGTTTTTGTTTTATGTATCTTGTAAACTAACCGTGTCTGTTTGATAATGACTGTATGCTTTTTTTTATAACATAAGCCGGTAAAAGAGCAGACGGATCACCTGGTGGTAAGCAATCGGCGCCGCTCATCGACACCCATTGCTGATAGAGGCTCTGTTTTTTTTCTTTGCTTATGTTGGTTCTGTAAAGATGTTGCGTTTAAATAAATATCGTGATTTAGGTGTAAGAATTCTGACAAGTGAGACGACAAACACAAAACTTAAGTGTGGGAGAGCCATGCTTCGGCACGAACGGGCCGGCTCGATCGGAGTGATACCACGGCCTCAGAGAAAACCGACGTGAAGTAACGCTTGCGTTGTGTTTCGCCGTGTGAATGAGGTTACCGGTGGCCCAATTACCCTCCCCTTCCCCAACCTTCCCAATTCCTGAATCGCCAACGATCCTCAAACTCCTAATCCCAAAACGGCCGGTAACGCACTTGTATCGCCTCTGGTATTCCAGGTGTCCATGGGTGACGCTGATTATTGCTTACCATCACGTGATCCGTCTGCTCGTTTACCGGCTTATGCCATAAAAAAAAAAACATATTTAAAAATCTAGATATAAACTAAGAAAAACACTTAGACATGAAGGGCTTCATTCGACTATCACCCCATGTCTTCAAGGGTGTCCCATAAAACAACGATAAAGACAGACATTAACTTTTTGTTAGCAATACAACATTAAATGTTATGATGCAATTTATTGCCTCTTTACACGATAAATATTGCTTCAGTTTTATGGGTAAATAATACCCGGTTTTCTAGTCCAATCAGCATTATAAGTTACAGTATTGTTTTAAGTCAAAGACAAGGGTTTTTTTTCTTTTCGGAATTTACTATTAAATATACTATTCTGTGGTTCGCGTGTTGTATTTTTTCTAGTAGTATAACTTTAACTTTGTACACAAACTAT